>CM034543.1:39252608-39722781 GCA_020002185.1 Paraescarpia echinospica
AAATATATATATATATATATCCACACACACGCACACCCACACGCACACACACACACACACACACACACACACACACACACACACACACACACACACACACACACACACACACACACACACACACACCGGAAATGGCTTCTTTATTCACTTGCCATCTGGTCTTTGCTTTGTGTGGCAACAGTGTTAAATATTGTAGAGCTATTCTAAAATTAGATGGACTATTTTTGCCAGAGAGTCGAGCAGTGATACTGTATCATTGTTGTTTGGGATATCAAAGACACTGTAGAGACGACGGTGGATTTCTCGCACGCGTATTGCAACTGACAAATGGATGTTTTGAGCCAGAATGACAAATATCATATCTATACGTTAATAAACGGCTACATTCCCGGGCGATCTGACGCAAACTGCCCATAAAAAGGGACTCAAAAATCATTGTACTCTAGGGCCGGTTGTTTTATGATTTTTTGTTACACCGGCATGTTTATTTAGTACGGACAAAATGAAGTTGACAGATCAACAACAGAAGCTGGAAGTGAGTGTGTCTCGTTGATGTTTATTAAACAAATATGTCCAACGCTACGGACGTTCCCTTTTTTTAAATAAAATTGTGTGTTTCTGATTATTCGTTCATCAGAGATTCATAAAAAATTACTGAAAAATAAAAATTTGCGCTAGCATTTATTTTAATAAAGCAATGTCCTGAAATTTGTATAACGAAACATTTTAATGATACATGAAAAAGCAATGCAACGTAAAGTTTGTGTCTTGTCGACATTAGAAATATACAAACAAAATGAAAGACACCGTATACCACCAATCAATTCGCTTAAGTGCGTTCGACTTAAGGACGTAACATAGGGCCAAGTCATAGAAGTTAGACCGTCGGAGTGCGAATGGAGTGGACCAACTAAAAAACGCGTAGTATACTCTCGGCTGGCCTTAGGACAGGATGCCGTACAACGTAAACAATATTTTAAGGTAGGCCTATTAAAAATACTTTTGAGTTGTTTCTAATCGCTCGATTAAAGTAAATTATTAGCCTGGTGTCGTTGGAAATTAGTAATGTCAAATCAATTACAATTTAATAATAATAATAATAATATAATAATAATAATAATAATAATAACAATGTATACGTCAACATGCTATTAGATGGACTAGTAAGATTAGGTTTTTTAATGACAACATAATTATGTATTGTCTTTAACTGATCTAACACTAACTCCTTTCATTCTGTGAGCAGATTTCGACAAAAGTAATGTTTAAAAAGATAGCTAAATATATTGGTGGATCCTATGGTCTTCTGTATAGAATTGTTACCTCTTCCTCAAAATTATCGAGACGTAAATAGCCACCTTGTTGTGCAGCCTCTAACATTAACGTGACATTAGCTAGTCTGCCATAAGAGAAACATTCTTCAGCGATGTTTCCCAAAAGAAACTGTTTCTAATTCAAGGGGGACGTGTTGTCGAATGATATCCTCATCAAACGGCGGACCTCCCTGAAGTTGGCCGCCATCTTTGTCAACTTGAGTCTGCGCACTACCGCATCCGGCGACCGCACGAGCGCCGCCTGGGTGTATTCGGTTGCACCACGGCCGGTGGCATTGGAGAATTTAATGCCAAATGACGTCAGTTTGCATTACATCCTTGTTTATCCACGGCTGCCTGTGAAGGAAACAACACTTCCACGTGCAGTATTAGAGACGGATTATCGTTGATATTTATTCCTGCGTTATCAACGTTGTGTTATCTGCATACAATGTTTCTTATATTTTTTTGGATGTGTTAACCGGAAATGCCAGCGTATAGTGGCGTTGCGCAAAGCAGGATATACTCTAATAACATAATTAAATTTCATGGCTTGAATAAAGCGGAAGTCAAGGGAACGTTTTCATACAAACGTGGCCAGTGTCCAAATTTAATAACCGTTTCATCGTTTCAGTTGATTTACCGAGTTGCCCTCGGGAGGCCATCGCGTGTGGTGAGTGAAAGGGAATTTGGTCGCGATCACTAACGTCGTATTAAATAAATGCACTGTTTATATAGCACTGTTCTCGGAATACAGATTAACCCTGGTTACATGGAATCAAATCGGATCTCCGCTATCTTTATGTGTCATTGACCGAAATGCGGCGTTTACCGCATTCTTTCACGACGGCCAGTTTCAACGGGCACGCGCATTACAAAGGAAGGCAATTCGACATAGCCGGGTTGAAACGTCATAGCAGGCATCTGGTAAAAATGGCCTGTTGTCCGCCAAAAGTTACGCTTGTCCGATAAAGAGCCAAATATATGTATCATCTGGCACCGTTTGAACAACTGAACATCCGCTAAATGATTATCGGAGCTGGAAGCATGTGCTGATTGAGATCGAAATGACAAATACATGCTCAACGGAATAGTTAGTACGTGTGACAAGTGGTGCCAAATTGTTCATCAAATAGTCTGGTTTGCTCCAAGTAACCAGGGAAGCGCCAAGTAGCCAGGTATGCGCCAAATAGCCAGGTATCCGGCAACTGTTAATTGATGCACGATGTCATCGCCTGTCGCTTCTTCAGAATGAATGCCCTTCGTGTAGACGTGTCACGTCATGTCACTGCACCCACCAATGTCATTTCGCCCATCAATATCAACACACCCATCAATCAGCCACCTGTCCCACGAACAACCTCTGTCTACGGCTTCTGTGCACACGCACATGACTGCGAAATTCTATAAGAACGGTAATTATACGAAGAATAACATAGCGGCTCCACATACGTCCGTAAATCGCCCTTCGTGCTGACCCCCCCCCCTCTCGTTGACCGGGCAAACTTTCGACCGGACCGCCATACAGGTTACAGATGCGGCCGTGATGACGTAACAACAGACAGTCAGACATACAGACATAGACAGATGGCAGGACAGACGGAAGCACGAACGCACAGACAGTGTGGCACTTTGCTTTTTATATAGTAGATTGGAGCGCAGTGGTGCAGTGGATAGAGCTTCGGACTCTCGATTGAGAGAACCCGGATTCGAAAGCTGTGCTGTGGCGTTGAACCTTGGGTAAGTTCACTTAATTTGCGTTGCTCAAGTTCACTCAGCTGTAAGAATGAGTACCTGGCTATAGACAGTGGTGGATATTAAGTTGTGGACAGATAGTCTATTTGCATTATTTGTAGCGTGGCTGGATGCTTCCTAGACTAGACTGGATACTGCGCAATATAAGAACTTACCTTTTTTTACTTTTTTTAGATTCGTTTCGACTGACTAGCCTGCTCACAGTTGGCAGTTCAGGGTTAAATTTGAGGCTTAGCCCCGTCACGGTTGCGATCTACTGCGCCATGGTGGTCCGCTTGGTGACCGCCAGGGGTCTAGATGACGGTAAACAAGCGTGACGTTGTCGCGCTTACATTTATCCGGGCGTTACTTTTATGATGTTTATGTGCATATGTAAGGCATAATATTTGGCACCAGTAGATCACGTGGTGATAAATAATATCCAGTAGTTAAATATGTTTCGTTTGTTGTCGTAATACGAGCGGTATAGTTAGAGTCCATAATTATAATTTGCTGTTTCAGATTTGTGACCAAGTATAAGAGTAAATCACATGACGTGTGCTTGGAGAGGAACCTGTTTTACGACATAAATTGTTTATGTCTGTGGGAAGCAAACATTTTATAATTTATGTCAATATATAGACATATATATATATATATATATAAACATACATAACGCCCGGATAAATGTAAGCACGACAACGTCAGTAATTAATGGCCGCCGTCGGCGAGATACTATTGGTGTCTGTGACGTCAGCTCTGGGGACCGCCGGGGAGCTCTGTACTACGGGTATATGACGCGCATGCAGATACACACCAATACAGACACTCTCACGTGCACGCACACGCACGGACAACATTTAACAAGATTTAACAAGATTTAACAAGATTGCCATCCAGAAAATTACTCTGGATGGCAGGTGGACAAGGAAGCCTTTTGGCTTATCGAGAGTCCAATACTTTTTATCTACATGTATCCCGCCTTTTTAAGGTGTGTGTCGATTTTATTTTTAAACATATTCACGCTACTAGCACCAACACAATCAGGAGATAATCTGTTCCATTCATTTACAGTCCTTTGTGAGAATGAGAACTTTCTTATATCTAATCTACACTGCTCCTTTACTAATGTAGCTTCATGTCCTCTGGTCCTTCTATTTTTCTTAACTGAGAAAAAAATGTTTCTATCAATATTTTCATAACCATTCAATATTTTAAACACTTCTATGTGATCTCCTCTCAATCTCCTGGTCTCTAATGTTGTTAAACCACATTCTTTTAGGCGTATTTCGTAACTAAGATCCCTCAGATTTGGTATCATTTTAGTCGCTCTCCTCTGTACTCTTTCTAGCATATCTATGTCCTTCTTGCGATATGGCCTCCATGCTTGTATACAATATTCTAAATGAGGCCTCACTATTGTTTTGTACAGCGGTACTATTAATTCTTTTTTCTTATACGCTATATTTCGCCTAATTAATCCAAGGATTTGATTTCCCTTTGACGCTGCAATTCCGCACTGCTCTGAAACCTTCATATCAGCACTAATGGTTAACCCCAAGTCCTTTTCTTTTACAGTAGTACTTAGAACAGTACCCCCATTTTATATTTTACCTCTTCATTCCCATGACCTGTGTGGAGGCATTTACATTTCCCAAAATTGAACAGCATTTGCCACTTTTCAGACCATTTGATCAACCTATCAAGATCATCTTGTAAATGCTGTCTGTCTCCATCACTTTTAATCCTTCTAAACACTTTTGTATCATCCGCAAATTTTAACACCTTGCTTGTTATATCATCGTCCAAATCGTTGATATATATTAAGAATAATATAGGTCCTAGTACTGATCCCTGTGGTACCCCACTCAATACCGATTTCCAGTTTGAAGCCTCCCCATCAACTACTACACGTTGTCTTCTGTCATTCAGCCATTTTTCTATCCAGTTTATTATACCATTTCCTATGCCATGGGCCTTTAGCTTAAGGAGTAATCTTTGATGTGGTACTTTGTCGAAAGCTTTTTGAAAATCTAAATAGATGATATCTACTGGTGATCCCTCATCTACCCACCTAGTGATGTCTTCCAAAAAACATAACATATTTGTTAAGCATGACCTCGCTTTTAAAAATGTAATACGCACGAACGCTCATACTTACACACAAGCACGCCCGCACAAACACCAACATACGCACACACACACGCGTGTGTGCGTGTGCGCGCGTGCGTGCGTGCGTGCGCGTGTGTTTGTGTGTGTGTGTGCTTACACACAAGCACGCCCGCACAAACACCAACACACGCATATATATATATATATGCGTGTGCGTGCGTGCGTGTGTGTGTGTGTGTGTGTGTGTGTGTGTGTGTGTGTGTGCGGGCGTGCTTGTGTGTATGTATGAGCGTTCGTGCGTATGTTGTCCATTCATGTGCGCGCATGCACACACACACACACACACACACACACACATACGCATATATATATATATATATCTATATATTTATATGTGTGTGTGCGTGTGCGCGCGTGCGTGCGTGTGCGTGTGTTGGTGTTTGTGCGGGCGTGCTTGTGCGTATATATGAGTGTTCGTGCGTATGTTGTTCGTGCGTGTGCGTGCACGTGAGTGTGTCTGTAATGGTGTGTATCTACATGCGCGTCATGGACCCGTAGTACAGATCTCCCCGGCGGTCCCCAGTGCTGACGTCACAGACACCAATAGTATATCGCCGACGGCGGCCATTAATCACTGACGTCACGCTTGTTTACCGTCATCTAGACCCCTGGCGGTCACCAAGCGGACCACCATGGCGCAGTAGATCGCAACCGTGACGGGGCTAAGCCTCAAATTTAACCCTGAACTGCCAACTGCGAGCAGGCTAGTCAGTCAAAACGAATCTAAAAAAAGTAAAAAAATAAGTTCTTATATAGCGCAGTATCCAGTCCAGTCTGGGAAGCATCCAGCCACGCTGGAAATAATGCAAATAGAATATCTGTCCACAACTTAATATCCACCACTGTCTATAGCCAGGTACTCATTCTTACAGCTGAATGAACTTGAGCAATGCAAATTGAATGAACTTGCCCAATGTTCGACACCACAGCATAGCATTCGAACCCGGGTTTTCTCAGTCGAGAGACCGAAACTCTGTCCACTGCACCACTGCGCTCCAATCTACTATATAAAAAGCAAAGTGCCAGTCTGTCTGTACGTCCGTACTTCCGTCTGTCCTGCCGTCTGTCTATGTCTGTGTGTCTGACTGTCTGTTGTTACGTCATCACGGCCGCATCGGTAACCTGTATAGCAATCCGGTCGAAAGTTTGCCCGATATATATATATATATATATATATAAACATACATAACGCCCGGATAAACGTATTTATATATATATATATATATATATATATAATATATATATATATTATATAGTGTGTGCGTGTGTTTGCGTGCGTGCGTGTGCGTGTGTTTGTGTCGGTGCGGGCATGTTTGTGTGTATGTCTGAGCGTTCGTGCGTATGTTTGTGCGTATGGTGTCCGTGCGTGTGCGCGCACGTGAGAGTGTCTGTACTAGTGTGTATCTGCACGCGCGTTCCACCGTGTCGCGATAGCGGCCGCCATAACTGTCGCCCTTGTATAAACTCTGATAACGGCGCGCGGATTTCACGGAACCCTACGGAAAGCTAATTGTCTCTCGTTAAGGAAAAAACAAGTTAGAATTACTTCCGTTTAAACCTATACATTGATAGCAAAGTTGGTCAAACGTGTGACACAACAACAGCTGTTTTTAAGACGAGGATGTAGAAGTGTAAGAATGTGCCGCAGGGCAGACCAGGACGAGGATTTGTTGGTCCTATTAAGTGGATGTTCCTAACAATCAGGAATTCTTACAGCGAGAGACCATTGTAATAATAATAAAATAATACGAACAAGAACAATAATACAATTTAATAATTATTAATTAATTAAAAATAAATAATTATGTTTGATTGATTGTTGTATGGATGGTAACTATTTGTGGGGAAATCGAGAACAAATTAGTGTGTTAACGTCTTACATTTTTCATTGTTAGTCATGTTAAGAATAATTGATTGCATGTTTGTAATATAATTGCTTCTGCAATTCACATGTTGTCGTCAGATCTACGACTATGCACGCACGCACGCGTGCGCGTACACATTGGTACTTATTGGTACTTATTGGTAATTATTGTTTAGAAGTTGGCTTATCCTAAAGCTCCTGACCAAATAGGGACAAATATAGGTGCACCTGATTCAGCGAACTTCCTGCTAACAGCTACCTAAGGAGCATACACCTTCACTTTTAACGAACGACTTAACTAAGGAACAGGCGGCCTCCCTTTAACGAACGACTTACGTAAGGAACAGGCGGCCTCCCTGTAACGAACGACTTACCTAAGGAACAGGCAGCCTCCCTTTAAAGAAAGACTTACCTAAGGAACAGGCAGCTTCCCTTTAACGAACGACTTACCTAAGGAACAGGCAGCCTCGCTTTGAACGAACGACTTAACTAAGGAACAGGCGGCCCCTTTAACGAACGACTTATCTAAGGAACAGGCAGCCTCGCTTTGAACGAACGACTTAACTAAGGAACAGGCGGCCCCTTTAACGAACGACTTACCTAAGGAACAGGCAGCCTCGCTTTGAACGAACGACTTAACTAAGGAACAAACGACTGGACCGTAAACAACATTATACTCATGGAATGTTAGCGTCATTGAAATGTATATAAGGTCGTTGGACATTTACGTACACACACACACACACACACACACACACACACACACACACACACACACACACACACACACACACACACACACACACACACACACACACACACACACAAACCACACACACACACACACACACACACACACACACACACACACACACACACACACACACACACACACACACCACACACATGCAAACATGCACACAAACACACACATAGACATACACACACACACACCACACACATGCAAACATGCACACACACATAGACATACACACACACATACACACACACATAAACACACACACATATATATATACACACGCACACACACACATAAACACACACACACACAACACACACTCACACACACACACACACACACACACACACACACACACAACACACACACACACACACACACACACATACACATGCACTCCTGCACACACCCACACACACACACACACACACACACACACACACACACACACACACACACACACACACACACACACACATACACACACACACACACACACACACACACACACACACACACACACACACACACACACACACACACACACACACACACACACACACACAAACACACACACACACGCACGCACACACACACACACACACACACACACACACACACACACACACACACACACACACACACACACACACACACACACACACACACACACACACACACACACACACACACACACACAAGTAAATACGCATGCACGCACGCTCGCACGCACACGTACACACACATGCACGCTGATTGATGTTATTTATATATATATATATATATATCATTAGTAGATAATTTTGAAAACATGTATATATTAATAGGCTAACTTTGGGGGTAGTGTGATAGTATCTCCACTTGCCTATTTCGATGTTCATTCGCGACCTTGGACCATTGGCCTACGATATACCAATTAGTGATACAGTACAAAAACACAAACGTAGTTTTTAATTTTGAACTTGACTTACAACGTGGTTTCCGCTGCTGCATAGCCTCTCTCCAGCGTTCGCCTCTTTGGTTTTGCGTTCACTTCACCTGGAAATATTTAGCATGCCACTCTGTGACTCCCTGTGACTGCATAAATGAAATAGTTAGCGGAAACGAGTTTAAGATGAACAGTATGTGCTGCGTCTGGTTTGTTGCTCCATGAAGGCGTCGAAACCGGAGTGGCTCATCCGCCAATATTTGGGGGGGACAGAAAATCGGATGTGTCCACCCCACCCCCAATATTTGGAGAAGGGGTGCATATTAGGGTGCGATTGGAAGGTTTTGGTGAACTTCGTGGGGGTGCAAATGGAGGTTTTTAGTGAGTTGGTGAGCCTCAAGGCGAGTGCGAGTGTTTTAGGAGAGCCGCGGGGGGTACAATAGGAAAGTCTCAATGTGGGCATTTTGGGAGAGCGTCAAGGGAAGAAGGTGCAACTGGAGGTTTTTGGTGAGCCTCAGCCCCCTCCCCCGGAATATTCACCGTGTTCCGGCGACAATGATGGTTGTAAATTAACGTAAATGAAATGCATTGTCCCAGGTATGCCCGTGTGAACACAGCATTAGTTAAGCAGGCGGAACGTTATGTCTTTCATCACAGGGCGTGGTTGGTCTGGACAGGCTACAGCGACAGGATACGTCGAATTGTTCGCTACAAACGCCCACAACGGACAGACGACCGGCCAACGGAAGACGGCAGGAAACATGACGACCGACGCCTGCTGTCTTTGTCCCGCGAACAATAGCCGCAAGTGACTTGCAGATCGGCGAGAATAATAGCGAATAATAACAAATGTAGGCCATACTGACGAACAATTAGTTCAGTTACTTGGAATGTGAGAATGGAAACTAAAAAGAATATGCATGGGCACGTTGTATTGTAATTCGCGTGTATCGTGTGTGGGGACGGTTTTATAAATGATAAGTGGACATCTGAAACATAGCCATCGTCAACAATTGTTCAGGTGAACGGAAGTTAGTCTGCATTAAACGTGTGATGTCCTTTCATCAGTTATGACCTCTTATCTATATCTTGTTCTCAGAACTAGAATATACGTGTTGAAGATATTCTACCCGACAAATTGCATTTAATAAATCCCAAACAGTGTTCGCAATTTGAAAGTTGCGTCCGCGAAATGTTCAAATTGTAAAAACAATATTCACATACGCCCGCTGTCGCTATTGACACTTATTGAGGAGGCATGCACCCGAAGATGATCTTTGTAATTCCTGGTTCCCACTACCTAAATCACAAGTCACAGCTGGTTCAACGAACGTCCTATTAATACTTATAATGGTTAGTAAACACTGGCTGATTCCGAAAACGGAACAGACAACCTTCCTTTAAGAGGTGAACACACGTTACCCGTCGACGTCATCCTTTGTTACGAACCGGCCATGTTTATTACTTATTTTTAATAATTATAATGTTCTTAATATAAGAATAAACATGTCGAAGTTACATTGACTGCGAAATTGTGTTTAATAAACTTGAAACAGCGTTTTGCAACTTGAATATTTCGCCCACGTAACCTTAAAATTGTACTCAAACATCCAAATTTTAAACACTGCACTCGCGGAGGCAAGCAGGACAAATCGCAAGTTCCAGGAATATATGTTCGGTGTGTTCGCCTTGATTCCGGAATCAAGACCGCAAGTGGGACGAAGTACAGCTTGTGCTGCGAACTACTTGCAAAACTATTACCACCTCTGGCTTGATAGGATGATTCCGGATAACGGAACATATGCCTTAACTTAGAGCATCGCATTGGGATCATACGTGCGCGGCGTATATCATACATTTTGCACATGACGCATACAAAGAGAATAACGGGTATGGATGGTGTGTGTGTGTGCGTGTGTGTGTGTGCGTGCGTGCTTGCGTAAGTGTGACTGTGTGTGTGATTACGCGTATGTGTGTGCGTGTGCGTGTGCGTGTGCGTATACGTGCGTGCGTGAGTGCGTCCATCCGTCCGTCCGTGTGTGAGTGCGTGCGTGCGTGTTTGTGAGCGCGTGTGGATAGCCGAAGCGGACAGGTGTGTTCGCCGCTTTAAAAATTACACGTCACGTCGTTCCAACAAAACACCTACGTAATGTTGTTTCGTTACCGTAATTACGTCACAAGGCGTATTAGTGACGTCATTTAAAATTTCGCAACCTGTTACCTCCGAGACGTGATTGATGTGGTGTGGTGGCAATGTCTGGAAGTAAACAATGCGTTCACTTACGGCTGGTTTGTATTTGGGCAAATGGACCAATCGTGGAACAAAGAGCTACAGCTACAGTCGGAAATAATAAACACAGAAACATCTAAACAAATATTACACTAGTCATGCTCAGAAAATACGCGAGTTTAGCTAGAACATGTCTTGCCACGTCGTGTTATCCAAGTCAAGGCCACACAGGCAGGCGATATACAATTTTAACACACGTGCATACTTCGTGCACGAAGTAATTCATTTCAGACTACGCCGACTATGTATCGTAAAACGAGCGCGCGTATTACGTAACAATACCGCAACGAGATGCCTCAAAATCCGTGCAGTGGCGGAGAGAGCTTGCGCACCACTGCCGTCCTGATATGTCTTTATCGTCGAGTTTTTATTGCTGTCGGCGTAAAAGTGGGCCCGGGGGGAGGGAGAGTAGTCAGAAGGTGGCCTCCATCCGTCAATCGGGGATGGAGGAGAGAGTCGCTCATGCCTCGCCGCCGGTACAGATACGCTGGATCCGATTCCGCTTTTTATTGGGCAGGGAAATCGGGTAAGAAACCTAGTCCCAGCGGAGTATGGGTGGGCCGTAGGGGGAGGGGAGGGGAGGGGGACGAGAGAAGTATCAGCGACGACAAATCACGAAGCGGACGGATAATCAATCGGTGGATTTGTGTGTGGGGGTGGGGGTGGGGTGCGTGTGAGTGTGTGAGTGTGTGTGCGTGTGTGCGCGTGTGCGCGTGTGTGCGTGTGTGCGTGTGTGTGTGTGTGCGTGTGTGCGTGTGTGCGTGTGCATGTGCATGTGTGTGCGTGCGTGCGTGTATGCGTTGCATGTGTGTGTATGCGTACATGCGTGCATGTGCATGTGCCTGTGCGTGTGTGCGTGCGTACGTGTGCATGTGCATGTGTGTGTATGCGTGCGTGTGCGTGTGCGTTTGCGTGGGCCTGTTCCAGTACGTGTGTATGTGTGTGTGTGTGTGCGCGTGTGCGCGTGTGCGCGTGTGTGCGTGTGTGCGTGCGTGCGTGTGTGCGTGTGTGCGTGTGTGCGTGTGTGCGTGTGTGTGTGTGTGTGCGTGCGTGCGAAGTAGTAGTAATAGTAGTAGTAGTAGAATTAATATTACAGCTTCTCGCTGTAAGAATTCCTGATTGTTAGGAACATCCACTTAAAAGGACCAACTTTGCCATCCCCGTCCTGGTCTGTCCTACGGCACATTCTTAAACTGTTACATCCTCGTCTTAAAAACAACTGTTGCAGTGTCACACGTTTGGCCAACTTTGCTATCAATGTGTAGGTCTAACCGTGGAACTAATTCTAACTTGTTTTTTCCTTAACGTGAGACAATTAGCTTTCCGTAGGATTCCGTGAAATCCACGCGCCGTTATCAGAGTTTATACAAGGGCGACAGTTATGGCGGCCGCTGTCGCGACACGGTGGAACGCGCGTTAACAGACGACGGCGTCTTGCGACAACAAACGACGTCACAGTGGCGACTCACGGCGCGACCGGCGGGACTTGGCGTAAACATTGGGCGTCTTATAGATGGACAAGGCTTGATAGATCGGCGAGGAAAGCAGCGCGCTTTGGGTGTCAATGTGATGCGGTTAACCCTGCCTTGTCTTATAATAAGATTTGTAACAAACAGTGGCATAGCTAGGCCTACATCGTTCACTCCGTCGTAATTGACTAAGTTAGCTAGCTATATAGTCAGGGTGTATCATGGTTCACATGGATTATCTTAATTTTATAATCGTTATATATATAGCTATATATCTGCAGCTTGTTTGAAAGACCAATGAACTGAACAAAACATTATCACGACTACGACAAATATCCTACTAACTAACCATCGCTTATCATCGTTCATAGGAATCGTTATCATTTTATAATTGTTATACGTTGATGTATTTTATGTACACAGTTTGAAAGGTGGATGAATTGAACAATTGAGGAATAGTTTACTGTTTGGTCACACAAGGCTTGGAACTTATACATTAATATGTACATTAACTGAGAAGGATTACAGGTATAGAGACCGTATGTCAAAAACGTACACGAAGTAATGTGAGCAGGAGTGGTCCAGAAAGGGGGATATACTTCAACGACAAACATCGATCGCTGACAAACGTTAACATCGTCAGGACGTTGGCATGGATGATGCGTGTGTGCGTGTGTGCGTGTGTGCGTGCGTGCGTGCACGTGTGAGTGTGTGTGCGTGTGTGTTGTGTATGTGTATGTGTGTTTGTGCGCGTGCGCCTACGTACGCTTGCGCGTGCGTGTGTGCGGGTGTGTGTGCACGATTTAAACATAAGCATTCAAAGCTGAAGTTTTCGAAATCAGATTTAATAAGAAACCTTGTGTCATCTGCCTACACCTGTGTTGTTATTGTTAATATGCATACTGCAGTGGACCGTACAGGGATAGCGCAATGGTATGTCAACGAAACGATGGTTGTTATCCTATTACAGGCGTAATGCCGGAAAACTAATAAAATGTTTACTCACCATTCTAGTGATATATCATCATTATGATATATAAACGGACGAATAGGTTATGTTTAATAAAGCTGAGAACGTCCATGATTTAAATACAAATTTCAAGTGAATCAACATGCCCCGGTCACTATATTTCACATTCTTCAACTTCACATCAACTTTTTTTGACATAATATTCTATTTTAAAACGCAATAGAACAAAACTTATATCCGCGTGTCGTGCGTGTATTATGGCCGGACCTGGCGATCGATTATATTACAAAAGTATAATTTATCGAATAGCATATCAAATGCCAAAGTGACATATATGATCAAATAAGTATATATTGTTCTGGTTATGCACGCTTTCTTATAAACAGTTTATACTGTAGTTTAACTAAGGATACACCTATAAATGTAACAAGAAATTGCAGAGATGTCAACTCGTTGTTCGAACGAATAGTCTACAGAAGGATGTCATGTACGTCCAATATATAGGGAATGGATAGTACGCAACGTAAGAACCTGAATATTAGATATATTACTACATTGCTATCATTGCTTGGCCACCTATTCCATATTCACATAATTATGTGTATACGAACTGTAAAAAAACTTCCCTCCCTCCCTATTAAATGTAGTTCTTCTGAACGTCTCCAAGGAGTGGAATAACCTTAAAGACTTTCGCCTCTAGACAAGCAGACTTCGTCAATATGTATGATATCCCTGACGGATGACGTCATCGTACACATGTGATAGCTCATAGTTTCGATCGTCTCCGCTGATTTGTATTTTTGTATCCATTTTGAATTCGTTTAGTTTTGGTCTCCCTATCTAATATTTTCACTCCCTCCTATCCTATCTACCTAGTGTAATTCGTTGCAACGTTGAAAATTTTTAACTATTAGCATAATAGTTAAAAATTTTGGGTAGAAAAGAAATTCATTTAATAAAAATGAAATGTAGGTATATCTTGAAGAATGTTCTGTAATAAAATTATCTCCCATTATTCTGGAAAATAATAGGCGAAACGAGGTCCCATGTTTGCCGTGCACAACCTCGAACAGTTTATTGATAAACATCGGTCTAACAGTCTAACTGCGGCAGATGCAAATTGTGCCTGGACGTGGTTATCGTAGTCAACGATGTCGTGGTCAACACTGCCCTCTGGCGGACTAGACAGAACAACTGACAAATAATGGAGACAGGGAAGGAACAACTGGGATAGTGCAGACAGGGAGGGAACAACTGGGATAGTACAGAAGTACAGACAGTTAGTGTGGAAGTTAAAGTAGACAAGAGTTGAACATATTATTCTATCAGGAATGTTGCCAGTAATGGGAGAAAGAAACTGCAAGAGGATGGCGATCAACGCACTAGTTGAGCAAATGTGTGAAGGAGAGGGGGTGGGATTCACAGATTTATGGGGATACTTTGTTGGGAGGGAAGATATGTACATAAGAGATGGCCTCCATTTTAGTGGAAAGGGGGCAGTAGTTTTCTCAGAGAACCTGCTGCGATCTGTTGACAGTGGGACAGGTTGCATCTATTTAAGATAATCCAGCCAGATTCTGTTGCTGTCTTATTCTTCAGTGTGTTATTCCAGACTATCTTTACTAAATATTTCCTCGTGTCCTTATATTTTCCTTTGTGGAAATTTCTCCTGTACTGCTTTTTATTATTCCTTTCTGATTGTACTTTGATGATAAAATGTATCTGGTTGTGATCATGACTCCCCAACCAGTGGCTCACATATCTTGACATTATCAAATAAATCATTCTGTTAGGACAAAACTATGTTTAACACATTCTCACCCGTGGATGGTTCTAGTACATGTTGAGAAAGGAATGTATCTTGAACTAGAACTAAAAACTTGTGGTCCTCACTCCCCATACTCTGTAGAGATTTCCATTGCATATGCCAATGGTTAAAATCCCCCTTAATAATACAGTCCTGTGTGTTCACTTCCCTTATAGCGTTTTATACTTTTTCATTTTCTTCTATTCTTATGTTTGGACTTCGATAAACTAACCCAACCGTTAACATTGAGTTTCTTGTAACTATGTTACACCAAACAGCTTCCGAAAATTCAGGATAAGGTCGGCCCGCTAGAAGACAGTGCTGGAAATATAATATCAGAGGTATCCTTAATGGCAGAAGACCTGAATGAATATTTTAGTTCCGTTTTTACCAGGGAAAATATTAGTCCACTGCCAGTACCAGAGGCTAAGTTCAAGGGGGCAGAATCAGACTATTTAGTACAGTTAATTGTTACTCCGGAACTGGTAGCTACGAAAACAAGGGCTATGAAGGATAATAAATCACCTGGAGTGGATGGGATTCCGCCGAAACTACTATTGGAAATTGTAGAACAAATTAGTGTACCGCTTGCAACAGTTTTCAGTTTGTCATTAGAAGTGGGAGTGGTTCCTTTAGAATGGAAGGATGCAAACTTTATCCCGTTATTTAAAAAATGGTTCGAAAAAAAGTCAGAGAACTGTAGACCAGTGAGTTTAACATACATGATTTGCAAATTATTAGAAAGACTAATTAAAGATCATGGCGGATTTTTTCTTTTAAACAAACTTAATAAACCCATCTCAACATGCGTTTCTAAAAGCGAGGTCATGCTTAACAAATATGTTATGTTTTTTAGAAGATATCACTAAGTGGGTAGACGAGGGATCACCAGTAGATATCATCTATTTAGATTTTCAAAAAGCTTTCGACAAAGTGCCACATCAAAGATTACGGCTTAAACTAAAGGACCATGGCACAGGAAATAATTAACTGGTTAGAAAAATGTCTGATTGACAGAAGAAAACGTGTAGTAGTTGACGGGGAGGCTTCAAGCTGGAAATCAGTTTTGAGTGGGGCACCACAGGGATCAGTACTGGGACCTATATTAGTCTTAATATATATTAACGATTTGGACGATGATACAACAAGCAAGGTGTTGAAATTTGCAGATGATACAAAAGTGTTTAGAAGGATTAAAAGTGATGGAGATAGACATCATTTACAAGATGATCTTGACAGGTTGATCAAATGGTCTGAAAAGTGGCAAATGCTGTTCAATTTTGAGAAATGTAAATGACTCCACACAGGATATGGGAACGAAGATGTAAAATATAGAATGGGGGGCACTGTACTAAGTACTACTGTAGAAGAAAAGGACTTAGAGTTAATCATTAGTGCTGATATGAAGGTTTAAGAGCAGTGCGAAATTTCAACTTCAAAGGGAAATAAAATCCTTGGATTAATTAGGCGAAATATAGCGTATAAGGAAAATGAACTAATAATACCGCTGTACAAAACAATAGTGAGGCCTCATTTAGAATATTGTATACAAGCATGGAGGCCATATCGCAAGAAGGACATAGATATGCTAGAAAGAGTACAGAGGAGAGCGACTAAAATGATACAAAAACTGGGGGATCTTAGTTATGAAATTCGCCTAAAAGAATGTGGTTTAATAACACTAGAGACCAGGAGATTGAGAGGAGATCAGATAGAAGTGTTTAAAATATTGAATGGTTATGAAAATATTGATAGCAATATTTTTTTCTCAGTTAAGAAAGATAGAAGGACGAGAGGGCATGAAATTACATTAGTAAAGGAGTAGTGTAGATTATATATAAGAAATGAATAACTATCAACGGCTCATATTAAAAAAATGGAGATAATACAAAATAGCAATATTAATCTGCCTAACTGCGTGAGAGCAACCAGACTGTGGATCTACCAGAAGGTACAAACGCGCTGGGTTGTTTGACATTGCTTCCTCGACTGGTTCAGTCTACTATGAATCCGGTTCTATGATGACCAAATGCGTAGTCTCGTCTATATAATATACCCAGTCAGTTTAATGAAAATGTACTTAGGCCTACTTTTCATTTTTAAATGATCGAAAGAATTGGCTTCGATGGTTAAATCTGATAATTTGTAGCAGTCAGTTGCAGACAATTAGTATTCAAACCATTGACATTTCCGTCCTTGTCGAGCAACGAGTTTCGACAACGTCAACACAGAAACACATGCATAATCGCATGTATCGCGCAATTAAGTGACGAATCCAATTTTGAGAATCACTTGAATAAATGCTTGATCCAACATTACAGAAGTTAATCATTTGTTTTGTGATTTCACAAAAACAACAACAGGAGGGTGCGTCAACGAGCTATCAAGCTGTTCTGGAGTCGTAGCCTCTACACGTTTTTTTACTGAAAATGTTTTTGGGATGAGCAAAAAAAACTAAAATGATGATGCATCGTTACGATAACGTACGAAACACATTTTATCTATGTATTGTTCACCGAACATTTATAAAGAGTACATTCAGTACATTTTTAAATAACGTAGAACAGTATGTTATGTAACCTAATGTTTGATGTTATGTGCCAGATACCGAGTACGCGTGTAGGCCTACGTGATGTACATACTCCTATCTATAGACTGGCTTTATCCGAAATGTTTACACGTCGTTTCGACGCATTATTTAAAATGTTTACATTCCACAAAGCACTTGAAATGCATCCTTACTGATAACACAGAATCAAAGCTTTTACGAAAATTAAGTAGCTTTTGGTCCTCAGTCGATAACCCGATAGCAACGACGCGGCCACATTAACGAATCCATACTTTAATTACTTGATATTAGCTTATCTGATACTACGGATGAGAGTCTCTTGGTGCTACCCGGGAAACTGACCGGGTCGCGCACATCAAATGTACCCAACCTCCTGAGGGGACGACCTATCCACTGTTATCAACCCCTTGTGCATCCAGGCCTCGCTAACACGCGCTGCACGGAAACACAGATGCGCCGACCGCGTCTTCCGACAAGTAAACATTTATGTAACTCGCCGCACTTAAATCGTCGAGGTAGGGAAGAACGCTGGGCCAGGGGATCCCCGGTCAACAGGGCAGCTGCGAGAGACGGAAAAGGCTCTTAAAGTGATGTCGTAATCGAAGGAACGACGATAAAAGTTTACGACGGAAGCTCGGAGGATGAACGAGGTCGCTGCGGGGTTTCGTTCCCCTACTCCCAAAACAAGTTGAGCGGGAGAAGTGTCAATAAATTGCAAACAAAGCTAGGATTCGTATATATATATATATATATATATATATATATATGAGTGATTCTCTATATCTGTACGAATGCCGATGCATTTTACTCGCCACTGCGGATGCGGAAAATCGTACCACTCCGTGTAGCGATTCGAATTGTATCCGCAAACAAATCGGATAGGAAAATCCCTAAAGTGACATCACATCGAAGATAATGAAACTGATGTAAGCCTACTGTTAGAACTTCTCTCCGTCCAATTGTACTTTATTAACAAGGTGGTTGCATGTGTATTCCATGTTGACGCTTTTGTAGGGGAGTATTGTATGTACTATGTACATGTCTACGTACCAACCAATGGTGCTTTCTTTTTTTGTTTTGCATCCGCAACAAGTTATATGCTGTGGCAATAACTGCTGTTGTCTCCTCTTGTTTTGCCAACTATCGTTGCAGCACGGACCAATTAATTGCAATGTTTTCTACAAAGGCCTGACAGGAAAGAGAAATAAAGCGAATTGCATTGGGCATATAGCATAACATAAAACGCATTCTGCATATCGCATCAGCTAACCGCATCCTCATGCCGTACATATGGAATCCTAAAGCGTTTCTTTGTAACATTGTGCAACAATAAGACAACATTTGAAGCACATTATTCTTTGTTTTGTAAATTCACACAATCGATAGCAGTTCCAACATGTCATGCTCCGACGCTTCGAAACAGACAAGACTCTTATTTATATACATATATAGATATATTTATATACATATATATATATATATATATATATATAATTATATATATATATATAATATAATATAACGTAACATTACATAATATCACATCATATCATATCGTATAATATAATATGCAGGACCTATATATATATATGTATATATATATATATATATATAATGTGTGTGTATAATATATATATATATATCTAAATATATATATATAATTATATATATATATATATAATATAAATATATATATATATAATTATATATATGTGTATAATATATATATGTGTATAATATATATATATAATTCTATATACACTGTATAATATAACGTAACATTACATAATATCACATCATATCATATCGTATAATATATTATGTATATATGTGTGTGTATAATATATATATATATATATATATATTTATATATATATATATAATATATATATATATAATTATATATACACTGTATAATATAGCATAACATTACATAATATCACATCATATCATATCGTATAATATAATATGTAGGACCTATGTGTATATATATATATATGTATATAATATTATATATATATATTATATATATATATATATATATTATGGCGATTATGATACCAATGCGACCACAGTAAGAAGTAAGACTAATCTACTAATTGTTTTTATTGATTTTCATAGGGCTTACATTTGCCTTGATTGATGTCATTGCAACGGCCAAGCGCCTCGGACGTATGATGCATTTTATTTTCTATTATTAGATAGGTATGACGACAAACCTTTCAACTGTCTACAATCGTACAAAAATTAATATTCCATGTCAACAGAGAGAATATAATTTTATTTGAAGATAAACCAACCAGAGCCCTCGCACCGTTTCACTAAGATAACGAGCTCTCATGGAAAATCCATCATTAATTGTGTTCACAGTTTTCAGTATAGAAGAACCTGTTATTGTCAGTTTCCAGTACAAAAGATCCTGTTGTTGACAGTTTTTAGTATAAAAGATCCTGTTGATGACTGTTTTCAGTATAAAAGATCCTGTTGTTCACAGTTTTCAATATAAAATCATGTTGTTGAGAGTTTTCAGTATAAAAGATCCTGTTGTTGAGAGTTTTCATTGTAAAAGATCCTGTTGTTGAAAGTTTTCAGTTTAAAAGATCCTGTTGTGGACGTTTTCAGTATAAACGATCCTGTTGTTGAGAGTTTTCAGTATAAACGATCCTGTTGTTCAAAGTTTTCAGTATAAAAAATCCTGTTTTTGAGAGTTCTCAGTATAAAAGATCACTGTTGAGGAATAAAATCGATTTTAAAGAGAACATTCTTGTTGATGAACTCAAATGAATGTTAGTGAAACGGTCTCCTGATTGGCTTCAAGTCTATGTAAATTGAGGAGGGAATTTAAGTTAAAGTATACTGCACATTCGCAAGGCAAATCAAATAAAAAAGCTACAAAGAAACATCAACTTAACACGTGATCAACACAAATCATACTTTCCGCTTAGAATTACGATCTAAAACTATTTCGCTGTACATGTGATAAAGAATCATCTTAGCGGTAGGTTTA
The DNA here is from genome assembly GCA_020002185.1 of Paraescarpia echinospica. Classification (NCBI taxonomy): domain Eukaryota; kingdom Metazoa; phylum Annelida; class Polychaeta; order Sabellida; family Siboglinidae; genus Paraescarpia; species Paraescarpia echinospica. The sequence goes on from CM034543.1 coordinate 39,273,492, forward strand.
GTTTTTTGTGTGAAACAAATGTCAAATGATATGATGGTCAAACAAATTGATTAGGCATCTTTATTCATTATAGGCTTAGCTCTAAATGTATCTATAATTGTTTTCTTTTCGATTTACCCTAACATTCATATAGTCGAACATTGAAACAAGCATTTCTTAAACACGCAGATGATGGTGCCGGCAAGCCAATCTTCTTCCAGTTAATTTATTCGTACAAAGTGGGTCCTAAAATTGCAAATAAACTTAACCAAACGAAGGATTCGTGGTCCCGCTAAAAAAACGAATGTCGTGCACATATCGGGACAAAATATCACCACGGACTGGTCGAATTCGATACCGTCGTGACGAAAAGTGTATATTCCGTTTTTAAAGAAAACGCTCCTCCTATTCGTATCGGTAGCAATGCGAACATTTACGTCAATTTTGTCTACATTAGGCCTATATTCCTTAACTACTTAGAAAGCGAATAAATATATTTATTAGCTTGGTTTAATAAATATATTTTTCACCGTATACTGAAGTTTGAGACAAGATGATATTATGAGGTATGCACGTTAACGTTTTGAACTGTATTTTTTGCTTAAACCGCACAATCATTATAATTATGTAATCTTATTCTGTCACCGGCGTAAGCCAACAATAGATTACGTTCGACACAAAACAAAATAAAAAACAAATAAATAATTATTTATATGTTTCTAATCAACCATAATGTTATCAGGATAACTACACCGGTTACTAAACACGTGCAGGGTGCACATACAACCGTTTGGCGCCTCCTTATCTTGTAATTGGAGAGCGGCGACAGGAATACCTCAATTTAAATCTGATATCTACATAACAGCATTATCGGGTGGGTCGTGAGTTCAACACTTTTTAATAGAACAATAAATTTCCGCAAATGTTTTGGCAATGTCCTACCTTTCAACCAATATTTACCATACCAAATCCATATTTTCACGACTTTAAACTATCTGAGCATGTATAACGCGGATGCAACCAAGTGGTAACATTTTAATAACTGAGATATGAAAACATTCCGGGGAGATGCAAATTATGGCGCCATCTTTATTTTAGGTTACGACCGCGAGTTGTGGACTTTATTGGTTGTGCCTCGAGCGAAGACACACTAAATCATTTTGTCACACCAGATCAACGTCGAATTATGTTTTTAACGAGGGGCAATGCGGTAGATTAGAGAAACCGACAATTTAACATAGACTAGTGATTTATGACACAAATTACAGTGGTTATACACGCCCTCTGGCGGGGTTGATTGCATTCGCTGCATGATACGAGAGACAGACAGAAGTACAAGTATAGGTAACTTCTTATATAGAGCAGGTAAACTAAAAAGGTAAGTTTTTTTATATAGCGTGGTATCCAGTCCTTAGGACTATTCAAAGCGCTTTACACTTTACTCCCTGGCAGACTGTTCAACGAAACAACATATCCAGGAAGCATTCAGACACGCATCAACGAGAACCCAAAGACTATTCTTCACAGGTAGTCATCTCTGTCCATGTTTTAATTTTCACATTTGAATGAAGCAAATGGACGACTCAAATCCGAGTTCTTCGTATGGACAGTATGACGTTCTAAAGACTAAACCACCGCGCTCCACCCTATAAATATTTCAAGTTTCCTGCAGACGGGGCGACTCATGTCCTGGACGTGATTTTTTCGGTAAAATTAACACCCGTTAAAAAATTACATTCACTCATATTCATTCCATCTATTATTTCTATAAAAAAACGGTTTCTCAACACGTTGTGAGGTGACGTCTTTGCTCATGATGTCTACTGGCATTGTAGTGTCAAACAAAATAACTGCTATCCTCCACTAAGTTTAAATGTGGCGGATAGTTCAAACAATAATGTTCTAGTTTTACTAGTACCACACGCCGCGGGAAAATTATAGCTAATGTCAACATGCGTCAAGTCATGTTGGGTAAGAAAATAATCCATAGTCCATGTATTGCGTGTATTTTGAATACGACACAAATACTGGATCGTACGCATTATTAAAAACACGCAACGAGTGATTCCAACCCTGAGCTCAACGTAGAATCCGATGATGGCGCCACAGAAGCAATACATAAATGGTTAATCAAATTAGCCAGCAGAAGTACCTGGCCCAGTAACGGTGTGTCTTGTGTAATCTCGGAGCACAGCTGTCGATAACGTACGGACGTACGAATATCTGTGTAAGCTTATACTACACACACACACACACACACACACACACACGCACGCACGCACGCACGCACGCACGCACGCACGCACGCACGCACGCACGCACGCACACACACATATGACTTAATAAACAATAAATATTTGAATATTATTTAATTGATGTATTACAGGCTGTATTACTATATAACATATTTGAACGTTGCCACAAACTAATGTATCAATTAAGTAGTCGTTCACAAATGTTGACATTTTCTTATTCATACAGGACGTACAACTGAAATACTAATTGTGAAAGTTTCCCAAGTGACATGTATAACCGTAATTGTAAATAAATGTATGTAAAGTTATAATAATATTTGCTATTATATTATGTTCTTTGCAGGTATCGCATTACAACACTATTTCATATTTACACACGCACGCACACACGTACGCGCGCGCGCGCACACACACACCAAACACACACGCACGCGCGTGCATGTGCGTGTGTACGTATACATATATGCAATGTAACCTTGTTAATCCGAATAATTTGATCCCCAGTGTACATGTGTGGATTAACGAATTATCCGAATAAACAAATCCTACATACAACACCCACTGACTGCCCAGAACGTGTTGGTAATTCGGGGTTCCCACCAAACAAATTACTGACAAATTGTCGTTACCACCGCGGTCTATAACACTCATGCATACATTACTCATACATGCGCATGCACAAGACATCACGAGGCGAGAGAAACATGTAACGCGGCCACCGATTTCCGTCTCAGATGACCAGGAAATGTCCGCCTGTTCATTATTACAACACAACCATTGCAGTCCACACCTAGACTAGCTGTCGGCCTGTCTTGCTCCAGGAAGCGCCTTACACGAGGTTACAACGAGTGGACGAGTAGGCGAGCCGAGCCCACTTCCGGTGTGTTCAACGTTCGTTCGTACGTGGGAACTTCCTTCGCTATTGCCATTTGTACGGCTATATGCCTCGTCCGCAGTGATGCGTAAAACAAGGACAGAATGCTCAAAAAGAACTCTCGTGACTGGAAATTGATTTATCTGTATTCGTTTTGTTTATTTTAAGGTAGCTGTAATTTCTATGAAAATGTTAAGTTTTTCATTTTAATTCAATTTTTAAATAAAACTTATTTAATTTTTTTAGCGTTCATGTTCTTGATCAAAGTAACATATATACGGCTTATCTTTCAAGTATGATACGTCACACCGATTATACTGTCGCACTACAAAACTGGAATTTAAGCAGGTCTGTTGTCACAATGTTATGGACTATTTCAGGTGGAATCTGCTGTCATTGACGACTTTCGCCTATCACACGAATACGAGAATGCTTAATCCTTTGGTTTTGGTGCACCACTGAGCTCGGATTGTCTGAGGATATTGGCGCGTTAGAAGTTATTTATTATTATTATTATTATAATGTTTTATATAGTGTATGAAATATCGTTAGATATGGTATCTAGCGAAAGTATGAGTAGTCTTATGAATATACATTTCATTCGGGGAGACCGAACCACCTTTGCCTTTTTCCCCGACTTTTGATCGAATCGGATAAAAACAATAAAATAGTTTTGTCCGACGATTTCACCAAAACTAAAATTACTAAATTGGTACAAACGAGCTGGCATGTCACATGTCTGCTAAATAGGTTAAATATTTTCCCGCAACATGTGTTCGAAACGAGCCGAACAAAAAAACGTGTATGAACAATATTTATTTATTTCAGTTGCTATCATACTTGTTACTTATATCTATGTCACTTTGACAATCGGCGGTGATATCAAAATTACCGATCGCCAGGTCAGGACAACGGAACAAAAAACCGTATGACACACGGATATAATGTTTCGTCTTTAGCGCTGTTTTATCTTAAAATTGCATATTATGTGAAAAGCGTTTATATGTGGTATTGGGGAAAGTGATATTATTGTGTATGGGGCATTGATTCACTAGAAATTTTTATTTAAAATGTGGACGATCTCGGAATGTAAATTTATTTGTATTTATTTATGCATGTAGTTAGATAATATATCACACGTTATTTCTGCCATTTTAATAATTTTCTTCCTGCGGTTGCATAAGAAAAACTGTGATATCAACATTTACACAATTGAAGCTCAAAGGTTAACATAAGGACTACTTAGCGGTCTGATTTACCGACTGTAGTACTAAAACTGATAACGCTTATATATCCGTGTGCGGCTGACATATCTTGGGCGGATACCTTTCTTGGGATGTTTTTTATTTGCCCGCTTTGCGCAGGAGTCTACAGGGCGCGCATCTGCGGATTAACGGACGGGTTAACGGACTGGGGATTAACGGGCAGCGGGTGACATTTTTACGTCGGCGTGATGCGACCTCCGGTTACTGGAGAGACGATCCTCGCCCTGGGTGGCTGAGATATGCGGCAATAAACTACGACGTTTTTACCTCAGGTGCATATCGTAGCTATACCGGCCACGTGCTTGTTGGCGGCGTACTATATTGTACCGGATTCACCAAATGTTCAGTCGTGTTCTGGGTTAGAGATAAAGTACAGGGGGTTAAAAAGGAGTATGTGTGCTACATATAATAGGCCCCTATCTTCACGAAATTACGGCTGGCTAAACGCGGCCTTTGGAAAAGAAGACCTGGTAGGTCTAGTTTAACAGTTTGTTGCGTAGGTGAACTATGCAGGAAAATACCAAAAGAAGCTTAGGAGAGGCATCAAATATAGACACCAAGCATTGTATATATATAGATGCGGAACTTGAAGTGTCAAGCTATTAGTAGCTAGCTTGCATTATACGATATAGTCTGCATGTATGTGACAACTGGTACACAGTCGACTGGCTAAAGTACTACTGTATTACTACTGTATTACTACTGTATTACTACTGTATTACTACTGTATTACTACTGTATTACTACTGTATTGTTTCACGGTTATAGTAGATTACATTTCAAGATAAACTCACCTCATACAAAACATAGTATAGAATATATCTTCTACTCTGAACAACCAAAGCGGTCGCTCAAAACATATGTTTTCCCAGAACAGGTATATAATGAGGTTAATAGTAATAAATACTCCATCTGGCGAAAAACGGAGCGCTATTAGTACATTGTATAATGATTTATCGATCAATCTCCCATTCTTTCTGTCTTTCTCGGACTCGATACGCTATTCCGTGAGAAGTGAATTTACTGTAAAGTATCATTTGGTGATTAATCGAAGCTCTGCTGCTGACATGGTCTGGTCGCTCATGGTAGGCAGTGCTAGGCACAAATAGTGATCCCGTGAGCGGTGTACGCGGTCGTTGGTTGCGCTTGGCATGTGGTCGCTCTTGGCAAGATACCTACCTAGCACTAGGGTCGAGAGCGTAATCATAGGAACCAATCAAATGTCGGGAATAAATGGTTACTGTCTATCTCATATTCATTAGAGTTAAGGTTATCAATACACATAGTGATGGTTAAGGTTATCAATACACATAGTGATGGTTAAGGTTATCAATACATATAGTGGTGGTTAAGGTTATCAGTATACATAGTGATGGCTAAGGTTATCAATACACATAATGGTGGTTAAGGTTATCAATACACATAGTGGTGGTTAAGGTTATCAATACACATAGTGGTGGTTAAGGTTATCATTACACATAATGATGGTTAAGGTTATCAATACGCATAGTGGTGGTTAAGGTTATCAATACACATAGTGGTGGTTAAGGTTATCAATACACATAGTGACGCTTAAGGTTATCAATACACATGGTGATGGTTAGGGTTTGTGCCAGTAGTAGACAATAGCTAGAGTTAGTTATGGTTAAGGTTGTTTACGAAGTCGGGAACGAAATTCATATGGGCGGGGGGCTACCGGAGCTTCAGCACCACTGAAAAATGTTCGCCACCGCGCCGCCGCATATCTTCACATCTTCCTTCACCTTGTGGCTGTCTCGGTTGGCTCGACTGTGACATCGGAAGACGGGGTGGGGGGAGGGGGGTGATGTTGACATTTTTTCGCCGCGCCGGTTATTACTGAGAGGGGGGCAGAAAACCATATGTCTCCCTCCAATTGCACACACCTTTTACAGTCAACAAAAATACACATTAATCGTCTCATCAAATTTAAATTTCCACCCGGCATTGACGCTCGCAACAAAAACAAACTTTCACGCTCAAATTTAATGGGGGGCAGAACCATATATCTGTCCCCGGAGAAACTCAGGGGGCAGCTGTTCCCGCGTCTATGTCGACCACTCTCATAGGATTGTGGTCGCTCAACACAGGTGGTAAACCAAGACAGGTTCTGCTGCATATACGCACCGTTAGATTGTCACTTTCACGTGTTGTGCAAGCGCGCGGCAACAATAGCTGCATACTAATAAAACGCATAAGACGAGTCAACGGCCATCGTCTGCCCGATTCGGCCCAGGCCAGGCGGGGTTCTAGGGCGGGAGTTGTAGGGGTGGGGAGGATCGCTCTGACAGGGGTTCTTTATTTCCTGGCGTCACTCGTCTGCGGTGGCACTAATTTTCACAAACCGGGGTCCAAGGTCCCCTGCCCCCAGCGTCGCCGCCCTGTGATTGATGCGCCCAATTTAGACGGGCGATCACTGCCGGGCGGGCGGCCCATCGTCGGTTTGTCGGTCGGTCGGGACAAATTTAGAACAACGCTGGAATTGGGGAGCAAAAGGGAGGAAGGAGACATAGAGAGGGGGACGAGAGCGATGGGTAGAAAGGGGTAGAAGGAGAGAGGGGTGAGAGAGAGCGGGGATACAGAATGTATTGGGGAGAGGAGTGGGAGACTGAGAAAGGGAGGCGATGTGAAGGAGAGAAAAGGGATGGAGAACCAAACAAGACAGTTAGACGGACAGACGGATAGACGTGCAGAGCATTACAGACAGGCACACAGAGAGACAGAGAGACAGAGAGATACAGAGACAGACAGACAGACAGACAGACAGACAGACAGACAGACAGACAGACAGACATACATACATACATACATACAGACAGACAGACAGACAGACAGATAGACAGACAGACAGGCAGATAGACAAAAACATAGACAGACAGACAGACAAGACAGACAGAAAGACAGACAAACAAGACAGACATACAGACAAACAGACAAACATACACACAGACAGCCAGACAAGACAGACAAGACAGAAGCAGGAAAAAGGGCGGAGAAGAAAAGACATGTTGAAATACTGGACCAAAACGCATTGTGTGTAATGTGGTATGTCACAACATGAAACTCACTGTGAATACAAACTTATATATATATATATATATATATATATATATATATATGTATATATATATATATATATATATATATAGCAAGCGACGGAAGTCATGCCAGCGAATGGATTAGATATGACGACTAAAGTATCTTATCGCTTGTCCAGTGGCCCGTGGCCGAACCACACCCGTCCTACGGTTCACGTGCATCTTGCCGGGACAAAGCAATCAGCGAACTCGACGACTTATCTGAGGACACGATAACGAGACGAGTGTTCACGATTAAGCACGCGCACTGTGAAATACCCGCGAGCTGCGACTGGACCGCGGCGGACGCGAGTAGGTTGACTGTGTTCAACGTAGAAATAAAAAAGGAAAAGAAATTGAATAACAATACATTTATACAAAATATAATATACACTTATACAATATAATATGTGTGTGTGTGTGTGTGTGCGTGTGTGTGTGTGTGCGTGTGTGTGCGTATGTATATTACATATTATACATATATATATATATATATATATATGATATACTATATATATATATATAAAGAGTATCAGGGTAAAACGCGATAAACACCATTTCTTAAATTTCGCTCAAACCAAACAGAGAGGAAACGTTTGTTTGTTGAGCTAGTATGATATCTAATTTATACCAAAACGAAACAAATTATCATCAAATTATCTGTATAAAAGAGCGTTTGTTTTCAAAGCGCTATGAACTTCATCAGTGTTTGTTAACATCACATGTTGTGTAACAAATCTTCAACAAACATTTCAGCCTTTGCTACCATTCTCTTTGATTTTATATTCTTAATATTCCAACAACATAGATAACTTTTCTTTAAACTTTGAGGACATCACACAATAGTTAGTTTTTCTCAAAACTTTAAATACGTCACTGGCTGGCCTACCGTACGTCGATAAAATAAATTTATTGTAAATTGCAATTTGCAGGCCCTCGCATAAATATGCAACATCACATTGCATGTAAATATATTAAACTTAATAATAATACAGTTTCTCTGGCTAATTAAGTTCTAAATAAAGATAATTATTATATAGCGCAGAATACAGTCTTTAGGACTGCTCACAACGCTTTGCACGTTACTCTCTGGCGGCCTGTTCAATCGAACACCATCTCGACTTCTCTAAGAAGCATTCAGCCACACTGCAATTAAAGCGCGAATACTATACGTACATAAACATCCACCACTGTCCATAGCCAGGTACTCGTCCATACTGCTGAGTGAACTGGAGCAATGTCGAGTGAAAGAACTAGCCCAAGGTTCGAAACGGCAGCACAGGATTGGAACCCGGGTTCTTTCGATTGAAAGTCCGATGCTCTATCACGGTGCCACTGCGCTCTATATAATCTATTCGTGTGTCTCGTACTTGTGCAGTTTTTCGTCCAAATTTTCCGCTCGTTTTGTTGACAGAATGCCATGTCACTTTGTCTGCAATTCTCGTCTTCATTACGTGTTGCCCATTATTTTAACGAGCCCACCCGGGCCGTGTAACGGGAAAGAACCCGGCCACCCAGGAGGAAGGGGAAGATATGGGTCCGTGAAATGGCGACGAAAGTCCCGCCATGTCAGATTTATTGCAGACGACGCACCAAGGAATGACGCGACAACGTTCCTACGTCGTGATCTATTGACAGCTGAAATGGCAAGACGACGCCATTGCGTCTCTTTGACCTAGCGTGTTTCACGCAATTGTTCAGGAATGTCTCTGGACGAGTGGAGACAAAATAATGATGAAAGCAGTACTGACAGAAATGTGTGTATTAGATTGGAATAATAAGATGGATATCGACGATAAGGTTCGTGGAAATTCCACACGATGCGATGTGAGCTGTTAGTAGAATTGATAGGATTTTAAAACAATGAACAGAAGATAGCTTGACCAAAAGACATTAAATAGAATTACGTTTGCTTTTGTTGAGTGTCATTATGACCCTCCATATCCGTGTAACTTTCTTTGCTGTCTTGATTTCCTCCTTTCTAATATATTCAGGTTATTTTGCATGTCTAATTGCTATTATTAGTAGCAGGATGTTCGCTGAATCAGCTGTACGAAGTCCCAAATTTAGTGATGACCACGGGAACGAGCCAACACAATAATCGTCAATAAACAATGCAAACATAAAACTGAGTATAAAAAGCTGTAGACCAACTTCTTATCTGTGCACCACAGGACAACGTGACATTTCCATTCAACGCCGGCAGCCATAAAACAGAAGCTCAAACTACGTTTTGCGAATTACTAACGACCTCACAAATGGCTATTTAATTGAATTATCATGCAGTTTGATGGACCGTACTCTCTGTATTATTCGCTGCAAGTGAACCGAGGAAAAAGCGAGACCAGTCGATCAATAATTGTCCACCAGCATCCGGTGTCTCGATGACGTCTTTGTTAAACAAAAACTTGGCCAAAGTAGCTATCTTTCGTCGATGTGCATTTTTGATGCTAGAGGTTAACCCGCCATTGACCTGTCGTTAACGCGCGAGTAACTAGCCGCAATCTACGGTCCCGCGTCATACTTCGTTTTCCGGGAAAACTATCGCGATAACCACAGCTTGTGGGCGGTTTAACGCCAAAGTGCCGCTGGCGCAACATTAATTTTGTCAAGCTCACGCGGAACAATGTTGACAACATACTTTCGAAATACAATGTGCACGACAGTAATGGTGGAAGAACGTGCTGTTTTCGCGTGAACTGGTGAGGCAAATGAATACGCCTCTACGACGATAATGGGGGTTCTATGTTTCCTGGAACAGCTGGAGGAAAAGAAACTAAAACAAACAGACAGTTTTGTATACCTGTGTGGATTGATATACTGGGACGGCAACTGAGGACTTACAAGAGAACACAGGCTGGAGTAAAATGGTAGGGGTAATGTAAGATAGACACACACACATATATATATATATATATATATATATCGAAAATTCAAGAGAACGATGCTTAATTCATGTCACACCAGCACACCTATATGGCCTATGGATCTTGTCGTTGACCTAAAAGAAACAAGAAGAGAAAGTACAAGTTTGCGGAAACTGAACAAACCTGGGTAAGAAGAAATGCGGGAGTGAAGCAAATAGACACGTGGAGAATTGGGGAGCTGAGGGGGGGAGGTTGGAGATCATTTCAAGAAGAAGCTGGTGAGGAGTCGGCAAAAGCGGGTTGGGCGTGTGGAGCGAATGGAAGGAGATTGGTTGGCGAAGAAAGCAGATGCTAGAAAGTGGAAGGTAAATTACATAACGACGACTAAAATTGGGATGGGAGGATTGTGCAAAGAGCTATTTGGAGGGTTCGGATAAGGAGTAGAGAACGAGAGATAAAGGCGAGTGGAGACGGCATATAATGCAAGAACAATGACTGGGAAAAGAAAATCAAGGCCCAGTATCGAGGTCAGCCTCACCCGGACATACAGGGAAAAGAGAAGAACAAAAAACATCGATATCCCAGTGTATTGTGAAGATAGAGTACACATATCTGTAAGCCTATGGTTTATTAATTGATGTGTTGTTAAGGCATGTTTCGAGTGGATATTATTGCATATGCATGATATATGTGACTATAGCTTACGCTCTCTCTCCTCAATTCGATGTTTTCTCGTTTATGAACATAGGAAACCAACCATAAACATTGCTTAGCTTTGTAAGCATTAACCGTACGCCCATTTCGCTGGCACCTGGATCTTGCCTTAGCAACGGTAGTGTCATCTTGTGGATGATGACCAAATCAACACCGAGAATGCTTCCATCTGTTGGATACTTTTGCATCAACTTTGATTTGATAGGTTTAAGGTTGCTAGTGCAGAACGCAATATCAGGTGCATTTTCTGGCTTATAACCCACGTTGCATGTAGGCTAGGCTTTAGAAAACTGTTAGGAAAGCGTTTCGGTTTGTTGTCACTCAAAGATTAGTTTGTTATTTTGCAAATAACCGCTAATCGTGTGAGCGATAATATGATCATATCCTGCAAGTAACGTGGGATTTCCCGTGTTCACTTCACCACATTTGTAAGTTCGGGTGTTTGTTATTATTTCCTTACCAAGCACTTGGTTGTATAACATTTTAGCAGTAGGCTAGATATCCCATTTTGGTCTTTAAATGATTTGTCATAGACATCTACTATCTAGACTCGAGTCTAGGCGTCGGAAGAAGAGTTCAAGAGGGCAGATGGACTTGGGGTGGGGCTCAGCCTCCCATATTTTTGGTGTATGGGGGCTGGAGAAAGGTTTAGCCCCCCTAATATTTCGGTAACGGTGTATAGTTGGCAATTTTTGACGAGCCTCGTGCGGATGCATGCAGTTGGAGTATTTTGTGAGCCTCAGTCTGAGTGACAGTCTAGGGGCTGAAGTTTGAAGGGTTTTAACATCCTCAGCCCCCTCCCAATATTCACCACACTTTGACACGTATATTTATACATTTTGATATATTTACAGTTCAGTCCTGCGTAGACAACTGAATCTGAGAGTGCTGATAATAATGATACAACTTCATAAACATCCAGACCACGGGCAGCAGCCACAGCGCTAGTTGGCACTGGTGACACTGACCAATGCCATGGTTATTGACTTATGCCGAACCAGTTCCTTGTCAGTAAATAATTACCATCAATGACCCCATGCATGTAAGATCACTCGGCTTATGATTTTACCAAAATATTTACTATACATATATGATGCTAAATGTTATATAGTTACTCTGTAAGACCACTGATCTATCATGAACATTAAAGACAGAGAACCACCTTGACGTGAGGGTCTTGTCTCAGATTGACATATGTAGACATGGATGGAGTGAGATGGGCGTTTCGCTGTGGCATGTGGAGACCGACTCGTGAACAGTGGACACTTGCAGCGCAGTGCATACAGCCAGAGGAGAAACAGCGCATCGGACGATTTGACTTCCAGAAGGACGCCAAATCTTCAATGGTAGGAAATAAACATGTCAATTTATTTGTAGTCATTTTTTCTAGGATGTTATTAGGTGACAATTGTTCTGTCGTGAGTACTACGTACACGTGCATAATTGTGTCATAGTAGTTCGGTAAAACATTATTATTTGTTAAAATACTTGCCTCAGGGCTCAGTCCTCGGGCCTGTTTACTTTGTATACCAATACACTCCAATGCAGCACATTCAAAAGTTATGGCATACACTATTAAATAAAAAAAATTATGCTGATAAAATTCAGCTATATATATTGTATGCGTCTTACAACCCAACTATACTGGGTGACTAAGTGGAAACAGCAAGGTGACTCACAGATTGCATTGGGGAACTCTGACAGTGGATTTCTCTTCGTATGCTGAAGCTGAATGATGACAACACCGAGACAGTTGTCTTTGCATAATCTTACACAGAGCTTGCTCTATGGCCACTGGAGATTAAACAATTTCACCAGTATTTAGACTGCCAAAAAATTTGGGAGTTCACATGGACGAACATCTGATGATGGCACATCACGTGACTAATGTGTGGTCTGCATATAACTAGTATCTGTACAAACTGTCATAGCATCATCAATACGACAATACCTTTAACTGAAGCTTCTAAAAGTGCTGTCAGAGCACTCGTTGCTTCTCACTCACTTATACATAATCTACCTTCCTCTCAGACTGCTCACTTGCAATGACTGCTGGACAATGCCATCATACTAATGACATGCACCAGTAGGCATGAGCACATTACCTGATCACTCCTGTGTTAAAGGGATTGCATCATTGTCAAGGTGTTAGCATATGTACAGATGTCTCCATGGTTTGGTGCCGTCTTATTTGATGGAACTTTTGCAGCCAGAGAATCATGATGGACACCTACTCCAGGATCATACTCCGACATCGCACCAAGACATCACAAATAAGTGCATCAGTGACTCAGCATTTGGCAATGCTCACCACAACTGTAGAATGAACTGCCAGTGGACATTCATGCATTAAGAACTAAAAGACTCACCTTTTTATTAGTGCCTGGTAATTTTAATTCTGTTATTATGACAGACATTATTTGTATTTTGTATCTTAATATCCTTGCAACTGAGAAAAGGACATCGTACCTTTAAGAGTGTATAAATTCAGTGTTTTCTTTATTTTCTCTTTCAGTCTGGCAGGTTATTACTGAGGAAGGTTATTGCGGAATCACTGAGCATCCCCTACAGAGACGTACAGCTGTCACGGACGGAGAAAGGAAAGCCGTTCCTTGAGAACAACTCGCAACGCTATCCAAACTTCAACTTCAATGTTTCCCACCAGGGGGAGTATGCAGTGCTTGCGGCCGAAAGCCAGTACCAAGTCGGAGTGGACGTGATGCAGATAGAATACCCAAGTATGTGTCACTTTACAGCTGTGTGTTCCATTACCCAGAATCTGCCAGGACTGGTAATAATTAGCAGGAAGTTCACCGAATCCGTCATATTGATCCAGGTATTTGGTAAGGTGCATGGGCCAAATAAGTGTTATGAAGTACTACCTGCCAAGTTTCCAGCACATGAATTGAATGTTTTACTTATTGAATGATTTGTTTACAATTGGATTATTTCACTGTCGCACTTTCAAATTGCAAACGCTGTTTCAGGCTTATTAAATGTAATTTGATAAGCTGTACACATTCAGCATATTTATTCTAGTACACTGTATTAAGAATATGATATTAAACAATTAAGAACAGCCAGCTTGGTTTCAGTGAAATAGAACATTATATTGACATGCAGCAATATCACTGTGACAATAATTTAGTTGTCTAGATTCATTACGGTGGTTTTCTTTACACTGTATGTAAATACTAAACTAACAAAGTCACATTTCGTAGTCTTTGAATAGAGAACTAATATCTGATTCCACAAAAAATAGGAATCCCAGGAGAGAAAGATTTAGCTTCCTTGTGGTTGTCTTTATATTTGTCAGGCATTCACCAGGTGTCACTACTGGTCATATTAATATCCTTTCAGCACCAGATGTCTCTACTGTGCATGTATGTTTATCTTCCCCTATGATAAGTTATCTCCCCCTCCCACCCTACACATCTTCCCCCTTCAAGTACTGAGTTAGTGGAGGATTAGACAACAAGTGAATTGTTACATGTGAGGCTGTGACTAGAGCTGAGTTGTGTTAGTGAGGTAGCTGATCGGGAAGTTTAAAGGTATGAAATTATTCCAGTTTATAAGAATATTTACAACATATCAGTAATCTGGTAGCATATCTTGATTAGTGAAATTAAAACTATATTTAGGTACAAGAGGGTATAAGACTATAAGTACATATATATTGTTGCTCACCTCTTTGTCCCAGAAGTCTAGGGAGCGGCAAGCCTTGATACTGGTCCTCAATTTTGTATCCCTCTGATCAATCGGATCCAGGGGGCCTGGTGGGCACATGCCCCCCAAAATCTTGTAATTGTGTGTGCCCTTAGGCCTTTTTTGAGTGGGCCCACGTGACTGTGCCCCCCTTGACCATTTGAAATGTGCCCCCGACCACAATAAGGCAAAATGACCTTACACTCCTCCTGTCAATATCACAACAAAAATATTTCAACAACATCCCCGTCTTCTGATGGTTGAGCCAGCAGAGAACCTGATGTTATGGCGGTGCGGCAGTGTAAAATTTCTACTACACCATTTGGTTCTGCTGCCAGTGAAGGTTTTGTGCCCCCTCCTAGACTCGCTTTCTGGATCCGCTCCTGAATTATATTATATATAATAAAGCCATTATAAATATAATCTTCTGATGTACAGCTGGTGTACTAGGGACCGTTTCACTAAGATAATCATCTCATAGGAAAATCCACCATAAAATAGAAGCCATTGTTAGATTTAAGGAGCTTTTTGAAATGGAAAAAAGTTGCTGCATTATCACAGAGGATACTATTCCCTGTGACACACCAGTGAAAGCATCCTCGTTGTACACCTTGGTGTTTACAGTTTACAGTATATGAGATCTACGAAGGAATAAAATAAATGTTCAATAGCAAAATTTAGCATATGAGCCCATTAGCATGTTAGAGACAGTGCCACGGTATTTGGAACACCTCAATGGCCCCTGGTTCTTATGTTTGGAACGGATCATTACAGGAAATCGTGGCACAGATTCTTCAGCACCTTTGAGAGACAATTCACGGCCCAAGAGTGGAAGGCGATCAGAGGAGCTGCCAGTGAGTGGCAGCAACTGACCAACTTCTACAGGTTCTGGGTGCGTTGTTGTTGTCGACATAGTCAAGATGTTTCCCTCAGAGATTCTGAATTGTGTAGCATTCACATGTAGTTGTTGATCTGTTGGTTTTGGCAATTGTGACAAGGTCTTCCCCTTTCTCTCCCTTCCTTATTCTCTTCCTACTCAACCTTCTCCACTCCCTTCCTTATCTCCCTCCCTTCTTCTCACCCTTCATTCTCTTCCTATCTTCTCTCCTTCTCTCCCTTTCTTCTTTCACTCCATTCTTCTCTTGATCTTCCATCCCTCTCTCCCTTCCTTCTCTCCCTCCCTTTTTCTTTCCCTTCCTTCCATCCTTGTGTTCTTCTTTCGCTTCTTTCCCTTTCCTTTCTCTCCCATCTTCTACTGTTTAGTCATTATGTCTAAGCTCATTCCTTCAGGTTTATTCTTGTGTCCTTTTCTCGCCCCTCTTTATACTCTCTTTCATCTCTCCCTTCCCTTCCTTCTTGTCTCCCACCTTTTCTCAATTCCTCCCTCTAAAATCTTTCTTTTCTCTTTACTTATGTTCCCCAATCTGTCTGCATCCTCATCCTTTGGTAACATATTATGTGTTTTCCCTACATCACACTTAGAAATTCAGTGCTGTCGTTGATGCTTTAAAAGGAACAAACTATTTATTCCATTTCAGTGTTTAAAGGAGAGTTATGTGAAGGCTCTGGGCATAGGCATTGGGTTCACACTTCACAGACTAGACTTCCATGTGCGCTCTGAGGTTCCAGTTGGGCGAACTGTGTGTGACACGACAGTGCATGTGGATGGCAGTCTACAGCAAGACTGGAGATTTGAGGAGACAATGCTAGATAATAAACATGACGTTGCAGTGGCACTGAAGAGAAAGGTAGACAATCACTCACATGCATATGGACGCAGTCACACATGCACACATGCACACACACACACACAGTCTTGTAATGTGTGTCAACCGGGGACAAATGCCTATAGTCCGCCAAGTGGGGACTGCAATAAATAACAACTCTACGGAGATGATATTATGTGGATTAATTACTCATACAATAAGTATAGTATTGCACAAATAAAAAAGTTTCTAACATTTTATTTAAGCAAACTACACTTTATGATTTCTACCGCCCGTCTGAGGACACACGTGTTACAATCGGGGACGACGTTCCTTGATTGTGTTACCAGTGGGGACATTTAGCTAATGTGAAATGTAAATCCTGTTTAACGTATAGAAACAAACAAAACACAGCAATTGCACAAATTCTACTACAACATAATTTATTATCCACATCAATAATAGATGTAGGTAGCGAGGACATCATTTAAGATACGTAGAGGCAGGATGATATCGGTGTCAACGTTAGTGCTCGGGATAATAAAGTTGAAGGAAAACATGAAACAACCCGGCTATATTCCAATGTTTATTATAACACTCGTACAGCTTACAGTATCGAAACATACAATATTGTTTATATAAGATGCAACTACATTTTGGCACAAAATACACATCTGTGTTCTTTTGGCAGTGGTTGTAGCAATTAATGCAATAATAATAATTTGGCCAACTTAGAAAACCTTAGTAACTATTTATTAAGATCTAGCGCTTTACAAGAAAAACGGAAACCTATTATTAGTAAATAAACGGTTTTCTGAACATCATTTGGAACATACAATTGACGTAGCTAATTGAATATTTGATTACGATACATTTGCAATCATTGTCACTCGTCATTGAGACTACTCAAGTCACGTCAATGGATTGCTAAATGTCATCTAAGCATGATTAACAGATTTGTACAGAACACATTATAGACAATATTAAATTACACAAAGGTAAACAACTTACATTAATCCTAAATTTGTTCAAATTCGTGCTCTACGAATCTAAACGAATAAATCAAATCAATCACATTACTATAGACTTCAATGGTAGTAGCCTCAAGTCCTCAGCGTGATTAATGCACAATATAGCAGCACATCAAAAATAATGTGTATATGAAAGGAAATGTGTTTTCACTAAAATAACATGTAAAGAGTGGCTGATAGTTCTACCTGGAGAGATGTGTTTAGTTCAAGTATGTATGCACAATGTATTAAGTGAGAACAAGTATGATCCACAGATGAATGAAGTGTTAACTGATGTGCTGATCGTACTTTCTGGTGCCGTCTTTACACTCATTTAAAATACGTGTTCCTGATATGGTCTTTTATGTTACGCCATGATCTGTGCCAACCTTGTTTTGTCAAAAACAATTCTATGCTCTCTTTTCCCGGAAGCACACGTCTCATGATATGAGATGCGAAATGCATCCTCACCGAATGCTTCTCATCTTCTGTCCACGTCACTCTTTGTTTCGTTTTGGTCCGTGACGCTGCGGCGGGTTTGAACTTATGATGCTCTTCATTCTTGTCTTCTTTCCCACTGTGTTCTCCATTAAGTTGACTCTTTTTCTTGGGCACTACTAACGACTGATGTCCGTCGCCGTGCTGTTCATCTGAAGAGTCATCCTCGTCTGCATCCTCGAGATAAACAACTTCGTCATTATCCATCGTTATTTCTGATAGGCCTTTTCCAGCAAATTCGCTAATCCGACCTTCCTCGCATGCAAGGAACACTTTCGAGACTCTGGCAACTTGGAGGACATCGAGAGGCATGCGGTAGAATTCCCTGTGAACTCTTAAGTCATGCCCCAAGAAACTGGCGAGCATGTCCATTTCGTGCTCTTTGAGAGCAAGCACTTGGGCAAGACTTGCAACATGTTTGCGAAGTCTGGTTGTCGTCAGCAGGTGTGGTCGTTGTGCACCAGAGAGCGAAGCAAATTTTCGCATAACATCTGATCCGCGATGGAAGAAGTTGTAAGAGTTTGCAAACAGGTACTGATTGTCATCCGATATGAACTGGGACCTATGCTTCAGCAGAATCTGCACCCATTCGGCCACTTCTTCTGTGATCAGGATGGGAACTATTCGGCCTCGTTTACCTTTGATCTCTAGGCGTTCTAAGACTAGGATCAAGTGTTTCTCAAACTCATTGAGGTTGTGTTCCAATTCATGATCTGCTAATGCTTTCTTCTTTCTTGACCAGTCTGCAACAGTTAACTTTGAAACCTCCCCTGTCGCTTTCTGTTAAAGAGTCAGTTTAGCCAGGGTAACTTGTGTAAGTTCTGTGTATGCTTCTGACTTATTTCCACCTTGCTCATCCTCCAAAACTGTAGCATTCTTCTTGCCTTCCTGCATTAAGCAATTACTCAATTTCATGACATCCGCTGTAAGTGGCAAGAACTCAACCCCATTCCGGTTCCTTTCAGAAAGATTACGGTGTGCCGATGCAGTAACTTCGGACCACTGCAGATCGCACAATTTCAAGAATTGCCTTGATGCATCGACGGTGACAGTATTCCCTGTTTCTAAGGCATGGGCCATATTAAGCTGAGCTACCTTCTTCAGTAGTTGGCCAGACCGAATGGCACTTGATGGTGTCGAGTAGGAGTGGTTTGTGTCGTCGAATCCTGCGCACTCTTGTGCTGCGTCGACAACCATCCGGAATTTTGTCGGATGGATAAAATCGTGCAATGCACTCGTTTGTCTTCCCGTTTTCGCACGTAGCTTGATCAGTAGCCTACCCAGGTGTCGCATGCGGCTTCTGATGTAGCCATGCTGTTCCGTGTTGTTCCCAAGCTTTCTGGTCAGGTGCGTGCCTAATTTCAAGATAAGGCTGTCTTTTGTAGCGACAGTGCCAATGGTGTCTCTCCTCATTCCATGTAGGAGAAAACCAAGATCATTTTCATCAGAGCCACCGACGGGCATCATGCTTGCCCCACTCTTGCCCAGTCGTTTTTTGGGTTTACCACTTGCAGTACTTTTCGGTGCGAGGGCACACGAATGTTTCCACAGTGATGTCTTCATGAAGTATGCAAAACAGTATTTGCATGGAACGAATCCCGTGTAGTCGACGTCTTCCGTTGAAGGTCTGTGTTGCACAACAAAATCACCAGTCCCTTTCTTTATCACGTCCATGTTGTGTTCATGGTTGCCCATGTTTCGAAGTTTTATCAACTGTAGATTTTTTGTAGCAGAATCCATAGCGTTGATAAACTTTTTAACTTCCTCTTCGCCTTTATGCACTGTTCCCAGATGTCGTCCAAGCTTTAGCTGAGGCATCTGACAAAAATAACAGTAGCTTTTCTTGTCGTATTTTCTACGTGCTTCATTGTGGGTGATAGTCACTTTGACATTGTGCGTCTCACCACGTCGTTTCTTTGATGCGTCAGATGTGATTTCTGTGTGGGCATCTTGAGTTGCGGTTAGAGGTGACGCGACGTCAGGTACTGCAGGAATTTCGGGTGAGGTATGCGTATATGATGCAGAGACACATTTGGAATGAACTGGGCTCATCAAAGGAATTTCAATTGACATGTCTGAGTCATCTGAAACAAAGTTATTTGCTAACGAGCTACTGTTGCTATCAGATACACTGTAATCAGAATCGTTACTGTCATCAGTAATTATAAAGCTGCTATTTTCATCTGAGTTGTCATCTGATGATCTTGGAACAACTACGGGTGAGGTACGCTTATGCGATGCAGCTACATACGTGGACAAAGCTGGGTACATTAAAGGAATATCAGTTGACATGCCTGACACATCCGACACCGAATCCACTATCGAAGTACCACTGGAACATATATGCTCATGGCTGATATGAGAGTCTGCTTCAGTGATTGAAGTGTCACTAGCTGGAGATGTTTGCTTGGAAAACGTGACTGTGTCGGCTGCTACAGCAGTTGACGCGTCACCAATCAGCGATGTTAGCTCATTTGACGCGCCTGGTGTGATTGTTTCGGCAGTTGTCGTGTCACCAGATGGTGACGTTTGCCCTGCTTTGGAAGTTGATGTGTCTCCAGACAGTGCGATGTTCCTGGATGCTGCGGTGTGCAAACAAGACACATTACGACTTGTATTCAAATAGGTGGATTCAATTATATAGACGATAATAATTATACAACTGTTAATTATGATCAGCACTTATTTCAATTTGACAACGTAACTGGTTACATCTAAAAAATAAACATGCTGGTAGGTTGATAGCAACTGAATTCAGTTTGATAAAGATCATAACATAAAGCATGTGAATGTAAGATAAAATAATGTCATTGTGGAATCAAATTGTTTTTATCTAAGTATATAATGCTAATTTAATCACTCACATTTCACCTGGTGATTAAACACCCACCTCTGTGCCCCATCACTGTACTGCACATAATACTTATCTGTGTGACAAAAAACGAACGTTAAAGTAAAACTATCTGATTAAGTAAATCACATGAAGTAATTATGTTCCAAAGAAGTACATGCATGAATGTTATAGCTTACAATAATGGGCCTAATTGCAAGAATACCACTATATCAATTATAGACAGAGGAACATAATATCGTAATAATCACCGCAAGAAAGACTTATCTATTTCTCTAGTCATGACAATTAAAATGAATTCGGGATTTGCTATTGGTTTGAACATTATGTTTAGTTAGACCATTGCTCATTACGAATATGTGATGTAGCAGATTGGCTGATGATGAGCATTAAGTCAAGCAGGTCAATATTCAAGCTATCTTGACGAATGAGTTATGACAAACTTACCTCCACATTTCTTGACAATTTTCCCTGAATACCATCGACCGTCCTGAGGGTACAGGCATTCACATGTGTATAAATCAGCATCTGTTATGTTAATCTCTGAAAGTCACAAACTGGGGATCATTAGCAGTAGTTAGCACAGCTAAAGCAAACTGACATGGCGCATGAATAGTAAGTAATTACATTACTACTATTTATAGGCCTATATGTTCTTATATATATATATATATATATATACTTGTCAACGTGAGAGCAGGCATGTAGCCAGGATGCAGGAATCTGGATGTGTCAACATATTCAACCTCCGTAGATGTTAATATGCCCAATGGCACTTTGTCATTTTATATATAGCTGCATAATGCATTAGACGGCAAGTCTACTTTGATATGACAGTCCTTGGAGAATAAGTGTTCGGCAAATTTTTCTTTTTCAAGGAAATTAAAGCACAAGCACGTTTTAAAGAAAATACATATCTTGTAGTCAGGTGACCAGTGCACCATGTCGGTGAACGACGGTATTTGTGTAGAATTCGGACACAACTCGATTTCGTCGTTAAAACTGTATTTTTGAAAAATGTAATACATCAATGAGCTAATGTAATCATTCCACATCATCCCAGGCACATTAAAAACTATTGTGTCTTAGCGCACTATTATGACCTAAAAATAAGACTGTTCGGTGAGTATCAACAAACGCTGTTTATTTACATTATTGCTAATTCCGCAGCAGCCCAAAAGGGACAAACCGGAGAGCTATTTGGACCTCAAAATGTCCTAAGACACACTATGTTATAGCATAAATTCGCCTGGGATAATGTAGAATGATTGAGTTCACGCATTGGACAGTGAAGTGTAAAATACACGCAGAGATACGGTACTTATATATATAATGGCAAAATCGAGGTGGGTCCGCATTCTAGTCTACATGTCACAACTGTTAAAATAACGAGAACTTTAGACGTAGTTTAGTGATTTAGAACGCCGATCTCACACGATAGAAGTCATACACATTCTTCAGATTTTGGGGAAAACAATATATTGTATTCAGGTAATATACTGAATTTTGCGCCAATATTGGCAATAAGTTCACCTTTGACTTCGTTCAACCTTGACCTTACGTTTATAAATAACATTAACAAACGTGTACGAACGCGACGTTCACAATAACCGGTCCGACGACAATTTTCCAATTTAAATAGTTGATGCCATGTTGCTTACAAGCGAAATAAAAAGTTTGTATAAACAACAACGCTATGGTTAGAAATAGCATTATTGATAATTATAACAACAATGCTTCATACCTTCCGGCACCCGGCGCCTCGATCTCTGCGCCGCCATCATGTGTCGTATGCTTCACCCATGCGCGAGCCGTTTCCGAACATCACGCATGCGCAGGATTTGTCGTGATTTTACAAGTGCCACCGGGGACATACGACACACACACGCTGATTTTCATCAAACCGTTAACACAGACTCACATCGTGATTTTTCTAAGTGGGGACAATTCGTAATTTTTGCATTAGTGGAACATATGTGATACATTGCCAAGTAAAATGGACCTTTTACGACTGGGGACGTCCCCGGTTGTCGTCGGTCCTCGGTCGTTGAGTTAAAAACACAAAAATGTCCCCGATGGTCGGTGATTACAAACACACACACACACACACACACACACACACACACACACACACACACACACACACACACACACACACACACACACACACACACACACACACACACACACACACACACACACACACACACACACACACACACACACAGACACACACACAAAGTCACACACACACGAAGTCACACACACACACACACACACACACACACACACACACACACACACACACACACACACACACACACACACACACACACACACACACACACACACACACACACACACACACACACACACACACACACACACACACACACCACACACGCATAGACACACCACAAACACACACACACGCACACACACACCGCACACACCACATACCACACACACGCACACACACGCACAGAGACACACACCACACACACACACGCATAGACACACCATACACACACACAAACACACACATACACACACATACAGACACACCCCCCACACACACATACACACACATGCACAGACACACACACGCACATACACACACCACACACACAAGACACACATGCACACAGAAACACATGCACGCACGCATCCATACACGGCGCCATGCAATAACTACATTCTCTTTATCCCAGGATGCCAGTCAGAAGTGGACACCAAGTACACGGCCGTTCAAACAGCTGGACTTTGAGGAACTGCTCACAGGAACTGAGACACAGACACTGGCTGATCCAGCCTACTGGGGCAGCTTCACTACTAAGAGTGAACGGCCTGGAAACCGTTGACTCGGCAACTGTTGACATGAGAACTATTGACATGGCAACCATTGATATGAAAACTGACCCTATTACTTATTTTATCCAGAGAGGTTGTCAAAGCTTATAGAATCTGCATGCAGCTTATAGAATCTGCATGCTTCCCAGAGAAGAAAGTCGACATGGTGTTCGATTGAACAGGTCTGCCAGGGAGTAAAGTGTATCGTGCACTGAGCAGTCCTAAGGACTCGATACTGCGCTATAATATATAGCAACTTATCTTTCTTCTTTACATTTTAAAAGACTGTTTTGAAATAATTTAGATACCTATTTTTTGTAAGACGACGTATGTTGCCAATTGCTGTTTTACCAATGTTATATGTAAGTGGTGTTTATGTTTTCGTAGACTAACATTCTATTCCTTGTTTCTTGCCTGCATTATGATATCGGTGTATTGAGCATCTACCCCACATCTACCACTACAAACTGGTTACCTCAGATTTGTTATATGTTGTGTTTCAAAGCTCTTTCTAAATGTACATATAAATTGTGACATATCTTACGCATTTAAGATTCAACAAATTGTGTTAATAAGATTAAAGAAGTGACCCACAAGATCCCGTAAACACCAAATATGGGTGTTTTTAGGGATTGCAGAAAAACGAAAACACAAGTTTACTGTCCACCCATTCGTCAATAGTATTATTTATATCCTATTAATCGGATTTTTATTAAAAAACAACAATTATTATGTAATGTTCGTGGAAATTCCACACAATGCGATGTGAGCTGTTAGTAGAATTGATAGGATTTTAAAACAATGAACAGAAGATAGCTTGACCAAAAGACATTAAATAGAATTACGTTTGCTTTTGTTGAGTGTCATTATGACCCTCCATATCCGTGTAACTTTCTTTGTTGTCTTAATTTCCTCCTTTCTAATATATTCAGGTTATGTTGCATGTCTAATTGCTATTATTAGTAGTAGAATGTTCGCTGAATCAGCTGTACGAAGTCCCAAATTTAGTGATGACCATGGGAACGAGCCAACACAATAATCGTCAATAAACAATGCAAATATAAAACTGAGTATAAAAAGTTGTAGACCAACTTCTTATCTATGCACCACAGGACAACGTGACATTTCCATTCAACGCCGGCAGCCATAAAACAGAAGCTCAAGCTACGTTTTGCGAATTACTAACGACCTCACAAATGGCTATTTAATTGAATTATCATGCAGTTTGATGGACCGTACTCTCTGTATTATTCGCTGCCCGTGAACCGAGAAAAAAGCGAGACCAGTCGATCAATAATTGTCCACCAGCATCCGGTGTCTCGATGACGTCTTTGTTAAACAAAAACTTGGCCAAAGTAGCTATCTTTCGTCGATGTACATTTTTGATGCTAGAGGTTAACCCGCCATTGACCTGTCGTTAACGCGCGAGTAACTAGCCGCAATCTACGGTCCCGCGTCATACTTCGTTTTCCGGGAAAACTATCGCGATAACCACAGCTTGTGGGCGGTTTAACGCCAAAGTGCCGCTGGCGCAACATTAATTTTGTCAAGCTCACGCGGAACAATGTTGACAACATACTTTCGAAATACAATGTGCTCGACAGTAATGGTGGAAGAACGTGCTGTTTTCGCGTGAACTGGTGTGGCAAATGAATACGCCTCTACGACGATAATGGGGGGTTCTATGTTTCCTGGAACAGCTGGAGGAAAAGAAACTAAAACAAACATACCTGTGTGGATTGATATACTGGGACGGCAACTGAGGACTTACAAGAGAACACAGGCTGGAGTAAAATGGTAGGGGTAATGTAAGATAGACACATATATATCTCGAAAATTCAAGAGAACGATGCTTAATTCACATGTCACACCAGCACAACTATATGGCCTATGGATCTTGTCGTTGACCTAAAAGAAACAAGAAGAGAAAGTACAAGTTTGCGGAAACTGAACAAACCTGGGTAAGAAGAAATGCGGGAGTGAAGCAAATAGACAAGTGGAGAATTGGGGAGCTGAGGGGGGAGGTTTGAGATAATTTCAAGAAGAAGTTGGTGAGGAGGCGGCTAAAGCGGGTTGGGCGTGTGGAGCGAATGGAAGAAGACTGGTTGGCGAAGAAAGCAGATGCTAGAAAGTGGAAGGTAAATTACATAACGACGTCCAAAATTGGGATGGTAGGATTGTGCAAAGAGCTATTTGGAGGGTTCGGATAAGGAGTAGAGAACGAGAGATAAAGGCGAGTGGAGACGGCATATAATGCAAGAACAATGACTGGGAAAAGAAAATCAAGGCCCAGTATCGAGGTCAGCCTCACCCGGACATACAAGGAAAAGAGAAGAACAAAAAACATCGATCTCCCAGTGTATTGTGAAGATAGAGTACACAGATCTGTAAGTCTATGGTTTATTAATTGATGTGTTGTTAAGGCATGTTTCGAGTGGATATTATTGCACATGCATGATATATGTGACTATAGCTTACGCTCTCTCCTCAATTCGATGTTGTCTCGTTTATGAACATAGGAAACCAACCATAAACATTGCTTAGCTTTGTAAGCATTAACCGTACGCCCATTTCGCTGGCACCTGGATCTTGCCTTAGCAACGCTAGTGTAATCTTGTGGATGATGACCAAATCAACACCGAGAATGCTTCCATCTGTTGGACACTTTTGCATCAACTTTGATTTGATAGGTTTAAGGTTGCTAGTGCAGAACGCAATATCAGGTGCATTATTTGGCTTATAACCCACGTTGCATGTAGGCTAGGCTTTAGAAAACTGTTAGGAAAGCGTTTCGGTTTGTTGTCACTCAAAGATTAGTTTGTTATTTTGCAAATAACCGCTAATCGTGTGAGCGATAATATGATCATATCCTGCAAGTAATGTGGGATTTCCCGTGTTCACTTCACCACATTTGTAAGTTCGGGTGTTTATTATTATTTCCTTACCAAGCACTTGGTTGTATGACATTTTAGCAGTAGGCTAGATATCCCATT
The DNA here is from genome assembly GCA_020002185.1 of Paraescarpia echinospica. Classification (NCBI taxonomy): domain Eukaryota; kingdom Metazoa; phylum Annelida; class Polychaeta; order Sabellida; family Siboglinidae; genus Paraescarpia; species Paraescarpia echinospica. Next base: position 39,300,154 of record CM034543.1, read on the forward strand.
TTGTTCTTTAAATGATTTATCATAGACATCTAGTATCTAGACTCGAGTCTAGGCGTCGGAAGAAGAGTTCAAGAGGGCAGTTGGACTTGGGGTGGGGCTCAACCTCCCATACTTTTGGTGTAGGGGGGCTGGAGAAAGGTTTAGCCCCCCTAATATTTCGGTAACGGTGTGTAGTTGGCAATTTTTGACGAGCTTCAGTGTGGATGCATGCAGTTGTAGTATTTTGTGAGCCTCTGTCTGAGTGACAGTCTGGGGGCTGAAGTTTGAAGGGTTTTAACATCCTCAGCCCCCTCCCAATATTCACCACACTCTGACACGTATATTTATACATTTTTATATATTTACAGTTCAGTCCTTCATAGACAACTGAATCTGAGAGTGCTGATAATAATGATACAACTTCATGAACATCCAGACCACGGGCAGCAGCCACAGCGCTAGTTGGCATTGGCGACACTGATCAATGCCATGGTTATTGACTTATGCCGAACCAGTTCCTTGTCAGTAAATAATTACCATCAATGACCCCATGCATGTAAGATCACTCGGCTTATGATTTTACCGAAATATTTACTATACATATATGATGCTAAATTTTATATAATTACTCTGTAAGACTACTGATCTATCACGAACATTAAAGACAGAGAACCACCTTGACGTGAGGGTCTTGTCTCAGATTGACATCTGTAGACATGGATGGAGTGAGATGGGCGTTTCGCTGTGGCATGTGGAGACCGACTCGTGAACAGTGGACACTTGCAGCGCAGTGCATACAGCCAGAGGAGAAACAGCGCATCGGACAATTTGTCTTCCAGAAGGACGCCAAATCTGCAATGGTAGGAAATAAACATGTCAATTTATTTGTAGACATTTTTTCTAGGATGTTATTAGGTGACAATTGTTCTGTCGTGAGTACTACGTACACGTGCATAATTGTGTCGTAGTAGTTTGGTAAAACATTATTATTTGTTAAAATACTTGCCTCATGGCTCAGTCCACGGGCCTGTTTACTTTGTATACCAATACACTCCAATGCAGCACATTCAAAAGTTATGGCATACACTATTAAATAAAAAAATATGCTGATAAAATTCAGCTATATATTGTATGCGTCTTACAACCCAACTATACCGGGCGACTAAGTGGAAACAGCAAGGTGACTCACAGATTGATGGGGAAGTCTGACAGTGGATTTCTCTTCGTATGCTGAAGCTGAATGATGACAACACCGAGACAGTTGTCTTTGCATCATCTTACACAGAGCTTGCTCTTTGGCCACTGGAGATTAAACAATTTCACCAGTATTTAGACTGCAAACAAAATTTGGGAGTTCACATGGACGAACATCTGATGATGGCACATCACGTGACTGCTGTGTGGTCTGCATATAACTATTATCTGTACAAACTGTCATAGCGTCATCAATACGACAATACCTTTAACTGAAGCTTCTAAAAGTGCTGTCAGAGCACTCGTTGCTTCTCACTCACTTATACATAATCTACCTTCCTCTCAGACTGCTCACTTGCAATGACTGCTGGACAATGCCATCATACTAATGACATGCACCAGTAGGCATGAGCACATTACCTGATCACTCCTGTGTTAAAGATATTGCATCATTTTCATGGTGTTAGCATATGTACAGATGTCTCCATGGTTTGGTGCCGTCTTATTTGATGGAACTTTTGCAGCCAGAGAATCATGATGGACACCTACTCCAGGATCATACTCCGACATCGCACCAAGACATCACAAATAAGTGCATCAGTGACTCGGCATTTGGCAATGCTCACCATGACTGTAGAATGAACTGCCAGTGGACATTCATGCATTAAGAACTAAAAGACTCACCTTTTTATTAGTGCCTGGTAATTTTAATTCTGTTATTATGACAGACATTATTTGTATTTTGTATCTTAATATCCTTGCAACTGAGAAAAGGACATCGTACCTTTAAGAGTGTATAAATTCAGTGTTTTCTTTATTTTCTCTTTCAGTCTGGCAGGTTATTACTGAGGAAGGTTATTGCGGAATCACTGAGCATCCCCTACAGAGACGTACAGCTGTCACGGACGGAGAAAGGAAAGCCGTTCCTTGAGAACAACTCGCAACGCTATCCAAACTTCAACTTCAATGTTTCCCACCAGGGGGAGTATGCAGTGCTTGCGGCCGAAAGCCAGTACCAAGTCGGAGTGGACGTGATGCAGATAGAATACCCAAGTATGTGTCACTTTACAGCTGTGTGTTCCATTACCCAGAATCTGCCAGGACTGGTAATAATTAGCAGGAAGTTCACCGAATCCGTCATATTGATCCAGGTATTTGGTAAGGTGCATGGGCCAAATAAGTGTTATGAAGTACTACCTGCCAAGTTTCCAGCACATGAATTGAATGTTTTACTTATTGAATGGTTTGTTTACAATTGGATTATTTCACTGTCGCACTTTCAAATTGCAAACGCTGTTTCAGGCTTATTAAATGTAATTTGATAAGCTGTACACATTCAGCATATTTATTCTAGTACACTGTATTAAGAATATGATATTAAACAATTAAGAACAGCCAGCTTGGTTTCAGTGAAATAGAACATTATATTGACATGCAGCAATATCACTGTGACAATAATTTAGTTGTCTAGATTCATTACGGTGGTTTTCTTTACACTGTATGTAAATACTAAGCTAACAAAGTCACATTTCGTAGTCTTTGAATAGAGAACTAATATCTGATTCCACAGAAAATAGGAATCCCAGGAGAGAAAGATTTAGCTTCCTTGTGGTTGTCTTTATATTTGTCAGGCATTCACCAGGTGTCACTACTGGTCATATGAATATCCTTTCAGCACCAGATGTCTACTGTGGGTGTATGTTTATCTTCCCCTATGATAAGTTATCTCCCCCTCCCACCCTACACATCTTCCCCCTTCAAGTACTGAGTTAGTGGAGGATTAGACAACAAGTGAATTGTTACATGTGAGGCTGTGACTAGAGCTGAGTTTTGTTAGTGAGGTAGCTGATCGGGAAGTTTAAAGGTATGAAATTATTCCAGTTTATAAGAATATTTACAACATATCAGTAATCTGGTAGCATATCTTGATTAGTGAAATTAAAACTATATTTAGGTACAAGAGGGTATAAGACTATAAGTACATATATATTGTTGCTCACCTCTTTGTCCCAGAAGTCTAGGGAGCGGCAGGCCTTGATACTGGTCCTCAATTTTGTATCCCTCTGATTAATCGGATCCAATGGGCCTGGTGGGCACATGCCCCCCAAAATCTTGTAATTGTGTGTGCCCTTAGGCCTTTTTTGAGTGGGCCCACGTGACTGTGCCCCCCTTGACCATTTGAAATGTGCCCCCGACCACAATAAGGCAAAATGACCTTACACTCCTGTCAATATCACAACAAAAATATTTCAACAACATCCCCGTCTTCTGATGGTTGAGCCAGCAGAGAACCTGATGTTATGGCGGTGCGTCAGTGTAAAATTTCTACTACACCATTTGGTTCTGCTGCCAGTGAAGGTTTTGTGCCCCCTCCTAGACTCGCTTTCTGGATCCGCTCCTGAATTATATTATATATAATAAAGCCATTATAAATATAATCTTCTGATGTACAGCTGGTGTTCTAGGGACCGTTTCACTAAGATAATCATCTCATAGGAAAATCCACCATAAAATAGAAGCCATTGTTAGATTTAAGGAGCTTTTTGAAATGGAAAAAAGTTGCTGCATTATCACAGAGGATACTATTCCCTGTGACACACCAGTGAAAGCATCCTCGTTGTACACCTTGGTGTTTACAGTTTTCAATATATGAGATCTACGAAGGAATAAAATAAATTTTAAATAGCAAAATTTAGCATATGAGCCCATTAGCATGTTAGAGACAGTGCCACGGTATTTGGAACACCTCAATGGCCCCTGGTTCTTATGTTTGGAACGGATCATTACAGGAAATCGTGGCACAGAGAAGTTCTTCAGCACCTTTGAGAGACAATTCACGGCCCAAGAGTGGAAGGCGATCAGAGGAGCTGCCAGTGAGTGGCAGCAACTGACCAACTTCTACAGGTTCTGGGTGCGTTGTTGTTGTCGACATAGTCAAGATGTTTCCCTCAGAGATTCTGAATTGTGTAGCATTCACATGTAGTTGTTGATCTGTTGGTTTTGGCAATTGTGACAAGGTCTTCCCCTTTCTCTCCCTTCCTTATTCTCTTCCTACTCAACCTTCTCCACTCCCTTCCTTATCTCCCTCCCTTCTTCTCACCCTTCATTCTCTTCCTATCTTCTCTCCTTCTCTCCCTTTCTTCTTTCACTCCATTCTTCTCTTGATCTTCCATCCCTCTCTCCCTTCCTTCTCTCCCTCCCTTTTTCTTTCCCTTCCTTCCATCCCTTTGTTCTTCTTTCGCTTCTTTCCCTTTCCTTTCTCTCCCATCTCCTACAGTTTAGTCATTATGTCTAAGCTCATTCCTTCAGGTTTATTCTTGTGTCCTTTTCTCTTCCCTCTTTATACTTTCTTTCATCTCTCCCTTCCCTTCCTTCTTGTCTCCCACCTTTTCTCAATTCCTCCATCTAAAATCTTTCTTTTCTCTTTACTCATGTTCCCCAATCTGTCTGCATCCTCATCCTTTGGTAACATATTATGTGTTTTCCCTACATCACACTTGGAAATTCAGTGCTGTCGTTGATGCGTTAAAAGGAACAAACCACTTATTCCATTTCAGTGTTTAAAGGAGAGTTATGTGAAGGCTCTGGGCATAGGCATTGGGTTCACACTTCACAGACTAGACTTCCATGTGCACTCTGAGGTTCCAGTTGGGCGAACTGTGTGTGACACGACAGTGCGTGTGGATGGCAGTCTACAACAAGACTGGAGATTTGAGGAGACAATGCTAGATAATAAACATGGCGTTGCCGTGGCATTAAAGAGAAAGGTAGACATTCCCTCACATGCACACTCACACACACACACACACACACAGATACACCACACACACAAACAGACACACACCACACACACAAAGTCACACACACACACACACACACACACACACACACACACACAGCAACACGCACCACACACACACACACACCACACACACGCATAGACACACCACACAAACACACACACACACACAGATACACCACACACACAAACAGACACACACCACACACACAAACAGACACACACACACACACACACACATGCACAGACACACCACACACACACACACTGCACGCACAGACACACCATACATACGCACACATACACACACCACACACACAAAGTTACACACACACACACACACACACACACACACACACACACACACACACACACACACACACACCACACACACGCATAGACACACCACACACACACACACTCGCACACATACATGCACAGACACACACCACACACACACACACACACACGCATAGACACACCATACATACACGCATACACACACACAGACACCCCCACACACACACACACACACACATACACATACACACACATGCACAGACACACACACGCACATACACACACCACACACACAAGACACACACGCACACAGAAACACATGCACGCATGCATACACGGCGCCATGCAATAACTACATTCTCTTTATCCCAGGATGCCAGTCAGAAGTGGCCACCAAGTACACGGCCGTTCAAACAGCTGGTCTTTGAGGAACTGCTCACAGGAACTACTGAGACACAGACACTGGCTGATCCAGCCTACTGGGGCAGCTTCACTGCTAAGAGTGAACGGCCTGGCAACCGTTGACATGGAAACCGTTGACACGGCAACTGTTGACATGACAACCACTGACATGAGAACTATTGACATGGCAAACATTGATATGAAAACTGACCCTATTACTTATTTTATCCAGAGAGGTTGCCAAAGCTTATAGAATCTGCATGCAGCTTATAGAATCTGCATGCTTCCCAGAGATTCGATTGAACAGGTCTGCCAGGGAGTAAAGTGTATCGTGCACAGAGCAGTCCTAAGGACTCGATACTGCACTATAATATATAGCAACTTATCTTTCTTCTTTACATTTTAAAAGACTGTTTTGAAATAATTTAGATACCTATTTTTTGTAAGACGACGGATGTTGCCAATTGCTGTTTTACCAATGTTATATGTAAGTGGTGTTTATGTTTTCGTAGACTAACATTCCATTCCTTGTTTCTTGCCTGCATTATGATATCGGTGTATTGAGCATCAACCCCACATCTACCACTACAAACTGTTTACCTCAGATTTGTTATCTGTTGTGTTTCAAAGCTCTTTCTAAATGTACATATAAATTGTGACATAACTTATGCATTTAAGATTCAACAAAAATTATAATAAGATTAAAGAAGTCACCCATAAGATCCCGTAAACACCAAATATGTGTGTTTTTAGGGATTGCAGAAAAACGTAAACACAAGTTTACTGTCCACCCATTCGTCAATAATATTATTTATATCCTATTAATCAGATTTTTATTAAACAACAACAATTATTATGTGTAATGACTGTTATTCAGTATGTGCCATAAGCATTTACTGGTGGAATCTGAAAAATATGATTACTTTGTTAACATGCAATAAAATAAATGCTGGAATGGTTTTGTTTGAAAGTCTTAAAAGAAAACAATGAGACAATTAAAATGTGTGTATGTTCCGAGTTTTTGAAATTAATGCTAAAACTGTTAAACTACCCGCTAGATGGCGACTTCATTAGAATGTTTTCGTCATTAGGTGGATTTAGTCATCAGATGGCAGCACTAGCACATTCTCATAATATACATGTATATCGTTGTCATACTAGTAATCATAAACTCTTTTAAGCGTAACCCTTCTATTTTTTTTATTTCTTCTGCATATACTGTAATTAACTATTTTGATGGTAAATCTTTATGGTTAGTGCTGCGTGTTATGTAGTTAAGTTAAATGTCCCGGATGCTATATTGGGGGTATAGCTCAGTGGCAGAGCATTCGACTGCAGATCGAGAGGTCACCGGTTCAACTCCGGTTGCCCCCTTTGAATTTTTTTTTTCTTACATTTATTTGTGTAGATAGATAGGTAGCGTGGAAATTATTTAGTAAAAATTGTAATAAGTTATTTACTATAATTATGGAATATATAATCATATCCGTACGCGTTCATAATATATCATAGACAGGTCAATAGCAAAGACAAACAAAAGGCATTTTGGACCTATGGCTATGTATCTAAAAAGTTAACAAAAATTAACCATTTACAACTACAATCAAGAATATTATGCCAGTAGTTTATTAGAATAACCTTGCTGTAGACACATAATTTAAATTGCACGGACAGCGCCATTGTGATGTGACGTCACCAAAGCTGCTAGGTGTCGCAACGAACTGTGCAGAAAATGTACAGAAAAGCGCAACCAAAAGGGACGTTAAACAGGTTAACGGATTGGGTTAAAAATAGTTAAATACAGTACACTATTTTTGCAGTATATTTAATTCAGACTGGGAATAACAAAATAATTTCGCTTAGTCTTTAAACGACCCGTTGCCATTGTAACATCACATGTCTAACCAACAAAATCATCTCGACTAGTGCAGTAGTGTACGAAGTAGGTACTTAAACAAACGCTAACCGTATGATAGCACTTTTAATGATATTTTATCACTAATTATGCCACTTTCAGTTATTAAGTTGTGATTAAATATACTGTGACATGCTTAATATCCGGTACGCATACTCCAGACCACACAGTGAACGGCCAATTTAATATCCTGTCTCCGTTTGTTTCCGTTTTCCATCCGCCACACACACACACACACACACACACACACACACACACACACACACACACACACACACACACACACACACACACACACACACACACACTCTCTCTCTCTCTCTCTCTCTCTCTCTCTCTCTCTCTCTCTCTCTCTCTCTCTCTCTCTCTCTCTCTCTCTCTCTCTCTCTCTCTCTCTCTCTCTCTCTCTCTCTCTCTCTCTCTCTCTCTGTTTATTTTCTTATTTTCAACACTTTTGTTGGTGTGTGTGTGTGTGTGTGTGTGTGTGTGTGTGTGTGTGTGTCAGCGTGAGTCTGTGTGCGTGTATGCGTGCCCCTATCCATCTCAGTCTGCTCCCAGGGGTAAAACTTAAAATTCCTTAAGGCAGGCGCGCGCCATGCATAGAGAGTTGCGCTATGTCAGTTACAGACCATGAAAAACAACCACGCCACCTAGTGAGCTATGTAATCGAAAAAAGCAAACAATCCCGCGCCGAGATAAAGTTGCGTCTGTACGCAACGTGACTTCACATCCACCTATTAATCACCTCACCATGTTCACATGCCGGCAATCTATATGTAATTTGTTGTTCTGCTAGAGACACGAACCGCCGAGCTTCTGCGGAGAAATGATACACGGACACCTGATGGCAGATGTTTTTCTTATAAAGCAACCTTATTGTACACACATCAATCTGTACATACGTTAATTTTTTTCTACTAAAAGTAATCGTTTGAAGGTACGTGACCAGCCTACCAGAATGTTTCTGTTACGCAAAAAGGCAGAACCTCCGCTTTGGAGTACAGCATAATTGAACGCGGATATCCGGATACGGCCACAAAATGTGTTTGTAAACTGACTCGAAACGTACGGCCATTGAAAGCGTCCACCTGCTTGCCGAAATCCTAAAGAACAACATATTGCCCAGTTTTGTCAGCCGCCACGGACGTGGTAGGCCAATAACAACAGCGCTCGTTCTGCGCCACTTGGCACTGAATCGTAAAACAAATATTATTGTAAGATCTTACATTGGCCTGTCTGCTAGGTGGCGAGATGATAATGATGTCCATTAGTGAAAGTTGTGTAAGTGCTCTAACCGCGAGTAATGTCTACTGACAGCAGCTATATACCTTATCCAGGTGCACTTTGCTTGCACCAACCAACCATGGAACAATAAACCAAAGGTAGAAAAGTGTGTCGGGTACACATATGTAATACCTCGTCAATTGATAGATCAGAGGCCATATTTACTGTATAGTAACATGGCTTTTTGTAACAGGGGTGGCTTATGATTGGGGTATCTTTAATCTGTAAGACTGATCAATGTATATTATGTAGTTGCTTGTGTTTTTCCGTTGGCGTAAGGTTGATACCAACTAAACGAACATTCGTCGTCTACTGAAAGAGCATACTGATAGATTTTGGTAGACATAAATGCAGGCATGATGGGGAGTGTATCTCATTGATTTGAATAAAATATTTAACGATAAATATTGATAATACGAGGGAGCCACTAGGTGCGTTTGTTGCATGACTTTTTGTACACACGTGTGTCATAGTCTGTGATTCGTGTGCATAGTTGCAGTTCTACCGCCAAGTCAGTTTTGCTAGATTGTATTAAAGCTAAACCAAAGTTCCGTCCACGGCAAGTGGACGGAACAGTGCTGAATTCGGACAGACGGACACATGCGGACGAAACTTTAAGGCGACGCAGCCCACGAAGAAAGAGCTCGAGGCTGTGACGACGAGCCGACGGCGTAACGTAATGCTTCCTCATCCCCGGGGAGGATAATTTTCTCAACAAACAAAATCAACTTCCTTAACTTGTTATCACACCGGATAAAGAAACTAATAAGATGTGCTTTGTTTGTTTACTGTTTACTTTATAAAAAAAATACTCAACGGAAGATATTTCATTGTGAAATAATTGTCGAAGCATTATTTATTCAAAATTATAGAACTTGTTTGCAAAACTGGTGTGGCAGTGTATCTCCCCTGGGTAGATACCATAGGGCATCGACACCACTGATATATTTCCTGGTCCGTAGCGTGGCTGATTGGTTGGTGAATTTTTTGACATGCAGTTGTGGTTCCCCAAAAAAATTCTTCATGCACCACCCGCGAGACCTCAAATCGCACTCGCAGATGCACCCTTTCCTTGATAAATAAATACGCCTAACTGCAACCCTTGAGCTAAAAACCTCCAACTGCATCCCCTTCAGACCTCCAACTGCACACCTTCGAATGTGTACCCCTTCAGACCTCCAACTGCACACCTTCGAATGTGTACCCGTTCAGACCTCCAACTGCACACCTTCGAATGTGTACCCCTTCAGACCTCCAACTGCACACCTTCGAATGTGTACCCCTTCAGACCTCCAACTGCACACCTTCGAATGTGTACCCCTTCAGACCGTAAGCTCTAGTGGAACTCTTGCCTCAAATCAATGTACAACACTGCCTAGTCTTCCTCTTGTTCAGCAGGGTGGGGGGTGATACGCAAGGGTGGGGGTGATACGCAAGGGGTAAGATAGACTTACATTACACTTGTTGCAACACGCGATCATTATGAATGCTGTGTTTTGAATCCCTTGTCCCGACACAATTTCAGGTTTATAAACAACAGTCACATCCGCTTTACAATCCCCAACCAAATTTAATAGTGAATTGTATTGGTAGGTGAGCATTTTTTTATGTCCACAAATTAGTCTGACTAGCTATGGAAGCAAATACCGCATTTCGTTATCGGGTTTAATTAAATTGTAGTTATAGGTTATAATATAATAGGCGTTGGAACCGGGGCTGGGGAGCTTGGGAACACAAATATCTTCTTTGGTGAAGGGGCTGGAAATAGGATTAGCCCCCCAATAGTTAGGGAAGGGGTGCGCATTTTAGGGTGGAAATTGTTTGATGGGGGCTGGAGATACGATTAGCTTTCAATATTTAGGGGAGAGAGATGGAATGCGTTGTGGATTTTTTTGGGAGCCTGGAGGTGGTTTTTTGGCGAACCACAAGGGCGGTGCAAATCGAGATTATTTGCGAGCTCCCCCCTGTCTTCCGATGTTATGAATCGACAGCGACAGCAACAGTGACAGGAGTGGAGTGCTGAACTGAAGCTCCGAGCTGGCTCAGCCCCCTCAATTTTAATTTCGTCCCGACGCCAGTTTATCCATCCTCATGAACCACCTGTGATTTTGAATGTTAACTTAATCGGTTGACAGTAACACACATACATTACAGCGTCTCCTAGGAATGTTCTAGACCATGCCTGCATGTCATATTTGTGCAAAAACAAGTAAATGACAACGTTGTAAGGTGGACATCAGTTGGGCTGCTTATGTGTCATGTTCAAAGGCGTAGTAATTTGTTAATGTTACGAATCTCAGCCATCTTTCATTTTGACATGTAATGTGTATAACCCGGTAACTGATAACCCATACCTCATCGCTTATGGAGCCTGGCATTGCAGGAATAAGCTTCCTTGATGGACAGGTGTTTGATCAAGGGAGGCTGGATTTTGGCGATGTAGGAACCTTGTGAAGACAACATCATATAACAAACACCACATTATTAACTTGCGTGGTTCTTGGACAAATCCATCAGCGAGAACTTTGACAGAGTTCGGCAGGGCTTAGAAGAGATGTTGAAATGTATCACTCGTTGTTGGACATGAGGAAGAAGAAGCAGAGGAGGAGAAACAAAAAAGAAACTGAAGGATAAGAAAAGAAGAAGACGGAGAATGAGAAGAAGAAAGAGAAGACGATGAAAAAAGTAACAGAAGAAGAAGAAAACGAAGAAGGAGAAGACATACAATAAGAAGATGAAGAAGAAAAAACGAGAGAACGAACAGGAGAAAGAAAAGAACATCAGAAAGATTTAGTATTTTTTAGAAAGAAAAGAAAGAAGAGAACAGTGGAAAATAAAAGGCTAGTTAAGAGGAACGTGAACACATACAAAGACACATAATAATGACACGTTCCCACTGAAAGCAATTAAATACGGCGTTTAAACTACGGAATGCGCAACACGGCCAATTTACTGTTGCAGCTATTTACGCAGTCGCTGTTTACCTAATGTGTTCACATGTAATTAATGCTAGTTGCCAGAAAATATTTCTGACCATCAATTTAGCAGTCTGATCAAGGAATTGTTTTCTTCCAGCTAGGAGTCTCGTATTTCATTGTTGAATACGAACTACGGGGCCAGTCACGTTAAATATAAATTATAATGAACTTACTTTTGATTATTAGTTATACCCTACAAACGATGCAGTTGTAATAAAACTAACTGAAACAAAAATACATGTATACTAACATAACCTATTATACATTATGAACAATAGCATGCATGTAGGTCTACACCTGCAAATCGACTGTACTACAATACAATGAAGGAGTGGTGTAAATCCTAAAATGTAGAGTTGTAATGACTATTCATCGAATAAGTTATTACAATAATACACTTACCAAACAAACATTTTTACAACATGTAAATGAACAAAACAGTATATCTACTATGAAAATATTTTGTTTCAAAGTCAACGGCATGCATAAAAACAGATATGTAGTGTGCAACGGGTGCGTACGCACCCCCTTCGCTGTGGCAAGAGTTCCGCTCGAGGTCTCAAGGGGGTGCAGTTTGAGTTTTTGGTAACCTCCCCGGGGACCTGCACGGGGAGCAGTTGGAGATGCGGGGTGCATTTGCATTTGGAAGTTCTTTGGGAGCCTGCAATCGCTGGTTGAAAAATGCACCGTCCACAAATTTGCACTTTTTTGCAATTTTCATGATCGATTTATTCAATAAATTATTGATCAATGAATCAGCTTTGAAAGAAGCGTTTGTAGGCCAACATTTTACTGAACAACACAACGTTATTCATGTATTTGTTGGCGATTCGAAACAGCAGACGACATCCGGTAAAATTGGCGGCAATGCTATCATTAGCAGGCATGTGTCTGATCGATGCCGACGAAGGTAGACAACAGAATTATGAGTCAGGATTCAGTAGAGCTGGTGTATGTGCCTTGAGGGTGTAAGTATTTACGACATTTGCTGTTGTTGTTGTCTGTTTCGTCACGTTGTACTCGTTTACCTTGCAGGTTTCAACACGTGATGACAAAGTCAAAATTGCGTTGACATGTAGGCACACGACACGCTTCGAAGATCAAAGCCCAAACGCTGTCGCTTGGCACACGCTGTCGCTGTTTCTGATTCAACGGAATCCCCAAGTGTGTCGGGGGAGATAATCGTCTCATAAGGGTCTCAGTAAAATCGCTCATAAAACAGAGACCGTCGTTAATTTAAAGGCGATAAGTCAACTGTAAACTGAACACATTTTAGGCACTAGTTTCGAATTTGGACCAACAATGTACGCAAACCGGGCTGCTATTTACGCCACAAAAGTGTGCTAAGACGCACTATTCTTAAACGTAAATATGCCAGGGATGATTTTGAATGATGGGACTAACGCACTGAGCCTCTGGGGTATAACAGTTAGGGAAAACTCAAGTTATAACGGCGAAATCGAGGGGGGTCCGGATTCGACACAAGTGCCCACATTTTATATATTTATATCGATGTTTTATTTGACATTTTTCATTTTGTGTTTACTTGTCTGAGAGTAACTTGATTAGGTGGGTCATTCTCCCAATTCGGTTCATATTGTTGAATTATTTTCACATTTTTCAAAACTACGATATTCAAACAACCTCTGACATCTGAGCACCTAGTGTGGCATATATTTGTCATACAACATTCATTATGATATCATTAATGTAATCATAGTGTGTCCCATGTCCAGTAAAAATCATATAAAAAAATTAGATCAATATTTTGTGCTTAATTTGATACGTTTACACTGCCTTTTAGTGCAGGTGCATTCTTGGAAGCACCTATCACATCGTGATTCAATGTGACCCTGCCAAGCTGTAAACACTATATTTCACTGTTCAGAAATGTGACACAATACACATATGGATATATGACAACAATTGTTATACATGTATTACTTGAATATGTTTACACATTATTAGTGATGTTAACAGAGTTGACTTGGCAGTAACAGAGTTGACTTGACATTAACATAGTTGACATTAAAATAATTATACTGTACAAGGATCTTGGCTTCTTCCATAGTTAAATTACTGTAGAGTAACAGGGTTGACCCATTGTTTGGGGACATGAAAATGGTTTGAAATTTGATAAATATATATAAATAATATGCCTATATAGATCCAAGTCAGATGCTTTTGGGATATTTTACTAGATGATGATGATTATCAAACAATATTACCATTAAATTATGTTGCTGCCACCGAGACCGTAGGACACAGATTTAGATTCAGGAACATGACATTTTTGCCACCAACATTATATAACACTTAGTTTTTCTTTAACACAAATTACTCAAATTATTGTACAATACATAAATTAATAAAGATAACATATATGTATATCCATAACTGATGTGTTATTGCCCTTGGTAGGACATTGAAAATGCACCATACATTTCTGGGACTCGAATATGTAACGAACTGGGAGAATGACCCAGGTAACGTGTATTTCTAACAGTAGCTGCAACTGTATTTAACATTTAAATTTTTATTGCAGGAAAATACTATTCCTGTTTCAAATGTTCTACTTGATTACTCAAATTAATTTGATCTAGGTGTTGATTGATTTACGATGAATGATGGAGTGTATGCAATCAAATTAGTACCTTATGTCATGATGAAGTAGAATGACATTATTCAGGTTACCAGTAGCTTTTAGTAGCCTTTAGTAGCCCCTTACCCGAACCTGTGTAAAGTGTGACAATTGAGTGTCCATAGCCCCCAGATGTAGGTCAGTATCCATTATTTATCTTACTAATAAAATGTTTTTGGATTAGCCGTTCATCGCAAGTAAGATTATTTTATATCATTTAATAACCTGGAAGGAACTAATGGCACATGGGGTGGCAGGCTGGAGGGGTGGCATGGGGGGTAGAAGCTCTCTAAGCCTGATGGAACACTCCTTCTTCAGTATTAATTTTATACTTCTCTTGTTGCTTTATGAATATCTTTTTGAAAATTTCCAATAAATAATGTTCAGTAGTTTTGTATCAGAACTTAATATTAATTCCCTACCCATCACTAGTGAACAGAAATGATGGATAAACCTACTCTACCCTTTAAAAAAATTTTGTAAACCACAATTTGTACATATTTTTCTACTTGTTAGATGACACTAATTTGATTATTCAGATTGGACTCGCTGACGTTGTTTTTTACAAAACGGAAATAAAATAGAATTGCAATTTTGAACTTTTATTTCTGATTGAAATACCGAACCAATGATTTTGTATTGATTTATCGAGCATAAATGCATCATACTGAACATTGTTTGTTAAACACCGTTCCATTGGTTGTCGCGCATCTTTGGTCTATGATCCAACGAATCCGCGAAAGTCCAATTTGTCATTAATTGATCTAAACCGTGGCTGAACCAGACGTTGCAGTGTGGTTTTGTATCAAGAAATTGAAGTTTGGCATTGCTTCCCAAAAGGAAGTAAAAAATTTAAATTGTCCGACATTATTAACAACGTCATTTCCCGTGTTTGTAGCGATGCCGCTCTGATATCGAAAGTATGTGTTGGCATCGAATGCACGGATTGTTGTTGAAATGACAGTGAGCGTCCTTGCTGATGCTACGTGAGCAATTCAATGTTTAACACATTTATTTTCTTGAACAATGACAACGTTAATGCCACTGAAATAAGCGAAAAAGCAACCCGAAGGCTGACATTTTAGACATGATGCAAAATAGCAATAAAGAAAATAATCTGCCAACTCGCAACACAGGCGAAACCAGTAACGTGCGCATGTTTAACGCGCTACTCATTCTGTCTACATGCAAGATCTGAACATCGGATTTTGGCCAATCAAGTTAACACGCTGGGTAAACGGGTTGTAGTCACTCTCTTCAATGTCAGCACTGCATTGCATTACTTTGGAATAGAATAATGTAGTTATATTTGGAAGTACGACAATTAAATCCTAATTATGCCAGTCAAATTAATATTATCATGTGCAGCAAGATATATCCTGCCTGTAATATACACGTTTATGGCTGTAATGTTAACACACCAAGATGGTATCTACCAAGTCTTGTTATCAATACTTGTTATTCTAGTCATCAACATTTATTAAACTTTCACAAAAGTATGTCTAGTAAGTTTTGATACAAGGGTAAATAATTTGTTTAGCAATGTACTGCATGGCTCATTTGACAATTCATGTATTTACACAAAACACCTTTCTCGTGCAATGACTTTTACTTTTATTCCCCCCTCCTCCGTAACAAAAATGTCTAAAAAGTCCATAATACTAACAATCAAGTTGGTGTATCCTTAGTAAATATTTTCTACTCTTTCTGACTACTGAGATTACTCTTAACATGCTTTAGATGATTAGTTTTGATATAAACTCTTTAGAAGGTTTGAACAACAAAGTACCTCATGATCATCACCACCTGCTCTTGCACCCTGAAATAACTACCCCAGAGAGAGTGCTACTACTTTATACTAATCCTTACCATGCTCAGCATACTTGGCTTGCAACTAGGGTTGTGATAAGTTAATTGGAAGGGTATGGGAGTGGACATGCTTCAGTTACTGGCCTATCCTGAGCTGCATGCAAAATCACATCCACATGTGAGTGTCACCAATGGCATTTTGATTGGTTGCCAACTAATAGCTGTTGTCATCTATATAATAAATGCTAACTTTGGGGCAGTGTGACTGCATCTCCTCCCAGGTGCTGAGATCCACTCACCTTTTTCTGTGTTTGTTCACACCTTTGATCTACCAGTTGGCGATGTATTAAAAGCGTGGAGAAATCTGTAGTGTTGAGTGTTGAGAGCAAAGCTGCAGGGGTGCCACTGTGAATGAGTTTTAAGATCAAAATACTGTAAAATCACGATAGCTGATTCACATGGTTTGTTGCTCCGTGTAAGTAAGCAAGTCGGTAAGCAAGTTGGCAATAAGATTTCAATCTCACATTCGTACGTACCTTTTTTTTCAGTGACAACCTAATTGTGATCATCTTCTCAATTACGATTTACACATCTGTTTTACTGGGTGATAACAATGTTTTAGTTGACTGAGAAAACTACGTATTGTTGGTTCCTTGCATACACGTACATTTCACATGTAATATATGCAGCAATCTATCCTTGGATGTACGGGGTGGTATTTTGTGTTTTTCACTTTTTTAAATAGACATTCGGAACTGAAACCAACTTTCTTGTGTGGTAATGTCTTCTGATTACTGTAATCTATATCTTTGTAAATGAAAACAGGTTTTCAGTGCATCAGGTGACAGATATCATGTAACTAAATAATACTTGTTGGTGCAATGCACAACTCTGGACAGTTTTTCTAACTAAAAACTGCAGGTGACACATTTTGTGTATGAATAAAACCTTTTTTGGCAGTGTTACAGATATCATAACTACAGGCCACTTTACACAAGGTATAATGCACTGTAATTCTGTGTAATTCTCCTGAATGATTGGCAAGTTGCTACATGGGTTAATTTATCACAGGATGGGGCTCAACCCTGACTATTTCAGGTCTCCATTAACTATTTCTCCTATCAGATAACATGAGCCCATGTGGTTCTAATATCTGTAGTCTATAGTTCCTCATGTTGGGTTCAGTATACTGCAGTAAAGAGATGCAGCAAGGCATTTGTGGTGATCCTCAATTAACTCCACAGGGTCAGGGTGACTACTCAAGTCATACCAACAGTTGGAGGGTAATTGAAATAGACAAGATGCAAATAAACATGGGTTTTCTCTGCAGGATGAAGGATTCTGTGCATGTTGACAGGACAGAAATTAAGCAGTACACACATGTACATAATTGTTTGATAGTATAGAAATATAAATAAACCATTTTGAGAAATCCTAAAATAATAATGTTTGGAACTAAAATCTTAAGTTTTGGAATGTTGCTATTTTTTACAGGGGATATTTTGTATTCGTTGTTTTATTATCAATGGGTTTGAAATAGCGCAGCAAATGCTGAATCACGCTGAATAAGAACACGTAAAATATGCAACATTGTAAGTGTGGATTCAGGATTATGTTTGTGATGTAGAGATGTGTAAAATTAGCACCCAGAAATAATGTCATAAAAAAATCACCCTGAAAAAATCTCTTGGAAAAAGATCGATTATTTCCCATTTGCATGTTTGTTTCTTCAGTCTATTTTGCTATTTTTTCTGGGATACATAATTTTTGGGGCACTTATTTCATACCTCCTTACTCAGCGCCTTGGTTGGTAGGTACTAAGTCTGACAATTCCCCAGAGCCCAGGGGTCCTGCTGGGGAGAGCTTCTTGGATTTCTCCCCACTTTGCCAGGCATCCAAGTTCTGCCCAACATCAATCACTCAGTGTCTGTAGGATATTGGACTTAATTCCACTGCTATCTGATGTCAGGTAATAGAATGCCCAGCATGAAATATAATTGGAAGAGGTGAGGAGATGGCATGCATGAGGGACAGGGAAGGATATGGGATCTGTTGGGACTGTGGGGAAGGAGGGAGGCGATGTATGCCAAGTGGAGATATCTGGAATGAAGCTCCTGCAGCGAAGGTGTTGATGTAAGTAGATGACAGACATAACATAGAATCCTCCCTCTTGTTTTATGGGGTATCTGGGGATGAGATCATATTTGAAGGATGTATTTCAAGATGGTCCAGAAAGAGGCTTATCTGAGGCAATGTGATATATAAAATGCAGGTATTTCAATCAGAACAATGTTGTTGAAGTATCGATAGTTCACACATCATGGTGTGGCCCACAGCGTGTGGCCATATTGATCAGGAACATGCTGAGAGTGTTATTACACATTTTTATCATGACTGCCTTGTAGGAATGGCAGTTAAAAGCCTGCAAAATTGCAAAAAACGTGGAAGTGTGTCTGTCTGACACTGGTTTATTTTAGAAAATTATTTTTTTGCCAAGTTTGATAGAAGTGATGTATGAGTGAAACAAACTGGTGTTTGCTATCAAATAGTGCTACAATTAGGCAGGTACCTAGATGAGTTTTAACTGCATCCATTTGGTGTTTGTTAACCAGTCTGTATTTGTCTGCCTGTCTATTCCTATCCATCTGTCCCAGCCCTTCCGTCCACCTATTCCTGTCCATCCATCTATCCCCATCCTTCTGTCCCATCCATTCCCATCTGTCTATCCTGGTGTGTCCTGTCTGTCAGTCCCCTTATGTATGTCCCTGTCTGTCCATCCATCTATCCCCACCATACTCTGTTCTTCCATCTCCCTCCTTCCATCTCCCACCTTCCATCCCCCTTCTTCCATCTCCTCCTTCCATCTCCCTTCTCCCTCCTTCCATCTCCCATCTCCCTCCTCCCATCTCCTTCCATCTCCCATCTCCTTCCATCGCCCTTCTTTCATCTCCCATCTCCTCCTTCCATCTCCCTCCTTCCATCACCCTTCATCCATCTCCTCCTTCCATCTCCCATCTCCCCTTTCATCTCCCATCTCCCTCCTTCCATCGCCCATCTCCCCCTTCTATCTCATCTCCCTTCTTGCGTCTCACTCATTCCATCTCCCATCTTCTTTCTCTCATCTCCTTTTGTCTCTCAGCTCATGTCTCCCCCTTCTGTCTCCTCTTCCGTCTCCCTCCTTCCTTCTCCCCCTCCTGCTATCTCCCCCTTTCATCTCCCCCTTCTGTCTCCCCCTTTCGTCTCCCTCCTTTCGTCTCCCTCCTTTCGTCTTCCATCTTCCTTCTCTCATCTCTTCCTTTCGTCTTTGCTGCCGCTTCCCCCTTCCACCTCCCCTTCTGTCTCCCCTTCCGTTTCCCTCATTCCATCTCCCCCTTCCGTCTCCCCCTTCCAACTCCCCCTTCTACATCCACCTCCGATCTCCCTCCTTATGTCTCTCCCATCTCACCATTTCCATTTACCCACTTCCATCTCCCCCTTCCATCTCCCCACTTCCATCTCCCTTTCCCTTTCCCTCTCCCTCTCCCATCCATCTCATCCCCCTTCGATCTCCCTTCTTCCTTTACTCCCCTTCCATCTCCCTCCTTCTATCTCCCCCTTCCATCTCTCCCTTCCATCTCCCCCTTCTCCCCTTCCATCTCCCCCTTCTGTCTCCTCTTCCTTCTCTCCCTTTCATCATCTTCCATCTCTCCCTTCCTTCTCCCCTTCCATCTCCCTCCTTCCGTCTCCCTCCTTCCATCTCCCTCCTTCCATCTTCCTCCTTCCACGTCCCCTATTGTTCTGTCTCCCTCCTTCTGTCTCCCTCCTTCCGTCTCCCTCCTTCCGTCTCCCTCCTTCCGTCTCCCTCCTTCCGTCTCCTTCCTCCCTCTCCCTCCTTTCATCTCTCTCCTTCCGTCTCCCTCCTTCCGTCTCCCTACTTCGGTCTCCCCTTCCATCTCCCTTCTGTCTCCCATTCTACCCCCATTCTACCCAAGTCTGTTTGTCTGTCTCTGTCTATGTCTATGTGTTTGTCCATTCATCTGTGTCCATTTGTCCATGAGTCATAAACCAATGAGTACTGCAGTTATGTGGAAGATAGCAATGGGGTGAACAACTGTCTCATCTTGGATTTATCCCCTCCTGGACAGGCTCATCAAGCTTAGACACCCTGCTGATGAGGGCATCTGCCCCTCAGCCATATGGCCCTCTAACTTGCACAGTTGTTAGTGCCCCTAATTGGTAATAGGGCACCTAATGACAATCAAGGGTAAAGACAAAGAACCTCACCAGCATGGGGTGTCTTTGATGGGGTGGAGATGTTTGTGTTAAGTCAGCCAGTTTTAATGGGAGGTGATAATGAAGCCACTGAAGGTATTGGCTCTGTTTTCTTTTCATCATTAAGTGCTTCTGTCCAGTTCATCTGAAGACTACCTAAGATGTGTACCAGTGGTGTTGTTATTGAATTAATATCTGTATTAATATTAATGTTTGTAATTACATGGAAATGGAAAAAAAAATATTTTATATTAATTTATTTATTCAGTAATTTTTATGAATATTTTAAGTGACATGTAATGAAATGTTTGAAACATTACCAATATGAACATTTTACTTAATTATATATTGATTAATTAACATTTTAAAATGTTCATGTTACAGTTTGTTTTACATCAAAATGGAATGACATAAGCGTAATTCACATTGCATCTACAATACACCAATGCAATTAATAATAATAATAACAATTGCAGGGATTTGCACATTTGTTTACATTTATAAATAATATATATATATATTACCACTGGTATATATATAATATATGAAATTAATACATAACTTGTATATTTTAAAGAAATTATTAGGCAAAATATAAATAAACAATTATATAAATTCAAGAATATTGTCTCTGTGGTCAGAATAGAGGTGTATTTCCAAACAATTATTGAAGTGTATTATTTGGTATTTAGTCATTTTTATTTGCAACACAAGTTGTAAACTGGTCTTATAAACTGTACATACATAACATACATTATTGGCTGGTGGAATGATTTATTTTGTCCTTTGGCACTAATAGAATCCTGGTACAGCTGTATATGTTTTATATATTGGACAGTAACTAAATATGATATAATTATAATTCTTTGCAGTCTCAAGTAATCTCAAAGTGAAGGTTGACAAACAGTCACTGACAATTCCTGGTCATAACATAGATTAATGCTGACATTAAATTGGAGTTTCCTTCAAGTTCAAATATTAATCCGAGTTTCATAACTTACAAAGTAATAAATAAAACCTCTGATTAGCTTCTAACACACATCCGATAGTTGTTCTGCTGTAATTCAGAATCAAATGTATACATTTCACAGTGACATAAACACAGTACTGGTGATTTGTATTAATTACCTAAAAGTCAGATACAAAGATAAGAACACAACTTTGGTTGTGTTAACAATTCATCTCTACACAAGCTGGTCTACCCTGAACACTCTTATCAGTGCCCATTAGCTCCCTATCAACTGGGGGTAATTCAACAGACAAGTAAACAATCCTTCTATACACCAGCCCTGTAATATTTTAATTAACTTCATCAAAGCAGCTTGTGCAAGAAAGTAATTCCATCAATGGATGGAGACATGTTGGAAATGCAGACCGAAATTTGTCATGGTGAATTCGTGAAGCGGAAAATTCAAAATGGCAGGACACCAATGAGCGCAGTAAACAGAATGAATGTGATGAGCAAGACAGTCGGGGGCTTCTTGCATTTCTGTGGACTAATCACTGAGGTTTCCGTTCAGATTAGAAGCTTGACCGATTCAGTCACCTGTACAGATTCCACTCTTGATCGAATGAGCAAAGCTGATTTTGTCTCATCTTTGGATGTAGGTAACATTTGTGGTTTTCTTTTCATTTTGTGTTGTCACTTTCTGATCTCTATGAAGTTGCAGATAGACACTCGATTATTGTGGTTTATAAATACATTTCTAGATGTTGCTGTTTTGGCACTTTGTCATGTCTTTAGTGAAGGAACATTTTGTTCACTATTTCTGATTTAGTCGGTTTTGAAGTCGGTTTGTGTATAACTCGCAAACTAGTTTTCACAGATATCACATATTTTTGTTAAATCTTAAGATAGTGTAGAGTTTTCACCGAAATCAGTCAATAAAATTAAATATAATAAATAAGTATCAAACTGGATAATTGTCACACATGTATCATAAACAAAATCAATAGTTTAGGCATAACCTAGGTACAACTTTGGTGTATTCTATACTATATATGGTTTACTGTCTACACAATAATTGCAATGATGCTGCATGTTATGATTTTTTGAGTTCGATTATTTTATTCATGTTATGGTCAGTTTGTTTTAAATGTCTATAGTATGCAGTTTATAAACTACATCTTGGCTGCTGGTATGTGTTTAATAAAACACGTTTTGACAATACAAACCTTTGTTTACATTGCATGAGGAGGGAATATAATTGTACAGTTGCCAACAAATGTACAGGTAAGATTTCCCATCTTGTTTCAGGTGTGACGTTTGCACATTTATCAGAACAAGTTTCGTGACCAAATGTACTTTCCCTTCTAGTTAACAGAATGCAATTTAGATTGCTGTGCCATATGGCTGACTTAGATCAAACACTTCCTCAACCTCCACTGATGATCAGTCTGGCAGGACCATCCTGGCAGCACAAAGTCAGGAGGAGGAAATCATGCATGACATGTGAATAACATATTATCATCAGTAGTGTCCACAGAACTAATGATGACTGAGCATGTGAGCTTACCTGTGGTTCTGGTTCGGTGAATGTTTGAAGTAGGGAAATAGCAGCTGCCCAGTAATTATCTCGTAGTTTGATTCTGCTGAAGACAGTACTTGACATTTCTTGGAGACATGAATGGGGTGTAGTGTATGTCCTCTTGTAGTGTGCTGATGGTATATTTACATGGAAAAATTTATATTTTGACTAGTTTACGTAAGTTCGTCAGTCATCATTTACGGACCAGGTCGTGTATGAATCATGGGTTGTACATCAGAGATTGAAGGTCAGCCACTTCAACATCAAGGATTTCACAGACTACTAAGTGAATGTTTCCTCTGTTTATTTCTTGTGACTTTGAAAATCGGAGGATTCTCCTGAGTCTGAACCCTGTTTTTGTTATGTACACATTTCGTATATTTTGTTTTATTATCACATTGCAATTCACTTGCATTATGGTGAAATAGTCTCCCGGGGACTGCAATAATCTTAAAATTATTTGTTTTCATTTTAGAGTAAAGGGAAGTTTTTGTACAGCAAGACATATGGCCCATACGATTACTTTTAAAAAATGCCTCACCGCAGGTAGACCTGTTTGTTTCTACACTAACTCATGTTCTCCAGGAAACATGCAGCCACAATGCATTTACTGCTCAAGAACAAGACGTTTATTTTTGACTTTAAAAAGGAAACAAATTAAATACTTTGTTCACAACTGTTTGTAGTCAGGTACTTATGTAATATGTATGCAGTTGAGGCAATGTGATGTAAACAGAATTATCCAAACTTCAAAAATTTGATCTCCATTTTGTCTCGATCGAGTCTCCATTCTAACGACTATGCTTATGGATTTTGAGACTGACCAACCCTTTTGTTTTGATGCGCCTCTGAGCTTGGTTTCCAAGGATTTAGGCACAATAGAAGTTATCTTATTATTATTATTACTTTCTTTGTAAATCTCACTCAAAGATGTAATTTTATATTTGTGTGCTTTCTATGAGTTGTAATGCCATTGAGTTCCATACTGGTGACCAGACCAGTGCAATATGGGTTTATAGCATCACGAGCATAAAATCAATTCAGGGTTTCATATAGCTTTGTGTTTCAGTTAGTTGGAAGTGCT
This sequence comes from Paraescarpia echinospica, assembly GCA_020002185.1. Lineage (NCBI taxonomy): Eukaryota > Metazoa > Annelida > Polychaeta > Sabellida > Siboglinidae > Paraescarpia > Paraescarpia echinospica. The sequence goes on from CM034543.1 coordinate 39,324,318, forward strand.
ATTGATCTGGAAGTAGATTGCTTGTTATATCCATTAATTTTATTTTATTTAGTTATTCTGTTAATGTTATTAATTTATTTTAGTTTATTACTTTATTAATTGTATTAATTTTATTTATGATATATAATTTATATATTTAATAAATTTTATTTTATTGATTATAAAATATATATTTATTGAATTAACTTTACTTATTTTATTCATTTATTTTATTTTAAATGCATAGGTTAACTTGATTTGATGCTATACAGGTATATATATATATTATTTATTAAATTTTATTTATGTAATCAAACATCAGTGGTCAAGATGTCCACAGCTAAGATATTTCTGAATTAAATTTGCATGGATGTATTATCCGCCATTGAAGTATCCTAGATTCATGACAGGGCACTGCACATATGTTTATTACAATTCACAATAGAACCTGGGAGTCCTTGTGTATAAGCTTAGAACAAAACCTATAACAAGTAAAAGTACATTGTGACTGCCCAATCAACTGTAAAATGCAAGATATTAAAAATCCACATCACAGCAATTTGAAAGAGATCATTCATCATGTCTGGGAAGTAAGATATCTGCTGACAGTTCTGATTGACAGTGGTCTTTCTTCTGGTTTCTTGTCTCTTGGCATTGGGCAGGCCAGACCAATGCTTCAAAGGTAACTTGATCTGCTGTTGCAAGATCTCAGTTCTGGTTGGTTTGCTCTGTTCTTCTGGTTGTTGAAAGACTTGAAAGACAGGCAAAATCAACAATCATGGTTTGAGATCTGCAGGACAATAGGGCAGGGGGTGGCCAGAAGTGTGACCTCTGGGATGCAGTAAGACAAGCACACCAACCATGCTGCCTTTCTTTTAGGACATAAACATCTGCTGTCCCCTATAAAGATGCTTGTTGACAGATTTGTGGGTCAAATATGAATTTGGTGTATTAAATTTTGTATTAGATGTGTTCAAAACGTTTTTTTTGTAGTTGATGTTCATGTTTGGATTATTTGGTTAAATAAATGTCAAAGACAGTAACTTCAGTTTTGTTTTTGTTTTACTTGTTTGAGGTTTGAACATACATTTTAGGATCATAAATATTGGTACGTGAACAGCTACCTCTCCAAATCCACCTCTTAATTATTTAATTTATTTTTCATGTTTATTACACTTAATAATGTTAAATCAGTAGAATATTTTTAATTGCCAGTTTTATTACTGCATTTACCCTTCTCATGTCCTACAATTTAACCCTGGGTATTTTAAATGTTGATAGCATATTAATTTGTACTTACCTTTACATTCCGTCAAGTGTATTTGACATTTAATAATAGGATATACTCATCATTTGAAACTAAAAATCATCAGTCTTTGAAAACATTCAACTGCCTGAATAGTGTTATGCACTATAAGTAGGCAGGCTTCTTATTCCATAAGTAAAACATATTTCTGGTCACCCTTTAAATGTCCAACCAATAAAATTTGGTGCTGTGACAAATGAACAGAAAACGCATGTTTGTTATGTAACAATAACATGAAAACATTCTTTTAATTCAGTTATTTAATTCAGGCTCAAACACAAACATTTAATACATAGAGATCTGAACATATACAAATTTAGTAAGATGATGTCTATAAAAAAGATGAAACAAAAATAATAACAGCTAAGTGAACCCCTGCTAATTTCTATTGACTATTCATTGTCTACTAGATTTCTTATCAGGCAATACGTCTAATTTGATATGAAAATGAAAACAAATAGAGATGGATCCAACCTTCCTTTTCGTGACTCCAAATCACGGTACTAGCCCATTGAAATGTTTGAGGAATCACCAGAATAAGTGGTAGATGCCAGAGAAATCAATGGAAAGAACTGTACTGATGACAGGGTAATTGGATAATTTGCGTGTGAATCATTGCTGCTGTCCATTTGTCCACCTCCTGTCCAGTTGGTCAGTCACCAGGCAGCTAATTTCAGCCTGCTCACTAGTCAAGCTGACTGGCCGAATTCTGCTGCTCTGTTGAGTTGCATTGTGGTATACTTTTGCTTTCAGGGAGCTGCCAATTCCCACACCTCTGAAGACAAGCCCAGGTAAGTGAAAGCTTTTAGAGTGTACTGAGAGTGAACGGACATTGTAGATTGTGAATCTGGAAATTCTGTTGTATCTCGGACATTGTCTTCCTGTTTTGTGCATCATAAAACGTGACCGCCATGGACATATTTCTGAAGTGGTGTAAATTGATGTCTGCCTAAGACCGAGACATGCCCGTTACATATCTGACATGTTTTACCTGTGCAATTTGAGATGAACACATACTGAAGATGTACACATGCCCAAGATGGAATCATGCCCAAGAAGGGCTCATGCCTAAGATCATGCCTGAAAAGGGCACATGCCCAAGATGTACTCATGCCCAAGATAGAGTCATGCCCGTGATGGGCTCATGCCTAAGATAGTCATGCCTGAAATGGGCACATGCCCAAGATGTACTCATGCCCAAGACGGAATCATGCCCAAGGTAGACTGATGCCCAGATATACCAAAGCCCAAGATGGACTCTTGCCCAAGGTGGACATTTGCACAAATAGACTCATAAGTTCATAACCAAGATATGCTCATATCCATGATGTAGATCTGCTCAAGTCAGATACCTGCCTACAAAGACCAGCCGACGAAGAAGACATATAGAGAAACATTGTAAGAGCTCTAAGCAACTGTTAGATGGTTCAGCTACTGTTTTGATTAGTTGATATGCTTTTCATTCCACAAGTTGAAAGAAATATTTTGCAGACATTACAGTTAAAAGGGCTCACTGGTGTATGTCAATATGTGTGTTCTGGCTTTTGTGTGTGGATGTGTGTAAAAAACTGTTGAAATGCTGATTACCAATAAAATGTGGTATTATGAAAACTTGCTGCATAACCATGACAAATTTTAGTTTGTAATAAATCATTCCTGTAAGATTGGCACTTGGCAGTGGTCTTATCTGCTGGTATGTCCCTGCCACTGCATTAGGAAAATACAGCTGCTAAACTGTCATGGTGTTTACACAAAATTGTCACATCTTTCTGGAGGCAGTGAAATTGTATATGTGACAACATTGGAGGCAGGTAACTGTACCCATGTGAACTGTCAAGTCAAAACACTAGGCAGTATGGTGAAATTAGTTAGCACCCATTGTACAGACATTGGCATGTGGTATGTGGGACTTGAGTGTATCTAAGTTAGCACAAGGGACTTTAGTGTATTGTACAAGGCACATTGGTGTATTGTACAGGTACAAGGAACACTTGTACGTGGACATTATAAGGGACAATGTTTAAACCATTTTAAGTAGTAAGTTACTAAATCAAGACAATTATTTTTGAAAGAAAATCATTATAAGAGTAGACATAAAACGGAAGTTTGAAAGTGAAGTGAAGTGTTGTTTTCTTGAAATGATTGAATTGGTACAATAATTAATTGTGTGCATGATTACTAATACAAGAAAAAACAGTTATGTCATATTCTAAGTATCCTAACACTGGGGATGACTTAAAGCACTCACAGGAATTCTAATTTCTAGTCCACAAACATTGCGCTTTTTACACTTATTTCACTAGATAACAAACTGCTGTGATTCACAAAAGGGACCAGTGCAGAGTTCATAGGAGGGGCAAATACCCCATCAGAATTGCAGGCATTATCTTCCTTTTGTCACACCCACTGGCAGAAAGGTGAAACCGGACACAGGTAAATTGGTCAAATTGCTCATCTTCAGTCTAATTGTACATGAGTGGACTAATTACTCAAGGACCCCTCTGGGGAGTTTACTTGACATATAATACCTGTGTCCTGCCACTGCTGCAGGCAAGGATTATATTAGCGTGTGACATTTCTCATATTATTTAGCTCCATCTATTTACGCTGCGACAGCTGTCTTTAATTAAATTTGGTCATATTTTAAGACGTATTTGTTTCCTGCTAAATTGGTGACTCTGTCACCATCTGCGCTGTTGCCATGGTGTCATATTCTGCAAGTCTTCTTTTTGGTGGTTTATTGAAGGTCCTTCATCAGTTTGATTTGTTGCTTGTGTGGTTTCAGACTCATTTTGTAAAGAATAAACAATGATTACATTACATCTGGTAATATGCATGAAATGTTTTAACATGTATTTTAGTGCCTCGTAGTGGACCTTTGTCTAGATTTATGGTGCTTTATAAATTTACTTATTAACTATTATTATAACTGAATTATGTATGTTTTTCTTATTTCTGGAAGTTATTTAGGAGGGAAGATAAACTGCCACATCATTTCATCCCTGACAGGGTGAAAAAACTTACATGTGGCAATTTGCTCTGTTGGTGATAACATTACAGCAATGATAGCCAACAACCAGCAACCTTTGCTAGGGGCATGTGTAAGGTTACTGACCTTGGTTTACTGTTTTATACCAAACAGATGGCAGGAAACACGTTTGTAGAATGCTAATAATTTATGCTGTTGCTGTAAATGAAGGAATGTAGATTTGATACAAGAAGGATTACTTACTTTGTATTTTTTGCAATTTTTGAAGGCTTTGAAATTATTTATTATTGATGTGTTGCTACTAGGGTCCTGCCTATTTGTGCAAAGGTCATGGAAACTTTTTATTTCTCAGAAAAGGGCTACTTGTGTAGTTGCTAATGACGTGTTCTCACATTGCCGAAGAAAGATGCATGCTAGGACAGCTGATTTTCTTTCATTGTTTTTAACTAATCATGTTATGGTAAAGATCAGTTTCTGTTATGCTCAAATAAGTTCTAGCCTCTATGTAGTATAACTGAGAGAATTTATTTTATTCGAACACTAAAATGTAACCAATGTTTTCACATTTCATACTTCTGGTTCATTTGTTCAAGAACACATTGATCATAACAATATATGATTTTGTACACTTCATCTGCATAAGTGTACTTTGTTGTATGCCTGAGTACCTGGCATTAGACAGTGATGGAGTTAATTTACAGATTTACAACTTTTGTTCACTGCATGAAGCATTGCTGAATGCTTCCTTGGAAGCTGGTTGGTGAAAACCTCAATCTAGAAGTCAAACACAAGATAGCATGCTGTATATAGTATGACAGAATCTGACAGATGTAAAAAGACATTACTATTACAGAAAAGAAGCATCCTGACTATTAAAATTAATTGAATTCATGTAAGGGAGCGTAACATATCACAATCTACATGCTTATGATTCCCTAAGCAGCACAGCTGATTTGTTTATGCACTTAGAAGTGTCTCCACTACTTGTGAGGACCAATAAACCCATGTGAATTGCTGTGAAGTGTGCCAACTCTAAGCTCTAGAGACGTGAAAATGCACTTTATGGTTATATGATGCTTTGAGGCTTGGACATTAAACTGAACATCTTCTGTTAAAAACGTCCATCAGCTGTTCTACTCTGCAGTGGTCTGCCACCAAAAAACATTTTATAGCATTGTAAAAAAGATAGAAACAGTTTCACCATAGAAAGGTCTGGTGGTGTTGTTCATAAGTGTTAAACAATTGCTAATCTGGAGAAATGTGGGTTTAAAAAAACATTTATTAATTATATTATGTAACTTAGTTATGAGTGAAGTCAAGAAAAATGTAAAACTCATTTTCTAAACTTCTGAGCTTTGTCATTCAGTTATTAAAATTAATATCCCATTTTCAACTTTTGTGATAAAACATGGTTTTATCTGTCAAGAAAGATAACTTTAGTAAGACTCATCAAGATTTGCCTGATCAGCTATTTGAAGACCTAAAAATGGGATAACATTTTTAAAACTTTTGACAACAGCATTTCAAAGCTAAAACAAAAATTACCAGAACATCTGATGCCTCCTTTTATGTTGTTATATTGGATATATACCCAAAGGTATATTTGGGTAAAAAAACAACTGTATTCCTACCCATTGTTGAGTTATTGAGGTGAGAATCTGACATTGTTTTTCAAAAGACAGTAGGTCTACCAGAGTCTCTCTGAAAACAGGAAATTAGCCAAATGAACATTACAAAATATATGTCTGCCACAGAAACCTTCCTCAGTTGATTAAAAAAAAAATTAACAAACAAGTCTTCGAGAATTTATTTTGGGAAAACTGCTAAACAATTCCACCCCCTTGTGTTGTGTCTGTCACACCCTGTTTGGTTTGTATTTGTTCAAAAGAAATGTTTGATAATGTTTTTATAGCATTAATCGTTTCAACCTGGGTTCTACTAATATAAAATGCAAAAAAAACTTGATTTATAAAAATATACTGTGAAATTATGAATAACCTCTGTTTAGCTCACAATACCCCAGTTAAAGGAGCATTTATACTTGTTTTCATCATAAAATCATGCTATACAGTATGTACATCATTATATCTATTAGAACATAACTGAAAGCCCAAATGTGTGTTACCAAACTATTTTGTGTTGTTAAATTAAAGTTTTCCAGGAGGAAGTTGTTTGTTTACATGACAGTGTGCTACTTTTGAAAGCATGACCTCAGATCTGAAGCCCCGATGACAGCATGTTGACATTGGAAGCTTTGCACCCATTGTCAAGTCCAATACTTCCTTGGAATTGTCTGAGCTTACTGTATGGGGTTTGAGTGACAGCTTGGGGATTTTTGTGAGCATTGAACTTGAATTCAATAGTTGTTTCTGCTCCATTAAAACATTTGGGTGGTTAGTGAGTTAGAGTAATATAATTATACTGTTTAACGTGATGTTACAATGACAATAAACGGAAAACTTCCCTTTAAAATTTTAGTGACATTTTAATTGGGTATGATAAGTGCTATGGCCTAGTTGTCAACATGTCTTTGTGCCAAGAACACCAACTCTTCTTATCTGCAGAGCTGTCTCCACAATGTGTCAACGACAATAGAAAGGCTCAATGGCATCTCCAGGAGAAATGTTTTCATCTTTCTCCATTGACAATATTGCTCACATGAGTCAGTATTTGTATAATTGGTTTTCGGTAGGCTGCTGTCATCAAGTGTCCAGATTGCTTCCAGCCATGAGTCACTTTAAGACCACATTGATGATTGAGATTGTTACAGTGTACACTGACAAATGCCAGTGGATCTAGTTAACACACTGTGTCATCACACTGACATGTCAAGAAATGAAATGAAGCCAACACAGAACACCATATCTTCACAGATAGTAACCACAAAGAAACAGTAAACACCTAGTCTCCTGTTTAAATCAACAATTCCTTAGCATGCACTGGCTACAGTAATTTGCTTAGTAATGTGCATGCAATTTCATTAAATTGGAATGCTGTGTTGTGAAATCGGTCACATGTTAGGTCTTCCTTGTGGTTCTATTGTGTAGGGGTGAGGTCTAGCTCATGTAATGCTGCACTGCTCTGGTTGTTGGTGCCCTCTACTGCTTCCTGTCAGCAGCCCCTCCCCATCTTTCATTTTCCTCCTTTTAATATCCCTGTGTACTCCTCGTTTCTCATCTGTGTTCTTCCCCTTTTCTGCAGCCTTGGTGTTTCTCTGCCCCTGCCCTCATCCATTCTATTGAGGTGACTTGCTCGACCATCTGGCTTTTTATTAAATCTTCCAGTTAAGCTGCACCTCTTTCTGACCTCTTCCATCAAGTTATTCATTCTCCTTCTGTCCATCCTCTCTGTAATTATAAATTGTAAACACAATATCCAGTCTCTTGGGCTGCTCAGAGTTCTTTACACTTCACTCCCGACAGACCTGTTCAATCGAACACTATCTCAACTTCTATGGAAAGCATTTTAGCCATGCTACAATTACTGTGCAAAGAATCCTTACACAAGTATCCATCACTGTCTATAGCCAGGTACTCATTCATGCAGCTGAGTGAACTGGAGCAAAGTACACAATAGAGAGAACAAACTTTGAACAAGTCTTAAATGGCAACAAGAACATTTGACCCTGCAATCTCTAGATTGAGAGTCCTATGCACCAACTACTACACTACTGTGTTCCACGTGGTAGTTACTGTAGTCTGTGCATTCGTAATGTTATTGACTGAATTTGTTTTTGGTGAGGCGGCAGTTCGGGTTGGAAGACGTTGTTTTTACAACATCAATGAGTGGTTTACACAGGGATACTAATATTTGCAATCATACTATTCAAAACATTCTCTGTTGTGTTTTCTACTTGTTGCCCAGTGCAACCAGGCATGGGAGTGTAGTTTTTAGGGCTGCATTTGAGAAAATGACCCCTTAATGAGTTGGTGATCTGTTACATGATATTGTACAATTGCCTAATTAACAATAGATACTAGTTTTGTGTTACACTGTGGAGAATTGGGGTCAGAGTTCTGTCTGCCCCCAAATGTACCCTGGACACTGGAGTAGCTGTAAATCAGTAGTGTAAGAAAGAAGAGTGATAGCTGGGTTCAATTTTGTGAAATCAAGTATAATTGCCACTACTTTACATTTCTCATTTCGATTTCATTTCTGAAATATTAAAATCAATTACAAGTGCACCATTTTAGTTACATTTACATAAGTGTTATGCGTGACCAATAATTTACTCCAAAAGTTGTCACAATGTTTTTGAATCTGATTAATAATTAATCACAATTGATGTAATTGTTATAATTACACAAAATTAATCAGTTTCAAGTATACCATAACAACAAAACCACTTGCTTCATATAACTTGCTTTTGTCTGGTCTCTATGACAGGACCTGCTTCCAATGTAATAGTACTACTGATAAAAAATGGAAAACTGGTGTTTTGCCTGCCCGGATACCAAGCCAAAAATGAATAGTATTTCTGATTAAACATTTGTAAATTGGTTCTATGCATGCCTCTAACCTTCTACTACCCTACCAACTGTTGTCAAGAGGCTGTTCAATGGCTTGTTTTGTGGAGTGATCCGGTGGAATATGATATGGATATCACCATGATGATGCACAGCACTGAAACACTGGCCACATTTGGTTTCTCTGAAGAGTTACTCTTTGATTATTATGGAATTATGTTGAATGCTATACCTCCCTTTACTAGCAATAATGTCAGAGGTTAGTATTGCAGCTTGAATTAGAAGTATGAAATAGGTGTTTTTGTTATCTATCTCCACGGTTTCATTGTTCATATTCTCTGTGTTAATTGGGTTTCAGTAAATAATAAAAATGGGTCAATGAATTTGGAATATCACCAAAACAGTTTTTTCCTGGCTAAAATTTTACAACCAATGACATTCTATCCGTTGACATTCTATCCATTGACATTCTATCCATTGACATTCTATCCATTGTATTGGCAATGTTTGTGCATCCAGTGCATCCCAATTTTTTTAGAATCTGGAGTGGGTGAGTGGGTTCAATCGTATGCACACTTTACAAATTTATTTTGGATTGGATTTTTATATTTACAAAACCCATGTTTGTCTTTCTTATGCAAAGAAAGACAACATTGATTCTGAGTTATGAATGATGAATGTGTTATTTTGTTCTGCCTTTCTCACTTACAGTGGTTTAAGCTGCCCATCTTTTTCCATCTATCCCAAATAAACTCTTTTAGGGACTCCAGTCAGATTAAACTTATTCAGTAAACAATTCCATCATAATCTAGCTATAAATTAAATGAAAACATGCTGATTTAATATGTTCTCACTATTTGTGCATGTTTTGGAGACCTTGAATTGGTTTGAAATGATTTGTGGTCTGTCGGTTCCAGCTAAGGTCATACAGGTTAATCATCACATAGTTTTGCAGGCAAATAAGAGCAACACATTTCATAGGATTTCTTTGTTATTTTATCAGCAAAATGTGTAAATATCATATGTATGAGCTCAACAATCTTAGTGAAAGTGAAATATTCTAGTGAAATATACCTGAAGGTAATTTGTTTAGTACCGGTAAGAACAGTTTGCCATAGCTTGTTAGCTTTGGCATCTGCCAACCAAGGCAGAGGTATTTTCCTAGTCACTGTAAGAAACAAATTTGCATAATAGACTTAAATTAATTCTTTCAACAATCTTATATAGATCAACAGTTTGTGGCTCACCTTGTGGCAAATCCATTGTAGAGAAATTTCACATGTCTCTGATGTTAAAGACATTTGTATTCAGCAGGAATTGCGCTTCCTGCCTTTTGTGACCTATGACCACATTAAGTAATCTCATCAACAGAACAAATACAGACCTCCAAGAAAAGGGGAATGTCTTCTTTGATGTTGGATGGTTATGAAACGCAGGAAGGGAATTGCTATAATGGATATTAAACTGAAAGGATGGATTTGAAGTGCAAGTGAATGTTCGTTGCATGACTTTGCATCTCCCTAAGTCTTGCTAATCCCTTGCTGCATACTTAATGGTGAACCTACCTAATGCCCTGTTAGAGTTCTGAACTGGATAGCAGTTTCGCCACAGGAAACTAACTGCAGGAAAAATGGAGAACATTTCGGGACTGCAAATTATCTGAAAATAACAGTTGGAAATAAGTATTAAACTTGGGATTGCTTTGGTAGTTGACTGCGGTCTGATGTTAGGAAATAATAAAGCCCCTTGTTGGGAGGCAAATGAAATTGAGCCTGTGGGGTATGGAACATTGCATTCAATGCACCAGCAATAGTTTCATTAGAGCTAGCAGACTTCCTGTTCTTTCAAAGTAAACAGTTAAGTAAACTGAAGCATTATAGTAGACACTGTATTTAGTTTTAAATATGAGCATAGCATTATCTAGAGACCTGTTCACTCGTCTTTCGGACGGGCTGAGTTTGTTTTGGGCAGATTAAAATTTGAGGAGCAAAAAACCTTACATGTTATTGACTCCCACTGTTGTTTGTAAGTCCGTTATGCTCTAGAAATGTGTCACTTGTGTATATGTATTATCGTATACATATGCATACAATAATACTTGTATGTGTGCATGTGCAGACGTCCATATCTACCGGGAGGATAATTTTGACTGGTAAAAATTTGATCCTTCATGAAGGCCTGAATAGGAGGTTGTCTGTTCCATTAGGTACCGTAATAACTGTGTTTTGGGACACCCAAACAGTCTAGAAAAATAATTATTTTTATGTACTGTATTATTTTGTTCCCTATGTATTCGGACACATGGGATATAGGGCTATTGAGACAACTCAGAAATAGTTAGTAGCAGGGTAATAGACAAAGACGACATGACGTCAGGACTCATTTGTGTCCCTAAGTATTGGGACAGTGAATCTGAGATTTATTTTAATGCATCGTATGTTTGGGGACAACTGATAATTTAATTTTTTAAAGTGTCCCAATACATACGGTCATTATTGTCCATGCTTTGAGAGTTCTGAACTGGATAGCAGTTTGGCCACTGGAAACTAACTGCAGGAAAAATGGAGAACATTTCAGGACTGCAAATTATCTGAAAATGTTACATGTTAGGAAATAATAAAGCCCCTTGTTGGGAGACAAATGAAATTGAGCTTCTGGGATATGGAACATTGCATTTAATGCACCAACACTAATTTCATCAGAGCTAGCAGACTTCTTCTTTCAAAGTAAGCAGTTAAGGAAACTGAAGCATTATAGTAGACACTGTATTTAAGTTTTAATGGGAGCATAGCATTATCTAGAGACTGTTCACTTGTCTTTCGGTTGAGCAGATGGAAATTTGAGGAGCAAAAAACCTGACTCCGACTGTTGTTTGTAAGTCCATTATGCTCTAGAAATGTGTGTCACTTGTGTATGTATGTATTATCGTATACACATGCATACAATAATACTTGTATGTGTGCATGCGCAGACGTGCATATCTATCGGGAGGATTATTTTGACTGGTAAAAATTTGATTCTTCATGAAGGGTTGAATAGGAGGTTGTCTGTTCCATTAGGTACCATAATGACTGAATGTTTTGGGACACCAACAACATCTAGAAAAATAATAATTGTTATGTACTGTATGTTTTGGGACACCTAAATAAATATAATTATTTTTGTCCCTATGTATTCGGACAGACAGGGTATAGGGCCTTTGAGACACCCAAGAATAGTTAGTTGCATGGTAATAAACAAGGATGACATGACGTCAGGACTCATTTGTGTCCCTAAATATTGGGACAGTGAATCTGAGATTTCTTTGTGCACCGTCTGTTTTGGGACAGCTGATAATTTAAATATTTTTAAGTGTCAATATGTACGGTCATTACGGTAATCATTGTCCATGCTTTGAATATTTTATACAACAGTATATTAGTAAACCAGTTGACTATCCTGCAATATTTGTTATACATCCCTGTAATAATTATAATGTTTAGTCAGGAAATCTTATAATTTCACAAGTTTTGCTGTTTTAACCACGAGTATCGATAAAACACAGGCATCAACACATGTGCAGAAAGATGTGATACTATAATTGCAGACAACAGTAATTAATTGATCATGGAAACAATTAATTACATGTTGAAGTTTAAAATACTGCAATGGTGACAATAGCTGCTCTTGGCTTGTTGCTCCACAGGTGGGTGTAAGTTAGCATTAAATTGTCAATGATTTGAATATATCTAAACATGAGTGTAGTAACATTTGCCAATCCTAAAGCACCACCATACCCCCTTTAATATAATTTATGGTTTTGCCAGTAAATGTGATAACATCCTTAGTCGCTTCATAAATTTTGTTACTTTGACCATGAGTGTCGATACAGAGATACACTTCCAGACATCAACACACAGAAATGTGTGATCATGTTGTCAGTCATTTAGGTGAAAACACACACCCGACCACCTCTGTCTATACTATGTCAGTTCTTGTGGTTTTCTCCATTTCAAAATGTAACTGTCAAAACCAACTCAGCGTCCAAGTGAAAATATGCCTGGCCATCAAGAAAATAATTACAGAGGCGAGCCATGGCGGAGATCGGTTATCGTACTCTTAACCACCTTCAAATACCTGGTTGAACTTGGCACCGATAACATTCACAATGAATTGTGGTGGCTGTTATGCCTGGCTATATTGATTGATATGGCTATTGTGCATGGACCTGGTCAGTTGATTAGGATCAAACTAATGGTGGAGATTTATGACTGCTCCCGGCAATAGCCTTTCCTTTGTAATCATGAGGATCAGGTGACCACCAATTAGGAGGGAAGGAGGGAGGCCATAGATGGTGAACTGAAGGAGGGAGGCCATAGATGGTGAACTGAAGGAGGGAGGCCATAGAGGGTGAACTGAAGGAGGGAGGCCATAGAGGGTGAACTGAAGGAGGGAGGCCATAGATGGTGAACTGAAGGAGGGAGGCCATAGATGGTGAACTGAAGGAGGGAGGCCATAGATGGTGAACTGAAGGAAGGAGGCCATAGAGGGTGAACTGAAGGAGGGAGGCCTTAGAGGACGAACTGAAGGAGGGAGGCCATAGATGGTGAACTGAAGGAGGGAGGCCATAGACAGTGAACTGAAGGAAGGAGGCCATAGAGGGTGAACTGAAGGAAGGAGGCCATAGTGAGTGAACTCATGTGATAGCTCGACAATTTAAACAGAAGGACCATTGTTTATGAGTGCTTACTCAATTCAAATCTTTCACTCATCTGATTTCTCAATCATATGGCAGAAGAGCAAGCCTGCCTATTGTGTCATGTTTGTGGAAGTATTTGTGTAAAATTTATGCAGTTTTGGTCAATCACCAAATATTGTATAGTTGCCCAAACGTTCAAGTGATTTGCACATTTGGAATCTCTATGTGAATGCATAATAATCCACATGGTTCTATGTTAATATTGTCAAATTCCCATGCTCTCTTGGAAAACATGTAGCTGACAAGTTAATAATGATAAAAATAATAAAATAACTTCTATTGCGCCTGAATCCTTGGAAACCAAGCTCAGAGGCACATCAATACAAAAAGGATTGGTTAATCTCAAAATCCATAAGCAGTATTCCAGTTGTCAACAGTTGGTTCAAGGCGCTGGGGAGTTAATTAGTTTGAAGGCTAATTGGTGGCCTGGCAATTGACTTTAACAAATTATCAAATGCACACACCAAAGTTACTTCTTTCAACTAAATAAGCAAACATAGTTTTTTTAAACAAACTGGATATTACTTAAACAATTCACATCTTACTTATTTGGACACCAATGTTCTGGATTCACTATGGGCTAAGCCAGTTGAGGAAATGGAATTAGCATATGAAAGAATTATCCAAAAACATAACACTTCTCTGACATTTTGTGAATACTTGAATTTTTTAACCTCACACAGCAGGAAATTGGCAACAGTTGAGGGGTTAGCAGGAATGATACCCCACCACCCACCCCAATCATCAAGCTACAAGTCTTTCATCAGCACAGTGTCAACAACAGTGTATTTTTTCTTGCAAAGTACACATGGTGGAAATAAAATAAGTCTGTTGGTTACATAGTTTCAAGTTTCAAGTAAGCAGCCATTTATAAGTACAATTATGGTGCAGTTATCAACTGTGAATTGGGAATTGTTCAGTTTTTTAGATTGATGAGCTCGTGGACGAGACTCAAACAGGGAAGGTATGTGGGTGTGTTAAGGGCAATGGGGTTGCAATACAAAATGAGGCCAAGGAAAATGATTTATACTAATGTTCATTTAGTTGGAACATATGGGCTCACGTGAGAAAACAATTAGTTAGTTGTAAGTGTCATGGTTCCGAAGTCTCCTGTGGTAACCCAGACATAAATGGGGAATGTGGGAACTGCTTTTATCACCCTCTAGGAGTAAAGCTTCCCCCTAATGTGGAGCACTAACCACATACATAATTTACACTGCTGTTTCCAACTAGTAGGGTGTACCATGTAATATAACTCACTGTTCTGAAGATGCACCAAAGAAATCGTTTGTCAGATTGAAAAGACACTATTTTGTGTCACTAGATATTCACTACAGGTTATGAAAAGTGGTCTTTAAAATGGTAATTTATGGAAAATAGCACCTATCCAGCACATGCTAGTGAATTATATTATACAGCGAAAGAAGCACGATTTATGAAACCACAACTTTAATGGCCTGTGTAGGAAATAACATTTGGCAATAATTTACCATTTCCTGGGTGTGATGATGCACTGTGCCATATGTGATGAACGCTTTGATGGTTGTGTCTCTCAGAAGATACCAAGGAGGGTGCAGGGAGCCCACCAGGGGTTGCTCAATAGGGTGGCTGGGAGCCACATGGGGTAGTTAACGGTGGTCATTAGTGGTCCAGAAATGCAGCGTTTATTATGTTTCCCCAGTGCCAAGGATGGATGAGGAAATAGATAAAATAGACCATGACATAAAGTGCTGATTAACTATAATATTTTACTTCTGTAAGTTAATTCAATCAACTCAAATTATGATGGTCAATTTTAAACTTGATGTACCGTTGAGTAAATGTTTTATTTTGTTGAAAGTTTGCATGTCTGGGTTTTAGTGGATACATGTTTTGAGAAAATTACTATTGCAGGTGACTGATTTATTTTACAGTTCTCCTCTTTCTCCCAATAATGCAGGTGGGACTTGCCTCGATACGGGTCCTCGATTTTTCCCTTCTCATTCCACCACTGTTCTCATACTGCTGTATCTGTCACCCTCCTCCACTCCCCCTATTTCTTTCTCTCGTTCTCCAGAAGTTTCTCCTAAACCTGCCAAATCTTTCTTGGTCAGTAAAAGCAATATGAAATCTGCAACAGGAAAGTGGATATTATATTAAGTCACAAAGTTGTACAATGGAGTTTAGTACCATTTTATTCCACAGATCATGTGAGCTTTATAATGATACCTTGTTTAAATATCTTCAGTAGTTTATGATTTATTGCTAAAATTGAGGCAACATTTTAAAAAGTGACTTTTTAAAAAATTTAATTTTTATGTTATTGTCCATGGTTTCTTAGTATGTGGTTTGTAAATGCAGGCATTTTCTTGGTTTGGGATTATTTGTTGTGGACAATAAACCGGACATTGAAAGATGAAATTATCAAGTATGCATTTCTGCCAAAATAAAAACACTGATGAGACGTACCCAGTTCACTGTGGTGGGTCACATGATCTTGACAGTTATTTTTGGCTTGTGTGCAGAATAGCCCTATGTGACTTTATACCCGGTTCACTGTGGTGGGTCACATGATCTAGACAGCTATTTTTGGCTTGTGTGCAGAATAGGCCTGTTTGACTTTATACCTGGTTCACTGTAGCATGACACATGCTATAATAATAGATATTCCATATTAATAATATGATTATAATACATTGCCTCTTACTTATCATGCATGTTTATACAAGAAACCCACAACATGTGTAAGTTATGTAAATGTTTGTTTTGCCAGTGGTAGACACATGTATTTGTAGTGTTATCATGTGTGGGGGCAAGATTATGAAACCGTATCAAAGCAACTGCGTAGTTAGATCACAACTTCTGATGAAATCATATCACTTATACCTGGCTGTTGGCAACACCGACCTTTGATCCCTCTGAGAGTTAAATCATGATACTGTTGCAACAAGAAGATTTATTATTTCTAGTCAATAAGATATTGCTCTGGGGTGAGTGAGCAAGCAATGTTGTTGCTGATTTGGTTACTGACATGGTAAATCCTGATATCATGTGTGATTTCTTGTCACCGAAATTGAAATGCGATAGTTCTCTAATCACAAACTTCTATGATATACAATGGTAATGCACTGAACTGATAGACTGTACTTTCTCCAGTGGTTTACTGTTGCTCTTTAATGCTAGTGTCAGGTCAAATGATTTGAACCAAGATAAAACAAGGAAATGCGGTTTCTATTGTACTGGTCATGACTAATAATTTTAGTAGGAAAAGGTCAATAACACAGAAGAAAGAAAACAAAGTTTATAGAAGAACAAACATATTTGAAAACAAACATGCCTTTAATGTTAACAGATTTGTGTAGAAGTTGAGAAATGTAACCTGGTTTGTTCTTAACTTGTAAACTGTTTTCTGTGTCATGTTAATAACTGTAGTGTTGTAACACAAACAATGCTATTAAGGTGACCTTGTTACTAGTAAAATGTTGGCACCGTTTTGTTGTATTTTTGTTAAATGTAATAAACACTATTTCTTTTTATTTCTTAAATTTGTTCTAAGGTTGCCATTTTGGTAATTGCCATATCCGTGGAGTATCCATGCAAGTCTGATCTGTCTATTGCTATGCCTTGCTGACTTGTTGAGCATAGATTGGTCCATTCCTTTATGTTCGGCCAGTTTTTCTTCAGGTAGCCTTCTCTTGCAAGATTGGATGTTGAGATAATGTGCCAAGTGATATAATCCAACATGGAGAGCATTCATTGTTTCACAGTTCTCAACAAAGGCTCTTGCTTTCCGGAAAGGGAGTGCAGTTGTCACTATAAGTTTATCATATCAACACAAAATATGAAGGTTAACTTTAAATATGATTTACCATTGAGTGAATGTTTTATTTTTGAAAGTTTGCAAATCTTTTTCAGTGGATGCATATTTTGAGAAAATTACTATTGCAAGTGACTGGTTTATTTTAAATACAGCAATATTACTGTTAGTCTCATCTTTTACCCAATAATCCAGGGTGAGACTGGCCTTGATACTGGGCCTCAATTTTCCCCTTCCCAGTCCATCTTGTGTTTGATGTAAGAAATTAAGAGTCTTTAACATTACATTTAAGTTTTGGGTGTATTAATTTTATAGAGCAGTACACTGTTAAGACCAGAAGGACCACACTAGGTCGTTCCTGTCAAAGTCTGTATGCTGTAGTAACTCGAACTAACATTGAGCAGGCCTAGTAGGTATTGTTGAATATAACTGATGTGGACTGTGATCTGGCAACTGTCATTGACTGCAGTATTCTTTCAGTGTTCACACATATGTACCCTTTCAACACCCACCTGCTATTTTCCTTTCAACACCCACATTAAAAATCTAATGTTAATGTTAAATAATTGGAAATGGAAAGCATGCCACTACTTGAACTAATTCACCATTCGTTCATGCTTCGGTTGTCCCAGTGGGGGTATTCCTGTGTATGAAATAGGCTGGAAGAAATTTATTATGCTGAACTTGGCAGACTACTCTGGTGATGACAGCAAATTGGCCGGCATGAATGGGTGGAAACGCAAAGAGCAACAACGACTTGGAAGAGGGCAAACTGGTTGACTGCACCAGCATTATGGGGTGATCCATGGTGGCAGCGTTCTTGCCCTAAACATAGGTGTGGCACTGTGGCCTTTGTTTGGTGAAGGATGACCACTCTTTGCCCTGTTTCATCCCCATTGCACCCTTCATTTGCCACGGGAAATGGAGTAACTTGGGATGCTAACAAATCAGTGTCCTGTGTAATTTGCGGTGGATGCCAACAACAGCTGCATAGCGATGGTCGGTTTATCTGCTCCTGGCATCAATGGTCTTCCTCCATGGAGAAATTAAATTTGATTTAATCTGGGAAGGCCAGGGGCTGTTCTTACCTGTCCGTCCTGCAACACCTGTGTCGCTAAGATGAACATTGTGGGTGGTTGTTTTGTGTAAGGCAGACATGTTTGTTCATCTGTCTGTCTTAGTAATTTTGTTTAATTCATATATATATATATATATATAACACTTATTTCACATGTGCAGATGATGGAGACATGGAGCCATACATGAAGTTATGTTTTGTTTCTTCAGAGTACAGACATACCCCAGAACAATCCCCCAGATGTTTGGTCACATTTAGTCACATAATCCTTGTTGTTTTGGTTGATTAATGCAGCACTGTGGTGTAACCATCAACTTTGTTTTTTTGTGAATATTGATTAGTTTTTATAATAAAAATAATAATAAAGGTTCTTTTACCGCACGATCTCTAACTAATAGTTAATCAATGCGCTCACAATATAGAAACATAAAAACAATTAAAATAACATAAATTAGTTATAAATTAATTAATTTACAAAAAAGTGTATAAATTAACAAGAGTCACTAAAACGTCCTGTAAATAAATCTTGCTATTGTCCACCATAAGTTTGTTTAAATAAATATGTCTTCAGGTGACGTTTAAATAAAAACACGGACGGAGCATCTCGTAGAGTCAGTGGCAGTTCGTTCCATTTGGCCGGACCAGTTATGCCAAACGCTCGCTTGCCGATGGATTTTGATGCTGGTGGAACTGCAAGCTGAAGATGGTCATGAAGCTGCCGAAGACGAGGGTTGCGAGTTCGTGGATGTAGTAGATGTGCAAGGTACTTCGGCGCCAAACCATGGAGCACCTTGTAAATATACACAAGTACTTTAAACACAATGCGTTGTCTGACTGGCAACCAGTGCAGAAGCGCCAGTACTGGGGTGATGTGTGAAGATATAGGTGTGAGGACAACTAGGCAGGCTGCCCTATTGTGTATCTTCTGGAGACGTGCTAAGTGAAATTCGGGTAGGTCCAGCAGCAGAGCGTTGCAGTAATCTAAGCTTGAAACAACCAGCGCAATGACCAATGAATGGCAGACAGGCTTCGTGATATAGGCCCTGATGGAGCTAATACGTTTTATGCAACTCATCTCATCACAATCAATCACAGTACAGTGCTACACATCACACTTCACTGGAGAATCCAATAGTTGTAAAGATAGATTAGTTTGAAAGCAACTCGCCAAAGTATTATACAGATCGAACACATTTCTAATGCTAAACTAGTTGAAACAGTACAGGGTGGTAGTTAAGACCATTTGAACTTCAAATTGCAATAGCATCTTCATTATAGCTACTGGAAACATATCAAGCCCAGCTCTCCTGCCTAAGGTAGTGTTTGCATAAAACAAAGGGAAAACTAAACAAAGATCCAGTTGATAAAACCCACAGACAAACCATGTCCAGTCATCAACAGTCTTAGACAAATGACTACTTGCAACAGGATACCATGACCAATTATGCCTCTGTCTAGCCGGACACAGCAAGATTTGTTCTTGATGTTGTCTCCAGCACTGTTCAATTATACCAGTTCAGTAGGAAGAAGATAATAGTCAAAGAAACTTGATTGGTCAGAATGTCCTGACCATGATTGCAATTTCCTCTAGGCTGATACTATGAGGAGATAAGTTGGAAGACAGACAGCTTTATTTCTCATATTGTGTTGCTGTCCCAAAGTTTGACACTTGCTTCAGGCTGATGCAGTAGTTCAGGGCACCTTGGTTGGGCAAATTCAGTGGTGGGGATTCCTACAAGAAACATTCAAGATAATATGCCTCAAGTGGGCATGTGTAGAAAACCGTGACACTAGGTTGACTGTTGTTGGGTTTATTTTATTGGTATGTGTTTGTGAGTTTGTTTATGTCGTACAGTTGTGTGTTTGTGAGTCGACTTATGTCATACAGTGAAGTAGTACATGCACTTAATTGCCAATTTTACAACAAACAAAATGAAAGTAAATATGTTACGAAGTTTAGGTAAAAGTAAAAAAAACATCTAGGACTTTAATGTGGGTTTTTATATAACAGTTATGTCTATAACCAAAACTTATTTATACAGCTGAGTGATGTTAGGCAATGAGAATTGAATTGTCCAATCCTTGAAACAGTAGCAAGTGGATCCAAATCAAAGGTCATTCAACAGACGTTGGCATTCCAATCACTGCTATTTCACTAAGTGCTACAAATGGTATGGGTGCAGTAGATCTTGACTAAAAGTTGTCTTAATCAAGGATCTTACAATGGAGATCTCTTAAATGGGTTCAACAAGACTTGAGTAGGACGATGGTGTAACAGGTATGATTGACTATAACATTTTGATAATAATAATTTGATAATTAGAGTGGATTGCCTGAACATGCCATAATTCATCTCATAATGTACATTATCCCACTAAAAGTTACCCCTTTTTCTTCTTATGTTCAGCTCAGAACTCTGTATCAGCTATGCGTATGTGGCTAGAGTATTGTCTAGCTTGAGTGGAACGTCGCAAATAGCAGGTGGTGTAGTGCTGGTTTAGGTCTTTTTGTTACACACATGTAGTGGGTTTGGTGATGGGGCATCTCAACGCTGGGGCTTAGGACTGTTGAAACCCCTGGGCAGTGGTTTTTCTGCTAATTTTATTATAATAGTTCTCTTCCCTACATATGATGACATGATCTTTACAGCAATATACAGCACAAAATAACTTTTTCATGCATTTAGCACACATCAATACTATATAGGGCGTAACATATATTATTTTAGAATATGATATCTGCAGATACAATCAGAAGTGGTATACAATTTAACAAAACCATGACACACGACTCGGATGAGAAAAAATGGATCATGACGTAAACAGCGTTTTGTGAAGGCCCCCATATAAATTGTTTTGTGGAAGCCCCTGGGTAACTTCCCTGTCTGCCCTGCCCTAAATCCGGCAGTTTAGTTTGACTCAAATTTAACAAATATCTATAACATGAATAAAAAGAAGCTATATAACGAGAAGTAGCTATAATTGAAAATAGTTGTAACGGGAAGACACGAATCTGGCACTGGGTCATTTAAACAAGTACCACTTGGTGCATAAATATATTGGTTGGTGTTATCTACAGTTCACCATTATCTACAGTTCACCATTATCTACAGTTCACCATTATCTACAGTTCACCATTATCTACAGTTCACCATTATCTACAGTTCACCATTATCTACAGGTGGTATGGTATGCACATGTCCATGATGCCATGGAGTCTCATCTTAAAAGTTCCTCTTCAATTTGTTTATTTTTCACTCTTCTCGTTTCAAACTATTTTAACAAAAAAAGCGTGCCTACATACTGGTAGTATCCACTACAACACCATAGCCAAATTTCTACAAGTAAGAAAAAAAACTGTTGATTTAATGGAATTGATTGATTTATAAAAGTTATTCTCAAAATTGTAATATTTACACAAATGCTCGACACGATTATACACTGTGTTGAAATTGTTGGCTTGCAGATATTATTTTAAATATTCACACATTATGTATTTAAACATCAAAGAACTTGAATTAATGATGCATTAAGCCAGATGAGGAAACAGCTTTAAATGTCACACACCTGCTGTTGGATGAGTATCTTTGAGAGAGACACCGAAGGTGTGAAGTTCTTCCAGATGGTCTACCGAGTGGTCCAGTGATGGACATTGAAGTCACCCATCAGTGGACATTTTGGTTGGTCCTCAGACTTCTTATGTGAAACTCTTGTGTCTTTGTGTGCAAGAGCATTGAAGCTGGACTTCTTATCCAGGAGTAGGTAGTCACAGCAGGTCCATATGGCAACATTTGTAACCACCCATTGAAAAAGTACATGTTGTTGTTGGTAGATTAGCAAGGCCTATTAAATTAATTGGGGCTGCCATTTGGTTACTACTTTTAGTGTTTTGTGTTTGTAATTGTTAAATTCACTAGTTCAACTGTCCTTGCAAAGGCAACAATAGCATGGCTGTTTTATTGTTCTTCATACTTGTGATTTTGTTTAAAGAAACCAGTTATTAGATACAGATGAACAAGTTGCTTTGATTAGCATTAGCCTTGTGAGCACATTTATGGTAAAGAGTGACTTTCACTGATGACTTCACCTATTTCAATATCTCACCAATTGTCAAATGTTCTGTTAGAAATAATAAAAAGTACTGCTATATTTAACATTAATTTTTTAATTAACATGTTTTCGTCCTTTGATCAGTAAGAAATACTGTTTTCAAGTTTGGACATCCATCTTTATTCACAGTTATTGGTGAATCTTTAACAATTCCCTTGAAGCTGAACTCTGCCACAATAATTCTTCCAATCCAATGCGCCATTACTTCAGGATTGTCCAAAGCCCCTCTTGTGAAGGAGCAAGCCACTTGAATGTAGGGGTTATTTAACATTACCCCACTACTTGATGTCTTACAACTTTTGACCACAGAGTTCTTCAGTTTGAGCAGGTCCAAGTGTGAGATTGGGGTCAATTAACTGTGTACAGGTCCCATCCTTTTGTCACTGATATCATTCCCATGTAATAAATCCTTGCCCCCAATTAGGGCCTCATTAAATAACCCCCTGCTGGGGTGAACATTGGGGGTGGTTCCACTGTAAACACCCCCCAGTGGTGGGTTATGAGGGCAGGGTGTTAATGTGGTTCCAGTTAGTGTTGTGTGCCCCCTGTCCAAGGGTAGACATTGGTGCATTTGGGTGCAGTCACACCAAGATGGTAGGAGGGTGTATTGGCTAATTGTCAGGACAAGTTTATTGAGGTGTTACACAGGTATATATGGAGGAGCAGCTGAGCCAGGTATTGTTCATTTCGCCATCTTCCTGAGTCTATTATCCAGGTGTCGTTGAGTGACAATAGGAGATTTTTTAATGGTATAGACCGCATTTTTTAATCTCCTTGCACCTACATAGTTTTTGAGTTGTGTTTTTAAGGTTTTGGAAAAATGTTCTGTAGTGCATTGCATAATGTTTGAACCTTGGGCAAGTTTGTTCACTCTATGTTGCTCTAGTTTACTCTACTGTATGACTGAGTAGCTAGCAATAAACAGTGGTGGATTGTAGTGTAAGATAAAGTCTTTGCAAAAGAAGTGGAGATATTCTTCGAATGAATATGTCTGCCAGAAATCAAATGTAAACTGCTTTGAGCAGTACTAAGGACTGGATACTGCTCCATATAACAACTTACCTTTTTTCTTATAATGTATTATTTTAAAATACCAAAATTTTCCTTTAATGTCGTAGGGATTACATATTTGGGGGCACGTATTATTATCATGCTTCCTTTTTATAACATATGTTAGGTGGACATAAATTTCTACATCAATAAGTTTTTTTTCACCACCGTGTGATCCCTGCAACCTGTCTTCAAATTTAATAGAATCTAGGCAGATTTCTCCCACCCACTGCTGTTTGGGGCCTGTTTACTGCACATTTATTTTGGTGAGTAAATATACTTTATTGCCGACTGGTCATTATTGTTAGCAGACAAAGCATTTATGGCATATTTTACAACTCGTGAATTTAGAAATTCCTGATGTTGAATCGCTGAAGCATGTCAGGCCTGACTGTGTGGTTGAGTTGTGCTCAGTGGTGCCTAGGCACTTCTGGTGTTTTATTGCTGTGTATTTGCTTGTTGCCAACCAGTGTGTAGTTATCTCAGTTGGGTGTCTTGTCTTGTTGTATGGGGGTTCAACAGGGGACCTTCAACACTATAGTTCAGAGAGAGAGAGAGAGTAGAAGTTGAGTAGAATTAGTTTCAGTCTTGCTTGCATTCAAGGTGTGAGTGGGATGGACAATGGATTATGCTATAAGCAGCCTACCTGTTTGTGAAGCAAGAATAAAATTTACTGTGTAAATGCTTGATTTATTGGTTGTAAAGTTGAGTGAATTGTATCTGTCAACAAACCAGTGGATACACATCTTAGAGAACTTAACACAAGATCAGTTGTAATGTTGACATCTGTCATGGATGCTTTACTGGTGACATATATTTGGGAACATTTTGCATTGTAATTATAATTATTTAAACTCATTAAAATATTATAATCCTGTTGATTAATAAATTGTATTAGTGTAACCATTTCCTGTGCTTTCAGTGATATGATCGTATCAAAAATCACAACTATAACAGTGCCTCTAACATCCAAAAGAAACAACTAATTAAAGCAAATTAGTAATTTCTGTGTGAATTAATTTTTTACTAAATATAAAATCCTTGCAAACATTTGGTGGTTTTAGAAACTGTTAAAGGCCGTTTTGAAACCTATAAACTATCGTAAATCTGCAAAAATGAGATTACTACCTTTGCCCAATTTGTCATGCTAAGAATCTTAGATTATTATTCATGTCATTATGAAGTAGGTCCATAATAATCAGGGTAATTACAATATAATTGATTACTGCAGCCAGTTCAGGGATTTATTTTGAAAACTGGATGGGAAATATTCAGTGTGATATGAAAAAAATTGAAACGTGGAAGATGTCATATGACATACCAAGATATTAGATTATTAATTTACAATGATTCAGGGAAGTCTGTGATGGACATCTTGCTATAATCAAGCCAGTGTATATCAGGTTTTCCCCATAGATAGCTTGCACCTCAAGCGCTAAATGTTCAGGGATTAATCTATGACCCCTCGAAAGAAAAGTAACTAACATTTTTTTTAAATTTCCTGTATGCCAATTGTTCTCACATAGAGTAGATAAGCTACATAGGGTAGATATTACTATAATGACTGTCTCGTATGAACTGCCAAGTTATCCAGATTTGGGGCAGGCATTTTTGCTAGTTCAATTAAAGCAGCACCCTCTGGAGTGAAGGGCTGTTTAGGCATCCTCTTCTGTTAGGTCTGTGTGTAGGGTATGCACATCTTAAGTTGACAACATCCATCTGCCCAGTTGAGTGGTGCTTCAATGGGACAAGGAGCTTCTCAGAGTTATCTGATCGACTCGTTTTAATTAAACAATCTGGCACAATGCTGTAGACAGTTTAACACAATTTGGGGGATGTGAATTGAGTGCGAATAGGCATACCTGCTGTTCTGGTGACACATATTACACTGAGATACATTCATTTACATACATTTAGAAGATGTGAACAAAGGTTTGTTGAATCTCGCCCCTGGGAAAGGGTTGAAAGATACCATCTGTTCTGTACATCGTTTATGCATCAGTTTTGTTTGTAACATGATTCATATCACAAACGTCTTATATTGTGCATTGATCAGTATCTTGTGCATTACTGCTTTTGCAGTAAAAGGTATGTAGCCTGCCTTTTCGCTTGACTTCAAGTGAGCAAGGGGTAACCTGATTTAAACAGTTCAATATCACAAAGACAAAATAACTAAATATATCATTTGTAGTTATCAATATTTCACCCTTAATGGTGGCAAACAATGTTGATAATTAAATAATTAATTGTGCTAGTTTTGGAGACGGGTACTTGTAAGTTGGCATTAGTAATTTAAGAAAACCTCCATGGCTTTTGGATCACATATGGTGTTAACATTGTTACTGTAGAGGTGATTTATCTTGTCCGGTTGTGAGTGGGTAAATCAGATAAGGACAATTTATTTGGAATCTCACATCAGATTAATCCTTCTGAACTGAGCCTGTCACTGAAGGAAGAGTTCAGATTTTAATCAATGACAAATTACACTGCAAAATTACCCATTTCGAACACGTTTAATTTAATTTAGTACACATTACAAAGGAACCTATTTAACGACCCTCCCTGAGGGGTTTTAACAGGTGGGACAAGGTTAGTCTAGGGTGACAGTGTGGGATTATGGGCCAGTTCGTCCATAGTCATATGATCTTCTTTTATTGGACAAGACATCCAATCTTGTAAGTGTATTTAAAAAGTTACAGTTTTATGCTTGATTTTGAGGTTTTGCTTTCTTTTACATACAACTCTAATTTATATCTTCTCATAGCCAATGTCTGGGGAGCATTTCATTAAAATAAAGAACTCGTAAGGAAAATCCATCCTAAATCAGAGTTTTAAGAAGAACATTTTCAGAATGTATTTCACTAAGGCGTTTTTTAAATCCCCCACTAACTCTATAGGCAAGTAGGCACACTTATAAAATAGAGTGAATAATTATCTAATAGTGGCTGAAAATACATTCTGGTAACCATTTTCCAACCAAATTTGAAATGTTGTGCTCACTGGGTGAAGAGCCAAATTTTTATAAAACACACTGCCATATCACAGAGGACACTATTTCCGTGACACACCAGCAAAAGTGCATATGTTTTCATAATTTCCAACAACAAAGGTCACAGAGTGTGGCCTAACAACATCAACAAAAAATTAGTTATTGAGTAGAGAAAGCAAAATGAAGGTTTGTTGTGTGCGTTTAGAGTTAGAAACCAGAGAAACAGCCAAGAGAATACAAAGTGGAACAGAGAATATAAAGAAGTAAGTGTAGCTACTAGTTGTCACAAACTTGCCAATTTGATCAAGATTGCCATCTAAAGCAACACATTCCAGTTGGTAAACAGACGAGGTATCCATTGATTTATGAGAGTCCAATAATTTGTAATTTGTATGTAACAATATGTAGCATACACTTAACACAAATCTGTCAATGTTATGTTAAATCTATTCATACTGCTAGCATTAGCACAACCAGTTTATTCTACCAAGAATGCAAAGCAGTAGTCATTTATCTGTTGCTAAATTAAAAAAATGAAGGTGCATTACAAGGTTATCCCATGACAAATTTGTGATTTTGCAATGCAAACTTTGTTATTGATTAAAATCGGTTGCTAAAAGATTCACAAAAGATTACTAACAAACTGAAAAACCTGCCTGTCTCAGACACCAATTAAGGGCATTCTGGGAAGACTGGTACAACAGATGAAAGACCTGTCACTTCCACCTTCTTCAGTGTGACATGTCAGAGTTTTACTTCACTAATTAGTGAGCATCACTTTATTGTTGCCCTGGTGTGCAGCAACAATTGATTAGCAGTTCTTGTTGACTAATTAGACATTTCAAGTCATACCTTCACACATACACACACAAGTCTATGTGACTCCCACAGGTATTCTCTGTTACTGACACCTTCATCTTAGCCACCTGAAGGAATGAAAGACAGCCACTTATGCAGGTTTCCTTTGAGGATGTCAGTGTTTCTCCTATGGGAATGATTCACACAACTTTCTTCCCAATGCATCCTCCTGCAGAATAGATCCTGAGAGCTGAATAATTCCTTCTGTCACACATCATTAACATATTTCTTCATGCAGAATGGCTTTTTGATCTTCTGGACATTTAAGACTGCCACCTTGCAATGGACACCCCTAAGAGTAGTTTCTTCTGGAGTACTGTGGTGGTCATTTCGTAATCTCTCTCTTTGAGTATGCAGACATTGGTACTTGAATTTCTGTTGGATAGAGGAATGCTATTAGCTGTGCACAAATCCTGTCGATCCAGAGTTAGTTGTCTTTTAGATAGAAGAATTCTGCTCACTAAGTAACTGGCACTTCGTGGAATAAAGACATTACAGCATGTCAACTGTTGCACACTACACGCCATGCTTATTATATACAACTTTTTACAAATTAATAAAAGAATGTAAATTCATTGCACTTTTTCCTGACACATCGACACGTGGCTGGAAAGCTATGACAATTAATTCTTCATAGATATAACATGGCACAATGCATCCTTTCAGCTTGAATGCTGACCCATATTATTGGAGCTGTCTGGGTGGTCACATATGAATGCCCCTGCCATTGAGGCGTCCTTGCCCATAGTGAAGTTGGTAATCTCCAAGATGTCTGTTTTGATATCAACCTTCATCCAGGCAATTTAGCCTTTGACAGGCAAATCTTGTATTTTTGTTGGCAGACATCATAAGCTGTCTTTGTAGCAAAGTGCTTGACCTGGGGAGGTGATACACATACACTAAGCATTGATTGGATGTATGTCCTGTTTACTTGCTTTGTCGACTATCTACCTGAGGTGATCCAAGATTAATAAGTCAGTGTAATTAAGGAATTGTAGCTGTACTAATCAGTTAGTGTCCTCCACAGAGCATGCAGAACATTCTTGGTTTTGTTGTATATCCTGCCTCTTGACTATCATCTGCCTGGTGGTAGCCAAAGTTTAATAATTATTTTAAAATGAATTATAGTCTGTCATTCAGTCTTGATAATGTGATTTAGTTAGTGTGAGCTCCTAACCATGTTGTTTGTCATCACATGACAGTAGTTCCATGAAAATCACTGGAACGTTGTAATCACTGTTTCTAGGTGTCTATCCTGTCATATATTATATATACATATATATATATATATAATATTTTAATATGCCAACTTTGGATCATTGTAAGTGCATCTCTTCCCACGTGCTGATGTTCAATGGCTTCTTTTAGTGTTCATTTGCTTCCATGGACCACTGACCTCTGATTGATATGCTCAAAATGGTTCATAAGGGCAGATTGTAGAATGTAGATGTCCTACCCAATTGTTTCTTGTCATGTCATTTGATCATATAAATATCGTGATCTGGACAAACACTGCAATCTTATGACAATTAGAGGACTCTTGAAACAAAGTGCCCAATAAAATATTGGTTTTATGGCGATGGTAATGAATATTTACTGAGGTGCATTAGTAGAGACGGAAGGAATGGTCTAAATGAGAGTGCACCTGTAGAAGGAATTCTACAAATAACAGTATACACCTGTGTAGAGAACTACAACTTTAAATAAGTGCAGTTAACAAAACATGCATAGCTAAATATAATGTAACATGCCTCGAAAATTAGTTAAATGATCTACTTATCTGTTGGAAATGTAGAACAATTAATTCACTTGTCCATGTACAGTAATTCACACAGAAAACTAACTTTTAAAACCTACTTGTTCTTAATCAAAGGACAGTAATACATTATACGTATTAATAATGTTGTTGTTGTCTGTGCTACAAATGTTGGCTGGTAGGAACAGATTCACTCGTTAATTCAGTTGTCCTGGACAAGCAGGAATTTTGAGGGCCTGCATCGATATTGAAATTTTACAGCATTTTTGGTATAACCAAATAAAGACTATTCATGTATATAATGTCACATACACAATATTTGTTCAGATGAAAGGCCAATTTTTTAGGACATTATTAAATGTTATCCTAAAACTTTAATGCACAATGGTAGCTTATTCTCTGACATTTTGTGTAGTAAATATTAAAAATGCATTGGCGAAAATAATGAAGGCAGGCCGTGTATAAAGTGACAGTTTTAATTCCAAAATTACTACAGACATGAACAGGGGATGGCATATGGCAGCTGGACAGAAGCAAATGATGCAATGTTTCTTATAGAGCTCTGCTTATGTTACCATCCAGGTGTGGGTGTTCTGCTAACTCTATTTAAGCAGGGTCCATTTACAAGCAGACAGGTAAACAGATACTGTCCTTTGCTGACAGGCAATCTGTCACCACTTCTGGGTGTGTCCCCCCTCTTCACTGTCACATCACAGGTTAACTGGGGCCTGTTTATGGGTCTGAAATATTTCTCTCTGTTAATGCCATTTGGAGAGAGTTATTGAGAGTAGTTTATTGTATATCATGTTAGGTCAGCTACCCGGTAGTAATTGCATTGGATGTAAATTTTATTCTAATGTGGTTGAATCATCCTTGAATGGGTTGATGATCAGGTTTTGTGGATTTTATAATTATACATATTTACCTCTCAAGAAATTTGTTTTAGAATTCTGTTTATATTTTGACTACTTCACGCAGTCTTCATCAGCAGAATTATATTACAGATGTGTCATATGACCACTGTCATGTGACAGAAGGTTGTATCATATTTAGGTATGCATTACCAGATTTCAAATATGTGCAAACACATTTAAACACATATAATTTTTGAAATGAATGCCTTTAAATGCAAATGTTTAGGGTTGATTATAATGCAAATACAGTTGGCATACAAAGTTTGGCAAAACACATCTATAATCTGCGGCAGTGTTCATGATTTGAAGACACTAATTTTGGTTGTCTGTCATTAATCTATGACATTTTCCAAAGAAATAACAACTAATTATTAAACAAATTGTCCGTAGTGACACACAAATAGGTCTGCATGACAAACATGCTGCAGAACAAACAATTTAACCAAGGTGATTGCTTGTTTTCGGGAGCTGTCTAATGTGTTATTGAAATAAACATGGAATCAGCCGGTGGACATGCCATTAACGGTTAATTTTATTACTGTTATTTGCCATTGTCAGGGGGGAATTGCAAGGTCTTTGGCCATTCAGGGATGACACAGAAGACCTTTTGTGATTGTGCGCCTGCTGGCAAACCTGGGGAGGCATCAGAGTAGATATTTTTGTACAGCATTAGCTCACTTTGTCCAAGCTAAATGGACTTGCATAATTGTGCAGACTCCGCTTACAGCTACTTGACCAGTCCATTTTGACCACCACATTGGTGGTCAGCATTTGAGTATCAGTCATTTGTTTGGGGCGGGTCCAGTCCAATGGGTTCTTTTATGCAGATGGTGCATGTAGATTTTAAAAGATGTGTAGCTGCAGTGTAGTATTAGTTTGTAAGTGATGTGATCATAAGTCATTTGTTGAGAATACAAGTTCTGTTCACATTACATCAATTTATCTATGTTACAGTGCAACTAATATAATAATATATATTATTATATAAATGCAAATTAAAACAATTTTGCAAAAATATTTAATTAACATACTTGATTTTTTTAAGTGTAATGTATTCTAAAGTATATTATGGTTATGGCAGGTAATAAAATGTGGTAAACTCTAGAATATAAATTAATATATGTTAATGTAACTGTCTTATTCAGATAAATAGTTACAGTAAGGTACTCTATATTTTGAAATAACAGTCTCATTTCAACATCTTGGAGACAGAACCACAGTATTAACATACGTACTCACATTGTGTGTCCAATATCCATAGGATATTACTTTGCCAGTTAAATTATACTGGTCTCTCATGGTGATCAAAAATAATATTTACTCTTAGTATTAGTTTTTTGTTACTTAACTAATTATAATGCAGGTTTTGTTTTCATATGAGCAATTGCTAATACCTCTTCTGTTCACAATGTTATCCTAAACATCAGGTTTTTTCCTTGCACATGATATTAAAATTTGTATTTAAATAATTTTTTTTATGCTTCATTTTATTGTGTTTGATGTTTAGGTTTTACCATTTTTGTATTATAAGTAGTAACATAGGTATAATAATTACACATATATAAATCTTATATATATGCAAGACATGCCTGACTTACTTAATATAATTTGTTTGGTGGCTGTTTAGAATGAATGCCGAGGCATAGTATGAGGCTAAAACAAAAACAACATAAATATTTGCATTGTATTCTACATGGGGTAACACATAAAACTTCCTTGTCCTTGTTTTTTTTTTAAGCATCACTGTTTTATTGCTTTATAAATCTTAGAATAATGTTTCTATTATTTGAAGTGTCTCTGAACATATTTTATTTGTGGGTATACAAGTCTAAATAGATTTAGGTTATTGTTATTACAGTTAGATCTGGGCAGACCTCTTGGTGTTCACCCATGCATAACTAGTAAGACTCCTGGTGTTCCACTACACATGACTAGTCTCGGCTGCAGCTGTTCTTGTGTCAGTGACACTTGTAGGCGGAGCTGCTCACTCACTGGGGCACTGGTGGGCAGTCATTGGCTTCTGCAGGAGGATTGACTCTGTGCCAGCTGCCAATCACATTGGCTTTCTCACTCACACTGTATGGTCTATGACAGAGCAGATCTATACCTCACTGGTTCTGGGGTAGCTTTGGATGTGCATTGGGATACTCGCTTGAAGCTGGAGGTGTTTCATATTTCGGATATATATGTGCTGTTCGCGGATGATCTCAAATAATGTACGTTGATTTCGGATGGATAAACCCAGAATGATTGTGGAGATTTCGGATGTTTAGGAGGCTGACACTGGTGATTGGCATTACTGGTATGTACTGTATATAACTGGGTACCCATGTGTACATGTTGAAAGTGCAGTCATGTTTACAAAACAGTGGTGCACATAGATAGGGTATATCTAAAATATAACAAGTACGTCAGATTAAAAACTGTTTCCTAAATAATGAATATGATAAGTTTTTATATAAAAATAATTTATAAAGAGTTGTGATTA
This sequence comes from Paraescarpia echinospica, assembly GCA_020002185.1. Taxonomy (NCBI): domain Eukaryota; kingdom Metazoa; phylum Annelida; class Polychaeta; order Sabellida; family Siboglinidae; genus Paraescarpia; species Paraescarpia echinospica. The sequence continues at coordinate 39,356,834 of CM034543.1, forward strand.
TATGACACGTTTAGAGAAGATACCTTAATTTGTGTGCACCTATAATATGTAAATGACATTGCTTGTATATCAGTAATAATGCTTTAGCTACTATAAATAGTTAATGTTCATCCTCTTACAATATTTACTTGTCTTGTATAATCTTGATTGATTATCAGTCAGACGGTGTAAACCTTTTAGATTTTATTTTATAATTAATGTTTCTGATTATTGATGTTTGAAGAAACTGCTGAATGTAGGTTTAAACTTCACAAACATCTAATAATAATGGATAAGTTTCAGATAATAATTGAAGTTGTTTTATGGTAATCATAGTCTGTTTTGCAGGAAAATAGCAAACAACATTGTGTATGAGTATAATGATATACTAGAAGGAAATGCTACATCTATGGCAACACTTATATTGAGGATAACCACCACTTTTCAAAAATGCCAACATGTTTAGCATAATATATTGTATTGGAATGTATCACTGTGATACGTAATTAGATGATTCAGCCTTCAGTAGAGAAAGAGGTCCTAGCAGGAGTGTTACACCAAACTAAAGAACTGACTTGTAAAGATTCTGACCAATATTGTTGTAATAATAATATTGATAATCTGAATATACATAATGTGATTCTTGATGACATTTAAAAGCCTGAATCCACATAAAAAATAATTCTCTTGGGTGCTTTACATAAACTTAATACATTTAGTTATTATGTTATTAATACATTTAGTTATGTTATTAATACATTTAGTTATTATGTTATTAATACATTTAGTTATTACGTTATTAATACATTTAGTTATTACGTTATTAATACATTTAGTTAACTGTTGAAAACAGAAGAAGTGGTTGAAACATTTAATACATGTGTACAAAAGAAGCTACTAAAACAGCAATTATTCAGATAACACAGACAATTATATATCAAGAAAGGCTTTGAGATGTGTGGTAACGAAACTTGGATGTAGAGAAAATGGGAGATGAACTACTGGGAATAACTTTATATGTAGCTGGGAGGAAACCTTTGAAGTTTAAAGCACAGTGACACTCAGTTTTTGTAAATCTTGCATTGCAGTCTTAATTTCTTCCTTTTTCAAGTCTGCATCATGTTTCAGGATGTTAATGTACATGATGATGCAGGTTTCTATGTTTTCATACCTGTCAAGTCCTGTGAAACAAAACAGTAGTCATGGCAGACAAAAAGCATAAATTATCATTAAAACTATAATCTACACGTAAATGCCCATTGACGCACATAATAAAAAACAAGTTTGTAAGTTCAGGTGCATAAGACATTTATTTGTGAAGTGTGTTGTAATTGACTGTGGCATGCTTTGCCAGTGTCACCATCTCATCAGTGACAGCTAACTGCTAGCAATGGGCATCAATGTTCATCTTGCACTGTAAGAGTGCTGTCAGTGTGTTGGCATTAAGGCTCTGATGACACTTGGTGTGCACCTTCCGCACAGCCGAAAAGTAACGTTCGCAATCTGTGTTGCTGTGCGGTAGGCTCAAAACTGCGACCATCACCTGTGTGAGTGAGTTAGTTCACTAACTGATATCGTATCATTTGTATAATAACAACAATGCTGTAGAGTTGATTGAGGGGTGCAGTAGCATAGTGATTAGAAAACCAGCCTTTTAATAAAAAGAACCCGGGTTCGAATACGGTTGCTACCGTTTCGAAGCTAGTACAATTTTGTTGACCTCATGGTGCCTTAGTTCAGTCAGCTTTATAAATGAGGGAGTTTATCAGTTAATGCATGGCAATAAACAGTGGTGAATGCATGTGAATGAGTAAAAGTAGGAAAAGTTACGCTGAGATACTTATGTATGTTAAATTGGAGACATTGAAAGCAAGACGGGACTGCCTTTGCCAAAAATATTTCAATAAGATTAAAGTTAGTACACACAGATTAAACTATCTGCTGCCTGACATTTTGGTGTATTAATATTATATATGACGTTCCAATGTATAGTTGTATTTTATTGTATACTGTAAATCCAACTCAGATGAGTTGCTAATAAACTTGTGTTATTATTATTTATCTAAATGCAGTAAATGCAGTGTGGCTGAATACTTCCCAAAGAAGTTCAGTTGATGTTCGGATGAACAGATCTGCCAGGGGTAAAGTGTAGAACACTTGGCAACATGGAAACATATTCCATCTGGTGCTTTTTTCTGTTCCTGTTCAGGCTAGATGCCATTACATGTTAACAGAGACAGCAAGATGAGAAGATAATTATTTCCAGCTTGTGTTGATTACATCATATGGGATATGGTTGTTCAGCTGCGCTGATGCCCCTGATAAACACCCTTCACCCCTGTGTCATTATTCCCAGGGAGTTTGTCTGTCAGAGATCTACTCAGACATCTTGTCAGAATCCTGCAAATGTCTGTAATCAGAAAGCAATAATTGGAAGAAGCCAAGACTGTTCTGTTGTGTATTCAGCTGTGGCACTACACAGGCAGGCAGCAGAGCTTATTTCTGCTGCTAATTGGTGTTAATTAGCTCAACTGAACTACTGGATAAGCTCCTTCACCATGTTTACTTATAGTCATGCATTGTACAATTGGTTTAGGGCCGGGTTTCAACTTGTAACATATAAATACCACATGCTTTGTGTCGGCTGTCTGAAGTGGGTGCAAAATTACACGGAATATTGTCGGTCAGCAACTCAAATATCACATTGTGCAGCCAGACTCATTCAGTTCTGCAGAAGTAACCAGGGATAATGTGGTTACTATAATCTGTCTTCATTGTGAATAGAGCAAGATTGGTGACTATTGTATGCGGCATCAAGTTTCCAGGTTTAAAGTTAGGCTGAATGATCTAGGTGGTAATTATGCCAATTCGCCTGAGTTCAGAGTCAGTACTTAGTTGAGGTGGCTGAGTTCTTGAATAAACAGGAGGTTCATATTCACAATTATTGTGGGTTGAGTTTATGTTAAAGATTTCCTCAAGGCGGTAGGGGTTACAACCTCCACATTAGTATGGTTGACTTATTTCTCTGTGATAGTTAAGTGATGGTTTCTGGTTTCTTCACCATGCATTTCTCTGCCAGTCTTTACCAGGGCTATTACATTGATTTAGCCTCATCACTCCATGGCAGAGCATAGACAGTTAGTAACTCTCTACTGAACATAGTTTGGGGCTTGCATTTCTAGTTGTTTCCATCTGCATCTTGTTTTTGATATAGTTGCTTCTATTTTCCTGTGCCAGGTTTCTGTTGCCTTTGCCTACCGTTTCCCTTTGCTGGTCTTGTTTCCGGATTGCCAGTATTGGTTTAAATGTTTGGTATCTTCCTGTTACAGCTACTTCCTATTATAACAACTTTTTATTTCCACTATACAGTTATGAATTAAGTTTGATGGCTACATTTTAAATCATACAATTCAGGAAGAGGTAGGAAGGGGGCTAATAACTATTACGTTTATACTTCCTTTTACAACATTTAGGCATAAGATTAAACAGTTACCCTTTACAGCTTACTTTCTATGAGCTGTATATGTTGATATGTTTTTTCCACTCATCTGTAGCAGTATCAGTTACACAATGTAGCTCTATTTGTACTAACAGGAACTAGCCATAATGGACCTCAGCCAAATGTTTTAGACTTTAATGTGTCATTGTTTGTAAGGTTTAAGTTGTAAGTTGACTATACAGACAGATAGTCAGTTTCTCAATTTCATATCGGCCTATGCTACGGGCACATATTGATATGTTGTTTGGTTTCTCATGTGGTTTAACAGTACATGTAGTTAGTGATGTTTGTATGGTACCCCCACTCTTTGACTTAGCTGTCTGTGTTGCAATGGTTGACCAAGCTTCAAAACAACAATAACATACGTCTTCCTACAACTTATACCAGTATATTTATTATGCACTAGGGTGAAAATACCCCACCTGCACCTGCTATTGCAACTTGGCTTGACCTGCACAATAACAGTTAAATGAAATGGAAATCGGTTCAATGCACCCTATCATTGTATTGCACTGAATCCAGTGACCGTGCTGTTTTCTGAGAAACTCCATACAATGTCCATGTTCAAAAGCAGTGTGGCATGATATTAGACAAAGTAAAGAATCTCCAGTAGGATAGATTTAAGCTGCTTATATGACTCACATTTGTGTTTCCTTATGAAACTGCCTGAATAAAATTTCAGTTTTTATTAAATGCCAAGCTCTTTATTGCCAGGCTGAAATGAAATTACGGTCCAGTTCACAGCAATAGTGTGGTTTCTTGTGAAAGGGTGTTGGGTGTATGTGTTTATTTGATTTATTAAGTTAGCTGTTTTATTCCCTCGTCTTGATTCAGTTAGACCCAGCTGAAAAGGTTCTGCAGTGAAACACTATTGTGTGGAACCGATGTAATTTAAAAACTAAAATATGGTGTGATGATCGGGCTGAACCTAACAATTTAAAATGAGCTTGAAATTGAACTGGTAATAATTCTATGTACCATGTTGCTACACAAATGCTGTGGCCAAAATCCTAAATTGGTAACAACTAAAACAGATCTTTGGTTGTCAGATTTCATAAAAAATCAGTAAAGTAAAAAGGTAAGTTCTTATATAGCACAGTATCCAGTCCTCAGGACTGCTCAAGATGCTTTACACTTTACTCCCTGGCACACCTGTTCAAACAAACCTATCTCGACTTCTCTGGGAAGCATTCAGCCACATTGCAATTAATGCACAGAGACCATTCGTACACAAATATCCACCATAGCCAGGTAATCATTCATACAGCTGAGTGAACTGATGCAATGAAGTAACTTTTCCGCAGCTTTCCTCTCATTGTCATTGATGTTTGTTGATCAGTACAGTTCAAACATAACTGACGAAAAAATATAAATTACACTGTAATATATAAAAAGAAAAATTATATGAAACCACCAATCTAATCTCTTCACACACAGTAGCAAAAATTGATTTTCGCTGAATAGAACCGCATACGTAATCAGCTGTAATCTGCCGCTCTTCTGGAATGCAGTGTGTGGCATCCTGTGTCTCCTAATTGTTCATTTGTCTCTGCTCTGTTTCCCAGGTGTGTGATTGCCCATTGAAGCCGACTGCCGCATAGGAAACACCCATCACTAGAGGTGGAGACAACCTGACATCCGGACAAAGACTCATCCTGATCAGCTAGATGTCTTCCCTGTTACACTAACGACCATTTCGCCATTTCCACACAAATCCCATGACGGGATGGATTATATTGAATGACATCACCGGGCTATTTGAAGGTGTAAATTACACAGAATTGCTGCATCAGGTTACATATATTCAGGGTGTGTTCTGAAGTGATCCAACGTACAACACATCAAGCATGGAACGTTTGGCAAGCGTGATTTTGTTACTGATGTTGGCTAGCCCAGCTTGGTGTGAGAAGCTGACGTACACAGTACGTGAAGAAAAACCACCGGCTGACATCAGCAACATTGCTGAAGATGCTGGGCTTGACAAGAAATACACGGCTGAGGAGTTTGCCCAGTTACGCTACACATTGGGTGATGTGCCAGCCAAACACCAGGGATTGTTTGCAATTGATGAGACCAGCGGTGTCTTGAGGACTGCGAAGAGAATCGACAGAGATGTGATATGTCCGAATGAAGACCAGTGTATTATTGTACTTCAAGTGCAGGTTAAAACACCTCATTTTCAGATCATATTCGTTGATGTGACAATTGAAGATTTGAATGACAATGCACCATGGTTTCCAACTGCTGTGGTGCAACGGACGATGACCGAAGCCTCACTTCCGGGTGCAAGTTTAACCCTGCCGACTGCTGATGATTTGGATAGTCCAGTGTTCGGTGTCCAGTGGTATAATCTGACAGGTTCAACAGAAACATTCGAGTTGAAGATACGTAGATTAGCAGACGGCACCGTCATCATCACACTGGTGTTGAAAGAGAGGCTTGATCGGGAGAAGAAAGATTCATACACACTCCAATTGATTGCTTTCGATGGTGGTAATCCGTCTAAATCCGGATCCATCACGATCAGTGTCCAGGTACTGGATGTCAATGATAACATTCCCCAGTTTGATGAGCAGACGTATCGTGTATCAGTGAAGGAGAACATGAGGTCACACAGTCGGGTCATTCAAGTCCAAGCCCAGGATGCTGACATAGGAGCCAATGGTGCACTTACGTATCGGTTCGCCAGCAAGACTCTGAAGACACTTGGACATTTGTTTAGCATCAACGACACAAACGGCGAGATTGTGGTGACGGGAAAACTGGACTATGAAGAGAGCAGCACATATACGCTGACTGTGTTGGCACAGGACAAGAACCCAGATTCTCTCGCTCAGGCAACGGTCATTGTTTCAGTGCAAGATCTCAATGATAACGCTCCGAAGATCAAATTGAATGATCCTGAAGCGGATGGATCCGTGCATGTTTCGGAGCTCACAGAAATGGGGTCGTTCGTTGCACACATCACGGTTCGCGACCCGGATGGAGGGGTGAATGGAATGTTCAGCTGCTCACTGAAGCATGACCACTTTGCTATCGTTCAACTCTATGAAACAGAGTTCAAAATCATCACATCCACTGCCTTCGATAGAGAGGCAATAGAGAGCTACGATGTGGAAGTTGTGTGCGTGGATAAAGGAGTACCTCCTCTGTCTTCCACTGGGTACATAACTGTGAACATCATGGACGAGAATGATCACATTCCTCGATTCAGGCAGCCGACATACCGTGCAAAGATTTGGGAGAATGACGCCAGTAAACCAGTCTTGGTAATGGTGGAAGCTTTTGATGAAGATGTGGGTGAAAATGCAAACATTTCATACCATCTTGAAGAGGAAGTATCTGGAATATTCAGCGTCGACAGGATCAGTGGAAATCTGACCGTAAAGGTTCCTTTAGACTACGAACAGGTCCACAGGATACAGATCAACATACTGGCGGTAGACCAAGGAGAACCTGCGTTAACTGGAAATGTGGCGGTCATCATCGATATACTTGACATAGATGATGAAGATCCTACATTCACCCAGAACCATTACATTTTTGAGGTGGCAGAGAACGAACCAACGGACACCAGCATCAATCAGGTGATTGCTACTGATGCTGACTCACCCCAGTTCAACAAGTTCATCCTGTCGATTGACCCTGACAGTGAGGCTTATGACGCATTTGCGCTGGATTCTAACTCCGGCGTGATCTACACCCGCAAAGTGTTGGACAGAGAGGCACAAGACGTGCATCAGTTGACCATCCTGGCCGTGAGCATTGGCCTACGTGCGGTCACTAGCACCACGCTAGTGTCTGTGGAAATCACCGATAAAAATGATAACTCACCCGAGATAGACTTCCCAAATCCAAAGAACAATACAGTGTACATCTCCAATCAAACCCCCGTTGGGATCATGGTTGCAAAAGTCCTTGCTCATGACTTAGACATTGATGCAAACGGAATGCTGAACTACTCAATATTGTCTGGAAATACGGACGGACGTTTCTCTATTGACACTCAGACGGGTCTAATTCGAGTTGCGAAGGATCTTACCATGATCGAAAATCGTGCATTTGGGCTGATACTACTGGTAACAGATAGTGGTGATGAACCAAGAAGTGCAGAGTCACTCATAAGTCTTGTTGTCAACAAGTCAATTGTTTATCCACTGGCAAATAGCTCAGAAGAATTGACCAATCAGAACCTGACGATCGTGATCTGCATTGCCGTTCTCTCTGGTATCCTCACCGTTGTCCTCCTGGTGGCCATTGTAGTACTATTGCGGCAGCGACGTTCAGTGAAGAATTGCAAGTACAACTACACCGCTCGAGTGATGGATCAGAAGGCGGCCATTTGCAATTCCCAGCAAATGCACAGCGAGGAGTCTGGTTCCAATAGTAGCCACCAGGATCTGTTTCCGACACAGTACGACAGCCAGATGATTGGTCAGAACAGGCACAATGATAGTTTCACAAGCGAGGCACCAAGTGTCGCCACCAATGCCAGCAGCTTACAGTTGACCGGAGCAAACATACAGGTAAGCACAAGTTATCATATTGCTGCAAAACTGGATTTATTCACAGAGCTCTTATTTTATAAATTTTGTTATGTAAAAATCCTACCAAACTTATAGCTAAGTATTTTTAAACAAGCTGGAAAAATCAGCATTTTGTGATTTTGAATAATGTATCTTTAAAAAATATGTAAGCCACACATGTATATAATATATATATATATATATATAATTTATATATATATATATATGCGGCTGCAGTAACTATCATGTCTACCTGTTTATCTGGTTGTGCATTGGCATTTCGGATAGCCGCTACTCGTGTTTTAAAAATAAGTGGAATACACCAAAGATAAGGAATTGGAAAACCTTCAGGTTACTTTGAATAGGTAAATTTTGGCCTTTGAGAATTTATGTATTAATACGTTAACTTTGGGGGCAATGTGGTAGTATCTCCTTCCAGGTGCTAATGTCCATTGTCTTTTTTCTACATCCATTCATTTCCTTATACCATTGGCCTCTGATCATATAGTTGGTGGTGTATTTCAGGAATAACAAAGGTTGTTATTTACTTGTGTTTGACGTTCACATGATATATACTGAGTGGTGAGCCACTACCCAGAGTGGCAATCAGACATTACTTGATCAGTGGGAACGAGTTTAAGAACAAAAATATGTAACTGTTGTGCTTTGTTTGTCGCTTCATGTTCGGGTGTCACCTAACAAATATTAATTAACGTGAAACCATTTGTAGAGCAGTTTCTCCTGAAAGCAATAATGTTCCTGCCTCAATGACATAACCATATTAGGCATAACATTACAGGTATGGTGAGATTAATTAATGTGTAAGATTAATTAGATGAAGGAGGGAGTTATTAGATTCTGCTGAAGCTGTCCTACCTAAAATTGGCTAATAATGCACTTAGTTGGTACCTTTGATGAGTGGCAAGGAATTTTGCTCACTGTTAATTCTTCAGTGGTCTGCATCCATTGATGTTATGCACTTTCAAGAGAGCTTGGTTTCTGAGCCAATCTGTCCAGACCTAATCCCATTTGGACTATACAAGGCTAATTATTAAGGCTTACTGGTGGTATAGACCTCTACAATGAAACTTTGTAGAAATTATTTCTTATGATTTAGCACGTGTGCTGCAGAATAAGAATAAAGTTCTAAAAAATGTGTTACATTTTGACACTTCGTGTTTATCTGAAACTGAGTTTTGTTTTGGGGTTAGAAGATAAATATGATAATTGCTGCAACCCATCACAAGTGTGCAGCTACACACATTTTGAAATGGTTTACTTCGCAAATACTGATGCTGCCTGAACATTTTTTGGTTATCTCAATATCTGTGTAAATGTCTACCCACTTATTTGGAGTCTTAAATGTCAAAGCTGAATAATATTACGATGACTATTAGGACAGTTATCAACTCAGTCCTTTCATACCTTGGTGTCTGCTGTTAGGCACCAGTGGGATACTTAGTAGATACCAGATCTCTTAAATACCCCTGATATGTTTCACCCAGAGACAAGATCTTATAAGAACATTTTTACGTTGACACCTTGTCGACATCGAATGCAGAAGAAGATGCTTAATCCTTGTCGAGTCTTATCTTAATTTCACCAGCAGATTCACGAGAAGAAACCAACGTTTGTATGCATGCACTTGCCAACCCTGTTATTAGTTACTCATGAGGGCGCATTGTTAGAAGCAAAACAAAATGTTGTTCACCCTTTCACTGCCAACTATCTTACCCCTGCAGCAGTCTAGTCTGTAAAGATCACATCAGAGATACAAGTCTGACTACTGCCATTCTTTTATCTTTACTACCCTCATACCCCACCACAGTGAACACCCCTTTTGAGAAATACCCCATGGTTGACTTATCACTCTTGGGATATCAATGATGCAGGTTATTTCTTGAATCACTTGCACTCACTCTGTTGATCTTTATCAGATCGTTTATCCTTTCATCACCCCAAAGGGTGCACACCCTCCATTATCTACCCCCTCAGTATATGAACCACCAAAAATCACTTAAGCTGATTGGTAGATATCTTCAGAGATGATCTGGCAGATTATTAAATTCATAAACTCACTGGGGTTCTTGGCTGGACAACATGGTAGACAGATTGTATTGTTCTTGAGAAAGACAAGATTCTTGCTGTTTAAAATCTGTTTTTTTGAAATGGTGGTATAGTCATTATTGTGTGAAAGTAATATAAGTTTATATGGTTCAAATACCAGCATAAATGTAATTGTTTTTATTAATGTGGAATCCTATCGCTTAGATTTTGAACATGTCTGAAGATTTAACAATATGACAAAGAAACATACTTGTGTTACTTGTATAACGGGGGTCCAGTGTCTACCGGCTGTATAGAAGATTACATGTTTTAAAGATACTACTTCCAACTAGTAGTTTAGCCAAGTTCTACTTATGCTAAGTCTTATTAAATCCTTATTAATTAAAATAACTAATCCATATCTTATTAGCAATAACATCATCAAATGAGTTGATCCCAATTTGGATCTGTTTTGCAGCATTATTAGTACATTTGACAATGTTAAGCAGTTTGTTAGTTATTGTGCCCTAGTGCTTGAGGCCACCCCGAATAATTGCAGGTTGTCCATTGGCTTGACTTGGCTGATGTGACTAACAATTAAAATAGAATTGTATATTTCTCAAGAGGATATTAAATAGGGCACACATTGTACACAGCTGGTATAAGAATTGCGCTGGCTATAAAGTCGGTTGATTGTTGCAGTCAAGCGAACAATTTATGCATTTGCATTTCATTTAGCATGTTACGGTTCACTGATTTCTGCCACTCGACATCAGGACTGGGTAAGTAATTTCACAGGTACGCTCATGGACAATTAAGGTTAATGACAGTCCATGTGGAGCAGGAGCCGTCCATGTAACTCGAGAGATAGCATTCAAGCTTTATTTGACAGGGATTCTTAGGAACAGTAACATACTTCAAGAGTTGACGCGCTACAGAGCACAATAGTCTGTAGGATAATTGCTATTCTTATGTACAGATCGGAACGCTGTATCAGCCACACGTATGTGGCTAGAGTATTGTCGAGCTTGGGTGGGCCGTTGCCATAATATTATGTCTGAAAATCTGGGCCATTACCATGTTCTTTGGGTTAATCTCCGTGTAGTAGAACTGTGGACCCGATAAGCTTGACCTTATATAGTACATCTGTTGTATAAGAACTAAATACTCTATTATCTTAGTTGTTACATTGGGAGTTACAGCGACAGATAAAAACTGCTAAGAGCTAAGCCCAAATTACCTAGGCCTATGTAGATTTGCTATACGGAACATGGTCAAGCTGTTCTTATATCCAATGTTTGTTATTTCCATAGACAACGCAGTACAGAGTTATCATGTGTTCCTTTTAGGTGGATTCCTTATTCCTTGAAGCCATTATAGTGATACTCCACAGTATTTGAAAACAAAGTATCTTTAAGTAAACTGTTAAATTTTAAACCATTTTGGTTTCATCAAATTTGTATGCAATTAGCACAAATGTATTAAATAACATTTATAAATTAACATTTTGGGAGGTTACCAAATCCTAATAAATAAAATTGCCATAATTGGTGCTATCACACCCGGCCTGAAGCATTACTGTGGTGGTCTATCGCTAGCTTTTAGATTACACTTCGTATCCTATTTATAACTCTAGTTGCATTTATATAACATTATACAACATTCCTAGTTTGATTAAGTAAATCTAATGCAATTACATCCTTTGCTGAAGTGCTGGTTTTGATGGTGGACACGCCTGCAACTTCAGATGATGACAATGCCTCAGTTCAATATCGTGAAGGAGCTCTAGCGTTCCTGTTAGACGGACAAAGCTGTCGAAGACATGCGGTCATTGTCAACCACAATGACAGGATGCTTCAGTTTATCTCTATCACTCTCCCCTTTCTCTGCTGAATGTATTCCCAGTAGGATACAGACTGACACTTCAGATACGACCTGTCTCTTGTAAGCCCACCTGTCCACTTCAGTTGGTATCTTCTGATCACGCTTCAGTTGTAATGTTCTCCCAGAGTAAAGAACTTCTGATGCTTCCATTTGTGCAGGGGTGATGTAAGTGAACTAAATATACCTGGAGAGGTGTGTATGAGATAATCGCCTAAAGTGTGGAAAAGTTAGTAAGTGGTGCTAAGTGGGTCTCGACATGCCTTCAAATGATGATTTATTTATTCAGCAGATGGGAGGGGTTATTGGTAGAGGTGGCTGTCTATGTGTCCCTACACCATGCTCCATCTGTAGTAAATTTAAAGAGTTTAATGTCGGTTAACAGGAATGCTTGGTGATATTAAATCACATGACATAAAGAAATATATTGTATTGTCCCAATGGATTTTATTATGGCGTGTAAGGGTTTACATTAAACAAATATTTCTAACATAATTTGATGTGCATTGTGCTGAGGGAATTGTTACTATTGGTATATAGATTACACAGAACAGGCTGTTTTTTTCTTTGGAATAAGATTTCTTTGAAAACACCAATTAAAAAAAGGAGTATTATTACACAATCTATTTTAATTGAGTTTTAATTTGGTTTACAACTTTACCCTCTTAGTCTCACTTTTAATAAATACATAGTTTTTCTTTCTTATTTACATATATATATATATAATTTATAGCCATAATGTTTATTTTAATGACGCTATTTTAAAATAAGTATGAGACTAAATTTATGTACGTATATTGTTTTATTTTAGCGACTCTGTACACACCATTGAACAGAGTCGTACTCTGGAGACTAGTGTATAAATAAAGTTTATTATTATTATTATTATCTTGTTAAGTTGTGGGAGTTTTAATTAGTTTGTGATAATGACAATCTATATCAAGTTAAATCAAAAGCCACTTCAGCAAGAATAAAACATGATAACTATATAAGGTAAAATTGATACCAAAATAACAACTCACCACCACAAACTAATTTGGCTACCACAAATTGCATGGTAATCAACAACAGATGATGTCCAAATATTTTGGTAACAATTTTACCAATTTGTGCCATCCATAGATTGATGGTGAATGCAATTCTCATCTTGAGCTGATTAAGAAACCTGGCATCTTAATTAAGTACATCCAGAACTGAGTCATTGCAGCTGGACTGTCACCTAATCATTTTATAATGCCATTCACTTTCCGATGATGAATCTCCAAGCTGCATCCACAGTTAAACTTTTCCTCCAGTCTAATTTGTTAATAATTTCCCAACAAATACAATCTATTTGGTAGTTGACTACAACATGTTTGTTCTGCTGTGCACATGCATTGTTTAATCTTTTGATAAAATAAACAGAAAACAGATAAATGCATTTTGTGAAAAAAAGGCCAAAATGGTTCAGGTTTGACATATTATAACAAGAACAACTAAGTTGTCCAATTTCATGGTCAAAGTCAATTCTGTTAGGGATTTTAATAAAAAAATAAGCATTTTTGTATTAAACTATCAGCACTTACTTGGGGTAGTATAATAAAAACTATAAATTTGCTGTTTTGAAAATCAACGGTCCAGCTAGACACAAATTGTAACTTTCCATATATTCTTTGACCTAAAGACTGTCAACTGTATTAGATGTAATACGTGTTTGAAAAATACGTGTACTCTATTTACAGTACACAGTAAAGCTTGCTGGCAGATTTTACTTTTAATATCTAATTTCACCATCATTTTAAAACACTTATTTTAACAAAGATGTCTAATTGTATAATCATATGTTGGAAAGCAGTTTTGGAGGCAAATATATAATTAGTTATGCCTTTCCAAATGACTTGCAATGCATCAACCCTATGCATTACAACTTGTGCATAGATTTTGTTAAATGCATAATTTCACTACCAATTTGAAGCACTTATTTTCTACATTTAACAAAGATGTCCAACGCATGACCGTACGTTAGAAACCTGTTTTTGTGCCAAACATGCAACATGCAGTAGCACTTTTGAACTGGCTATTAGTGAAATTACTGATTCTTGCGATAAGGTCTGTAGCTCTTAAGCCTTTGATTATTACCGCAGGTGGTTAATTCATGCAGGTATGAATGTGTTCTGTGTCTTTTATGTAACGTGAGATTGTGACAGAGATGGTATATACACTGAAGTAGTATAAGTTTCAATCTGATAGTCACTGGCAGACATCATATGGGATCCTTGTTCTCAGTTTTCTGTTCAAGTCCTGTCGTCTCTGTTTTCTTACATGACTCATGTTCCACTTGGCTGCTACAGCAATAGTTGAACAACCTGGGGATTATTTCACTAACATTCTTCTTGCCTCAAGTTCTTACCTCAAGAACGACCAATAGTTACCTACAATTGAGCATTGATAAAACATCTGAGTTTTTTTTTTCTGTAGCTGTTTTCCAAATTCTCTGTGTATCTACATGCTATGGTTGCTATGGGCATTATTGTCTTTCCAATTTGCCAATCCTTCTTATGAACTCATGAGCTCAATTTGCTCTTTAAAATTTATTGTGCAGTGCTCCTTAACAGTGATCTTGTATAAACTGAAAACTCAACAGCAGGACACTATTTCCATGACACATCACTGGTGTGTCACAAAATAGTGTTCTCAGTAGTATTGTGCTTGCTTTTTGTATTTTAAAAAGTATCCTTAAATTTAATACGGATTCTGTTTAATGATGGATTTTCCTTGTGAGCCCATTTTCCTAGTGAAATGGTCCCCAGATCTCGGGTCACAGGAATAGTTTAGGCCAATGTTTCCTTGCTTAGATGAATCATGTTGTGTTCCACTTGACTGATACAGCAACAGTTGCTGAACAACCTGATCTGATGTGATGACTAGACCACTACACTGTGGTGTTTTAAAAAAGAACATTGGTCGTGTCTGGTAACTGCTGGAATACCCCGCAATAACAACATTTATTGCTGTTGATATCGTGCTATGAGTAACCTGTGTTTTTAAAAAGAACATGACATGTCGGGTAACGGCATACATGGGATACTGCCGCCAGAGCAGTGTTTATTGCTATTGCGTTGCATCAAAACAAGTCAGGTCAGGAGGGTTAGAAATGTGCACCATGATAGCTCACAGGAAATGTAGTATGGTTCTCTTATGTCTACTTGTGTAAATATAGGTAGGTGCAGAACTTCACAGAGGGGGGAATTGTGGGAGAAAATATTGTTTATGTGACAAGAGGAAGTTTTGGGATGAAATCATAGTTAAGTTTATAGTGTAGGATAGTATAGATGCAATGACTTCCCAGATGTAAAAGAACTTAGATTTTTGTAGAGTATACTATGATGGCAATATCTGATTAATATGGTCTCGTTACACAAATTATGAAGTTTACTAGTTAAAGTTTTAATCATCTTCAGCATATATTTTACAGTTTTTTTTTTACTAAGCAGAAATACATCTTTATTCTAACTGTGACGTCAATAACTCGTATTTCATAACTGCTTCTAATGATGCCAGCTTCACTAGAGTATCAGAATGAATCTGTTTTATTATCTCTAAACATACATCGTAAATATATGAAGGGTTTCATGGGAAATGTAGTAAACACCAATTCGGCCAACATCTTTAACCGGGCAAAATGTTTAAATTGAAATGTATACAGAATATTTTGGCAGGTTTTTTTTCAGTTGCTGTTATGTTGTATTCTTACAACATTACAATATCATGTACACTTTCGTTTACACTCTGTACACAAAGCACAGAAATTAGTTTTTAGTCAAAACAAAAAAGTATGTATTTTGTTGCGTCCAGAAACCTTCATATATAATAACAGTAATAATAATTATTTATTTGCAATTGTGAGATTGAATAAAATTCAAGAAACATGATAAAATGTTCATTTGTTAAAACTAGTATATTTTGTTAGAAAATTAATTAAATTTAAAAACAACAAGATACATCTAGATCTATTCTGCTATCCCTTCATACAGCACACCTACACTGTTCACGCAGGTAGTTACATCAGTTTAAAAAACAAGTGCTCATGATAATTCCTGTGCACAGGTCTCGTTATAAAAGCCAACTGGAGCCAGACACTGACGCCTGCCAGAGATCTGATATAAGCACTCCGCTTTGGAGATATGATTGCACCTGTCATTGTAATATAGGACTTGAAGGGATAATACTATGGATTATTGTAGTTATTATGAGGTGCCTCTTTGAAGTGAGCTGGTGCCCTTCCGCCTTGGCAAACATAATCACCATGTGTCGTGCGCTACACTTCTGTTTATTGTGTATGCATGCCAGTTACTGACCTTTTAGTAGGGCGTTTGGTTCTGCTGTTTTCTGACAAGCATATGAAATATTTTCATGCAAATTTTAGGCAGAAAATAAGTTGCATAAATATGACTGTGTGGTGTTGTTTTCACCTTACAAGTTGTGGGTGGATATGGAAATATCTCATGTAAATACCCTTCATGGGTGACTTGTTTCACCATTGGTGACCTCATAACAGGAGGGTGCTAACAATTGGATGGGATTGTATTGATTAAAATTTCATTTATGTGTGATGATGTGATGTTGACGACTATACATTGACCGTGGTCAGTTGTTAGGTTATTGCCACTGGCAGTGATAAAGACATCTAAGACCTTAGCCTAAAGGCAACATTGTTTTCAAAGTTGGACCCAAAAGGCGGTGTTCACCTGAAGCTTGCCCTGACAAGAAAATCCTAAATATATATACCACCCTGACTTGCATTGTTTCACATCTTGTAAAATTAGTAAACAACCACACATAATATATGAGCTGCTCTCTTTGTTCATGAACTCTTGGATTGAGACTGGCCATGTGCTGTTCTTTGATTTTTCTGTTTTCCTTCTGTCAGTTGTCCTGTTTTACTGCCATCTCCACCAATCTTCTCCATTCTCCTCTATTTCTTTTTATTCTCCACTCGTTTCCTAATCCCAGCAACTTTCTCCCATCGCAGTCATGGTTGTCTACATTCTAAGGCAATACCCTTTGATGTTCAACAATGTCCCATTTTCCCATGTTCAACACAGCAGACTTCCAGTTACAAATTACTATGCCTGCTAATTCCAGGGGAGCTCCCTTTTAAGAATACAGCAATTTCAAACATGGTAACATTTAGTGAGTCAAAATTAAATAGTATTTTTTGTTTTCTCAACAGTCTGTTTCACCAAGACAACAGGTGAATGCCCACCAGACCTTCAGACCCACTCCACTCAGAGTCGACAGCAACAGCAAGTCTTGGGAGTTACCCACACTCTACGAACAACATCAGACAGTGCCAGAAACTGGCGGCAACAAACAACAAACTCCGGTGAGCAGACATTCAGTAAAACAATACTTCATCAGCACACAATCGTTTCATGTTTCATGTCTGTTATATGAGTGTGGAGTAATGTTGTAGTTACGAGGGAATTTGTTTGTTAATTATGGTATTTGATCTGTTCTATGTTGTCAAAGTATATGATAAGCATTGTAGAGGTCAGACAAATTGTTGTAAAGTAAATGGGAATTAGGTCTTATTACCAAGTACCATTCATCATGTTGTGATAACCAAAACTGGGTTCGTATGAGACATGAATAAACAATATAAAGCTGCAATGGTATGTATGTACATGTATGTTTCATGAATTTGGCAGCTCTATTCAACACAGCATACATTCATCTTTGCAAAATTATGTTTCATCACATCTTTGACCTTCTGCTGTGACTGTAAATTTATGGTTTCAATATGCATTTACAACATAAGTACAAATACTGTTATTTTAATTTTAAAAATTAACATTTAATGGTTTCTAATATTTATAATAATGCATTTATTTAATTTATGATAAATATTATATACTATTTATGGTAGTGATTTATAATTATGACTTTAGATAATTTGTGAAATTGATCTTATAACATTTAGTGATTTTAGAATATCTCTATTATAATTATTGTATTAGAATATCCATAATATTGGTTTTGTAATAGTCCTGATAATGATCTATGAATATCTCTTGATTTTATAACAATGATTTGTAGTACCTCTAATAATGATTTTATGATATCTATAATGATGATTTTATAATATCTAAATTAATTATGTTTAATCAACACTATACATACTATATTGATTTAGTGGTTAAATTTGGAGCAAGTACCATGAGAACATTATTTGTCAGATAACACCATAATTACTATTATTCTTACAATTATGAAGTACTCATTTCCCTCTCTGGTGCGTTTGTGTCTCAGCCAATTCCACCGGACAAAGACTCTGACAGTGGCTGCTCCGCGGACATGTCCAATACAACAGACTGCACAAAGAACTCACAGGAAGTCGCCAGACTCCACTCCGCTACGGGACACTGGGACTTGACCCGAACAAGTGAGCCTCATAATTTCTGTATCATTAGCACTGGTGTCGAAGTTGGTGAATATTGAGAGGAGGGGGCTGAGGCTCCAAAACCCCCTTGAGGTTTGTCAAAAACACCCACTCTGAGGCTCTCCAAAAACCTCGATATGCATCCCACTTTGAGGCTCGTCAAAAACACCCACCTTGAGGCTCTATTTTTGTACCTTTTAAGATCGACCAAAAACTTCAAATTCACCGACTTTCTCTAAACATCATATCTTCAGCCCCCCACATAAATTCCAATGCCTGTGACTAGCCAGACTTAGACCTACCCATGGAGCAAAACACACAGGGCAGCAGTTATCACCATTCCGATATTTCTATCTTTAAAATGTGTTGCCACAGTGGCACCCTCTAGAGGAGACTGGTCCAGTATGCTCCAGTAACAGAAAGACCCTCCAGAAAATAATAAAATGACATTAAATACAGGAAACATGGTAATACGGTATGTTGTTTTTGGCAGTTGTGCAGACATTTGATACATGCACATTATCAGAGGTAATCTTGTTAATCTCTCATTGTATTGTGGTCCCTGTGACTTATCAGATTTGTCATTCTAAACTGCAATTATTGGATGACTGACATTTTGGCTTCTCTTCAACATGTATCTGCTGGTTACACTACAATATGTGGCAGTATTCTGTTCTCGGGGAAATGTTGGTTTACTTGCGGGTACGGGATGTCGCCCCACAAAGCACTGCTTCAGAGGGTGTTGGCTCACAGGGTGTATGAGATGGGGTATTTAGTCGTACTATACATGGTTGGAGGACATTCATTCATGTGGATGTTTAAGCATGTGAACATTTCTTTACACACAAATTTGTGTATATACAATGACTACTTTCAGTGACATTGGTTCACATAATATATGGCATTGGCACATTTGGATAGTTGCTACTAAACTTGAAGTACAACTATCCTGAAGAATGTTCAGTAATAGATAGAAATACAAATTTCGCATTTTAAAGCTGGACTCATGTGAAATGTCTTGTTGCTGAAACAAGTCTTCTTATTAGGATTGCAAAGTGTGCTACTGCTGACAAAATTGTTCATTTTCGAATAGGTGCTATGGACTCTAATGTCCGTGTATTATTCAGCACTATTTGGCTACTTGACTAATAATTGTACACATATTTCACAATGCTTTTATTTCTGAACATATGTTCAAAGTTTCTCACACCTTGCCGTCTGTGCTTTTAGTCAAATGGTGTTCTTCAATTGATGACTTGACATTTTGTCATATCTTAAAATAAATCATGGTTTCTTTGTTTGAAGTTGCCACTAAAAGGGGTGATATGTGCCACCCATATATGTCATGTTGTTGTGAGTCGCACTACACTGGCTCAGAGTAACTCATAATAGTTGGGTGCCCAGGGTATGGGTAGGTTTGAGTTATCATTTCTCTTAATGGTCCACAGTATGTTTTTTCAAATTGCATGGTTTGTTCTTCTTTTCAACATACTTCCATGAATGTTCTGCTATGTCTTGCTTGTGCTGGTCTGACTAGTCAACTAACTTTTTCACTTCTCCAGATTTTCCTTCTGTCTATCTAGTTGACTCATCCTTCAATTCTTTCCTTATAAACAATGTTTCGAAACATTATGTGTCTAACAGTGTTCATTGCAAAATGTGTGTTTAGTAATGTTTGATTTATTCTGGTTATCTTTTCATTCCTTTTGAAGTGCCAAATTAAATATGGAGCGATTTTTCATTTTTATTTTGTTAAAAAGAAACAGTTCATTCTGGTATTGCTGACACAAGATCAATAAGTACCAACTTAAACATTAACATGATATAAATAAGGACCGATTTACTCTAGTTTTACTTTGATATCAGAAAGACCAATTTATTTGTATTCATTTGATATCAGAAAGGATTGTTGACTTGATATCAATAAGGACCAGCTTACTGTAGTGTCAACTTGATATCAATAAGGACCAGCTTACTGTAGTGTCAACTTGATATCATTGAGGACCAACTTATACTAGTGCTGCCAAGCATAGAATCAGTTAGGATTAACTCACTTTGGTGTTGACTTGATCAGAAAGGACCAACTTTATCTATTACCATATTCAATAAGGACTGCTTTGGTTTGATGTTAGTCTGTTATGATAATTAAGTACAAACTCACTCTACTGTTCACAGGAGGTCTAAGTAAAGAGCTATTCGCTGTAGCTGTCCTGCAAAGTGCTCCTTTGTATGGCCACTGGAAATATTGCATTAGTAATGGCATATTGTCACCTTGTCACAATGTGTCTCTGGCAAGGCTATATGAACTGTGGCTTGCATGTGCTGCTGGGCATAAATGTTTGATGATGTTATGTATTTGGTGTCACAGAGTGTGGATGGAGGGTGTGATGGTTCAATAGTGAATTCACAACTGCAGCTTTTCATTGATGCAGTTATAATTGCTGTTGAAGACTATCTACAACATTGGGGTGGCTCATACAACAGTGACCTTATTTGGTTTTATCAGGAGTCTTCTGTCCCAGAGCATTGTGTACTTAATTCTGATAATTTGTTTTACAGTTACCTATTGTAATCAGTGGGCACACTCAGTATTTCTTATATTTTACTGTTACAATGCCTTTATAATGTGCATACAAAAGTCACTGTTGTTTTTTGAATATTTGCTTGATCATTCATTGATCAGTGATCACACTTCAGTATTTCTTATATTTTTCTGTTACTATGTTTGTGTGTTGTGTATACAAAACTTTGTGTTGTTTTTGGAATATTTGGCTAATCTGTGATCATACTTTTGTATTTACTGTCTATATGTT
Source organism: Paraescarpia echinospica (assembly GCA_020002185.1). Classification (NCBI taxonomy): domain Eukaryota; kingdom Metazoa; phylum Annelida; class Polychaeta; order Sabellida; family Siboglinidae; genus Paraescarpia; species Paraescarpia echinospica. Next base: position 39,377,999 of record CM034543.1, read on the forward strand.
ACTTTTGTTTGAGTATGGGATAAATATAGCACTTCCCGCTTGTGATTCTCTCTAAACAGATCGTTCAGATTACTTTCCCATATGTGTTCATTAAAAAGACATTTGATTCATTAACACTAAGCCTGTTTGTGTTACGCTGGAATAAATCTGGATATAGTGTTTATGTATGTGTGCCGTCTGTTGCAGATTTGAACAGTCCGAACCGAGCTGTCCCGCCAAAGCTCCCATACAGTGGCTCCCCCACAGGCAAGAACATGAACCACAGTTTCGGGGAAGGAACTCCATACGCGGCTAACTACAGAGACATGTACCAGACATTTCAGACAAGCCAAGGACCAGTGGGGGTGTCATCTCCAAGGGACTCATACGGACAGAACCACTTCACATTTGGACAGCGAGGAGAAGGAAGAGGGGTGATAATGGAAGACAATGATCATTATGAGATGAACGTCTGACATTGACAGCACATGAACATAGTTTATCTTTTGTACAGTTCTACTCTTACTGTGGCGGAGAACAATCATGGAAGTGAAAAATGAACCGGAAGGAAAATCACCGATGATATTGTGATCGTCGTCGGACCTCTAAGTCTTGTTAGATACCTGTCATGGAAAGAATGCCAAACTGTCTCGGTGAACATATTTTTGAGACATGTATCATGGCAGATGCATTGGCAAGATTCTGGGAGCTTCTGAATCATATTGCAATGACCACTTGACATTTCCTGCTGTAAACGAAGCCCAAAAGATCGAAGTTCTTATACAGTTTGTTGGAGAGAATAATTTACTGATGTGACATTGTACATAGAGACTGAAGTGACGGCGTATATTATATGATATATATATATACTGTGTGTGTATGTATATATATATATATATACTGTTGAAAAGAGCAGTCATTATCCCACGTGTTCTGAACATATTCCTGTGCAATTTTTTAAGTGACGTCTAGTTAAGTTTAACCATTTTAAGACATGGTTGCAGAAATGCATAATCTACAGTAAGGGTTCACTAATCTCATACTGAGAATTTGCATTTCTTGTTGCATAGCTACGCATGCAGCTTTTACCATGATGAATATACTATCGAGTGTTTCGATAGTTTCACATTTGAGGGATTGCCTATACCCCGAGTGACTTGTTTGTAGAAGAGAGCAAAAGAAAATTATATTATTATACCAAGTTTGTTTATTTCTTGTTTAGTTAAAGATTGTTTGAACGCAAGTATCTATTATGATGGACCCATATTATATTTGAACAAAATACAAATGAGGAGGTTTCTGTTTAATGTAAATAATACTATGGCTGATTATTCAGAACAAGTAACATTTATTCTCAATTGATGCAACAGTATTCTGTAAATTACCACAAATAGTTTCATCGGATATGGTGCTAAATTAATAAAAAATATTTTATCATTACAGTTTAGTGTAATTTGAAAGTATTAAGACTTGAAAGATGGTACTTGTAAAGAATACTGTACTAATTCTTTGTTCAAGAAGAACAAAGAGCAGAGCTGCATTGCCGGGATATATATTTGTTAATATATTATATTTTTTTTACTAAACTGAGTACTGAATCTACTGATATTCTCTCAGTACCAACAACTAAGGCAGTACTGTATAACTGTATTCTGCCATATTGTCACCAGTTGATGACGATGTTGGGAAATCAACAAGTCACAGGAGAGGGTAAAAAATCATTAAAATAATTACCACCTTCCTTGAAAATTACACAGCTGTGCCAAGGGTTGAGGGGTGGCAAGTCTCATGTATAATCACAACTGGACTGAAGGAATGAGTGTGAGCTATATATGAGCTTTGTTAACAAGTTAACATAGTCAAAATTCATTCCAACATTTTATCCCAGCCTGGCTGAATGAAAGGTGACTGGTAGGCAGGTACATTTTGGCAATATGTTGAACTGTTATTACTAATTTGTAAATATTTTCTTTGATGAGGTGCAGTTGTGCCTTTGTCAATAACATATGATGCATGTGCAATAAATGTTCACTTTGTAGAAGTTGTGTTTATATTTGAAACGCTACTCCCTGTTACATGACTTCTTTTGATCTCTCATGTTCACCTGAAGACAAAGTCTAGTTCAGACAAGGAACTATGCAGAGCCGGTATGTAATGAAGTACTTTTACTTTGTTACTTTACTTGAGTAGAAAAGTTTACTTTTCTTGAGTAACAAAGTATATTTTTAAAGAAGTACTTTTACTTGTAATGTAGTATAATTAAGGTGTACTTTTCTGATTGTAATGAGGTATCCATATTTTCCGTGTTAACAATTTTGGAACTTATTCTTGAAAATGTTTGGTTCATCTGTGATTTGTAGTTTTTTTTGGGCAAGCGCAAGCTCTCAACTAACTAAAATATTCACCAGGTCGGATGTACTATTTTTGTGTAACAGTACAGTTAAATAACGTGTTTGATTTATACACTGAATAATTTTGCGTGGGTGGTAGTATCAGCCATGTTATTCAATCACTTGGGGAAAAATACTTTTGTGTTTACTTCAAGTACAGTTGTTTACTTTGTACTTTAAGTATATTTTTCAAAAGTACTTTTATTTGAATGGCTTTTTTTCCTAGTTGTACTTTTACTCAAATACAAAATAAATGTACTTCTGTCAGCTGTGGAACTATGGTAATAGATTGTAGGGAGTAAACCTTGTAAGGTAGGGATTACTTTTCAATGTCTGACATGCAAAAAGGTGCATTCCTATATTGCGCATTATCCTTTTTATAGAACTATTCAGCTTCAAAACAAATTGCAGTTTACCCGCAGGCAGACATGTTCGTTAGACCACCAACTTTCCTGGGAAGTACTCGGCCATGTTGCAGTTATCGCACAAACAGTATTGTTCATATATATGGTCAAAGTTTCAGGGCAAAATATGAGTTTTATTAATTTTTTCTTTTTGACAAAAACCCAGTTCTGTGCTTTGTTTTCAGAGCAAAATTAAAACTTATATGAAATTTGAATATTTTAAGAATAAAAAATCTTATTGACTGATAACGAGGACCAATATCTATTTTATATACATTTCCAATCTGAAATGTTACACAATAAAAAATGTCACCTGAATACACAGTGATCTCATTTGATGAAACTTCATAATTTCATTATCTGTATTAGTCAGATACTCATTTATACTGCTGACAGCTCAGTAAGTTATTACTTTATTCTGAGATAGATCATCAGAACGATATTGTTTTCATCTACATTTTGCTTCACATGAAGACAAAGACAATGAACTAACATTTTGTGGTGTGTGATCTTTCAGTCTGCACTCCATAGTGAGAAAAGACAAATTTAAGAAACATCCAAATATGTCACCATAACCTAGCATTTATAATTTAATGTTACTATTTGGTGTGTTTAGTGGACAACAGTTTTCATATAATTTATTGACCCATATTGTGCCATCAATTGGTGAAAAAGTACAGTGACATTACAACAACATTTGGTAATGATTTACAAAGAGATCGTGATATAATTTAGTAGTGTCGTATATCATTTCTGACCACAAGTGTGCATGTGTATATGCGTGCATGTGATTGTACGTGTGTCATACTTTGCATCATACATCATTCATATCTACATAATATCATGGTATATCTTAGTTGGAAACATTGCTGGTTGTGTGGGTTCATTCAGATCAATGTCCCACATCCACTAGAGCAAACTATCCATGTCTGGCATCTAAGATGTGGCTAAGGATAGCAAATAAAAATGTTTGTTGCGCACCACAATCAGTGGGAAAGTCATAGATGGAAACCCTGGTGTCATTATGTCATAGGGGTGGTTTCATAAGTATACAAGGGCTAGTGAAATGTAAGATGCTTCATATAGGTTCAAACCCCCCCCCCCTCCAACCAATACACACTAGTCAGTGGGAAAGTTATGTAGATGGAGAAACTATAATTACGGTGGTGTGTTGATTTAGGAAACGGTGTCATTCGATTGCAAAGGCCAGTAAAAAAATGTCATCGGTTCAAACCACCAATACGTGGTATGGCTCATGTGATATGGAGTGGTCCAGAATGGCTTCCAAAACCACAGCCAATACCCACCAGATTCAGTAGATATCACTTGGTGGCTACAATCCTCATCACGCTGATGGTTCTGAGATAGACAATTGCATCAGTTTGCATTAATATTCATACCACTAGATAGGTGGCACCACTGTGTCAGTTTATTTCTCTGCAATATATGGTGACAAAACTACCTACCCTTATGTAATACTTTACATTTTTGTAAACTTACATGACCCACCCCTTATGAAGAAGACTGTAATTACAAACTACAAAACACCCACAGGTTGAGGTGGAGTGGTTTCCTCTCCTGCAAATTGAATTATGGATTGAATGGTTCCTGTGGTGTAGAACTGGCATTGGAGAGGCTTGGGTAGTTACCCCTAATTGAATAATGGTGCCCTTCAGTGGAGAAATCATCAAGGCACACCAGCATGGTCCGGAATACAAATTAAGATTCCCAGCCGATAGGATCAAAGAATTGACAGAAGATGCATCACTGTCAGGGTGCAGGCAGGTGTGAGGGGGGTGGGGTAAAGTGGGAAGACTGGGATGTCTACCTGAATCAATGGGGTAACTGTACTGGAATAAAAGGATGCATTATTTTGAGAATTTTTAAATTTGTATCAAGTGATATTACACTTGTTGATATGCTCTGGACAGTTTCTTCGGCTGTCGGCAGATTCCACTGGCGGCATCATTGAAGTTAGGTGGACATTTGACTGTTGCTATCTAAAATGTTGCTGTCTAACTATAACCAAGCTAGTGTCTACACACACTGTAGGCATATCTATGTATTAAGATTTTCATCATAGGCATTTCAGTGGTCCATCAGACCCATCAGAAGAAACAAAAAGCTTTTATTTTTGTCTAAATTAGGGATTAAGGGTTGCTGTTACTGTATATTGACATTATACAGTTGTTTGCAATGTTATGTGTGTTTTATTCCATATGCACACACATACACACTGCACGCACAGACATGCACACACGCACACACTAGCTCGAATATAGTCATATTCATAAAATATACTGTACATGCAATATAAATATGATTTTCATCCCTGAAATACATTTTGTTTTTCATTTTAACATGCAACATACATAAAATCAAACTATGTTCAAGTTCTACATAAAATACTGAACAGATGGCTCAATTGCTAGTCTTGCATTTAAAAAGCTGTTATTTTAAAATTATATACTGATGACATTGTTGTTATCGTTTGTCATTTTATATGAATTAGTGATGATACAAGGATGTGTTCATTGGAGAACAAATTTGATTAATTTCCCAAGACGAAAATTAAATTAATTCTGCACATGTTATCCTGTGTTGCTGTAGCCAGCTGATGATGTATTGGCATACTGGTTCGCTGCTATACCATGACTAACTGTCATTAAAACTCACAAGTAGACATGTTCACAAAATGTTAGTCTGTGCTGTTTTGTAGAAAGTAATAACATGCATGTAATACGGATTGTTACGGGAAAGGTAAACTGTAAAGATCATCTCAGAAAGTCGATGTCCGATATCAGATGGAATTACCTTCATCTGGCCTCAGCCCCCAACCCTCAGGATTTAAAAAAAAACTGATATGATGGTATCAATGGATTAACAGTATCGGTCTGAAGTGTAATATATGGATGTCCAATGCCAAACTAAACTGCCTCTGACCCTCCTCCCAAATGAAAGTAATTTAATCTTATATTGGACATCGATGTTCCGAGATGATCCCTAAAACACTCATAGAAAGAATTTAGGTAATATACAGATTGGGTTTTGTAAAAACATGCTTACATGTCTTTAATTGCTCGCAAAAATTGACATTAGTCATTTCATCCGATAATTTTCTAGTCAATTGTCAGGCCAACAATTAGCCTTTAAACCACTGAACTTGTCAGTCGTGGTTTCTGAGAGAGCAAGGAACATCAGCAACATCAATACTAGATAGGTTTGATTTTTCACAAAATTAATTTGAAATGAGATGAGTGAAACAAATTGAATTGAGGATACACCTTTAGCTTGAAAGCTGTTTTTAGTCCTTTGGCCGAAGGTCCAAGGGACTGTTGCCATCACTCTGCGTCCGCCGTTAGCTGCTGTATCTCAGAAACCGTTCAGCAACTGTTTCTCTAATTTTGCGTAGACATCTTGGGGCACTGCCACTATGCACGAGAAATCTGTATTTGATTGAATCATTTTAAGGGCTTCCTAGGGCCTCCAAGGACCCAAAAACTGGTAAAAATTTGGCCTATTTTAAAAAAAACTGTTCAGCAACTTTTTTTCTAATTTCGCATAGATGTATCTTAGGGTGCTGCCACTAAATACAAGAAATCTGTATTTGATTGAATCATTCTAAGGGGCCCCCAAAGTGCAAAAGGTTTACATTATCTAGTGATGTGGTTTTGAGAAGGGCCCTTGAGACCACCCCCAACATTAGATGTTGTGTATTGTGCCACAAAATCAACAGTGACTAATCTCTACAGCCCAGTCCATTGCGACCTTGACTAATCTTTAATTGGTCAGAGCACCCAGGCAGAGTAGACACACTTGACCCCTGTTAGACTGAACAGTTGCCTAACACTTTTAAACTGTATCTTCAAAACTATTGATTTTCTATAATTGCAAGTTGTGTTTATTTTGATGTTCATTTAATTATTATAAAATGGTGTGACTGTGGTGTCTATTGGTTAAAGATGTATTGTCTGTAGAAACCTGTAGGTGACAAACATAGAAAATTAATATTCTGTCACCTGTAGGTGACAAACATAGAAAATTAATATTCTGGACAACTATAGAGTGAAATATCCTACACTTTATTTATATCAAATGCATTCTACTGTTCTGTTTTTACGCTTGCCATGCCTTGTGTAGACATGGTACTGTGTAAATCAATTGCATCAATATAGACTAATAATTACAGATTCACAATATAGTTGACACCTGAAACAACCAAATGTCAACCATTAGAAGAGTTGACATAGTTCCGCTATACACAAGCAAGAAATCTGTATTTGATTGAATCATTGTAGTGTCATCAGCATATAGTAGAACATACATTTTCTACATCATCATCACTAAGGTTGTTGTAAATTTAACCAGCTGCCATGTCAAGTCTGTTATAATTGTGACTAACAGTGTTCAAAATTATTCAGGTAAATAGCAAATAACAAAGGACACAAGTTTTCTCCTTGCCATACCTCTACACATGAGAAGAAGGCTGACACAGCCTGGCCCTGATTTATACATGATTTAGCATTTTTGTACATGTTGTATACAACTTTCAACACAATACCATTAATACTGCATGAAATTATCTTAGACCACAGGGAGGACTGGTCTACTAAATCAAATGCTTTCTTATAATCGATGAAGGCACAATAAAGCCTTTTGCGTCGAGACAAATACAATTCAACCAATACCCCTATTTGAACACTGCCTGTTCTTCACCTATTACATTCGCTTTGTTTAGGTATGTGGTCAGTCTGGTGTTCTGAACAATCACTAAGGATTAATGAACACTTGTGCAGAATGTCACCCACTTGGCAGATTTAATTGATCTATTCAGCAATGATGACACTGCTTAGGCCTCACTCTGGACACTGTCACTCACAGTGTTGTATATTGTCTTAGTTGGTGCATTGAGCTAATCTACTTGACCATGAATCACTGGTGGCTCTGGTTGTGTATTACACCCAGCTGTGGAGCTAAGATTCTCTGCCTGCTATATTCTGATGGAAACTGTGACTAATCTGTAATTGGTTACTGGCAGTAGCTTGTGTCAACAGACAGCATTAAGCCACTAGACCCCTGTTAAACTGGACAGTTGCCTGTAGGTTTTAAACTGTGTCAAACAGTGAGTCTACCTTTTGCTCTCAGATAATCTGTCCTCTTAGTTTTACACATGAAGACAAAATTTTGCATAACTTAATAAGTCTTTGTAGCAGCACATTTGTACTTCCAGTGTATCATTGTAACATAACATACATATTACATACTGTGTGCCACATTTGAATGTTGTGCATGTAATATTTCCATGCAATCCATTTGCATGTATAATGTAAAACTTCAACAGCCGTTTTCTTCATTTTCACTTTTTGATCCCTACCATGTTCAATGCTCCATAAATTTGCTAATTTTTGTAGCAGTCATATTTTTTGAAACCGTGTAAAGCACCCTACCAAACCTTTACAAGGATGTAAGAAAACAATGTTACAATTTTTCCGACTTCTCACTCATTTGGTCAGCCGGGGTCACATATAGACGTATTAGTCCAAAGGACTTCAGGGCCACTTGGCCCATTTTTTAAATTGCACCTGCTGAAGATGTCATTTCATTGTAGTTGCGGTTATGTGTGATGTAGATAAAGATGCAAGAGTTTCTAGATCAGTCTTTGAGATGTCCACAATCTCGCCACATACTAGACTGCAAAGGGAAAATTAGTTTTCACACACAATGCCTCAGTCGCTGATGGGAGATTGTTAGATTGTGTTCATTGCATAATCAGCGATACTTGCTACTGCAACAAAGAAGTAAAATTACGGTTATCAATTCACTACCTTGCGATATGTGCATGCACACACAAACACCGATGTTATCAGGATGACGGTCTCTTGTATCTTTCTCGATAGCAGTGTTCGGAAACCACGCTTAAAGTCGGTCGATCGCTTCAGTATGGAGACAGGGCGTTATGAAGAGTGTGTTGATTGTTATCTCTGGTGTACAGCATTATCCAACCGTGGATCTTTCTGTTGGTGCTTTCTGTTGCATGACTGTAGAATATATCACTGTCAACAGAATGAAGATCTAAACGTGTCATTTTGGGTTCTTTGTCCCTGTTCTGAAGTCACGGCATCGGCAGCAGCTTGCACAGTTATAGTAACTTAAACGAAAGGGGAAAACCGTGTTTTATAGGGTTCTGTGGGTGATTTCATGGCAGACTGAATGAAATGAACAAATTGTGTGGCATCTTAATGTCGTCAACTTTAATGGATATGTCTTTGAACTAAGGCTTCTGCAGCACAGGGCTTTGGTTGTTACCAGTGCATGCACTAGGCTTCTGCAGTACTACAGTGCATGCACTATGGCACTGTTGTACAGTGCATGCACTAGGCTTCTGTGGAATTGTGCATGCAATAACACCAACAGTAACAACAATAGCAACGAAATCAACAGGGAAATTGGAAAACAACTACAGAAAATAAAATCTTGAGACAGTCTCAATGCTCAATCATGAGTAATTATTTACCGTTGTTGAGGTAAGAACTTCAGGTAAGAACTAAATCCCTGAAATGTAGTTCATGCCAGAATTCGATCATGTAGGACAGTGCAGGCAACAGATGACCACTGTCCTAGAGTACATGCCCTAAGCTCTTGCAGGATAGTGCATGCACTTTGTCCTTCTTCAGTACTGGGTGTCCTATAGGTTGACCCTGCTACAGGATAGTGCATGCACTTTGTCCTTCTTCAGTACTGGATGTCCTATAATGTGACCCTGCTACAGGACAGTGCATGCACCAAACTTATGTATGATAAAGGGTGTATAAATCATGACATACGACCATCTTCAAAGTGGCTAAGTGACCACTTCATGAATATCCTGACAACATATTCTAAGACGAAAAATCTGATGGGAACTCCTTGGAAGAAACACAGCTGTATTCAAACATAATGTTCTGGAGTAAAAAATAAAATATTGTTTATTTCTTTAAAAAAATCTAATTTCCCAATTGTGACAGGCCAAAATAGTTTGAACCATGAGGTACATGTTACAAAACCGTGGAAAATCCCAAATCCATTCGCAATGGTGAACATATTGATTGTATTTTTTCATTTGTACAAACAATAAAATTAATAAAAGTTTTATAATGCAATTTGGAATTATTACTTGAACAATTGTTTTTTATGCACGTTTTGGATTGAATGATATGTGGAATCCAAGTTTTGAAACAGACAACTTTGATGCTGTCTTTTTCAAAACTTGGCTTCTTTGTGTGGGTCAGTTCTAGCAACCACAACTTTGCAAAACAAATTTACTTACATGAACAACACTGGCACCATTATAAAACTAAAATGTTTCTCTTTAACACAATGCTCAACTACAGCCTGTACATTCTGCCAAAATTGACTGAACCTTCTTGACCCATCATGATTATTAAAATTGTGATAATATCTGGCATTTGGCTGCACCAGTTAACTGCAGCATTTGTCAAAGTACCAGTTACCTGTCTGGGTTCCATACCTGGCCACACGGGGAGCCAGATTGTGTTCACTGGCTCGAATCTTGCAGCCGTTACCGCCCAAAGTGGAAAATTACAGGTTGAATGTGCCAAATTGCCATCATTTGTGTGGCTTCTGTATAGCCTGCAACCAGCTGCGGGTGACAAGAGGGCTGTGGTTTTAACCCAAAGACCACCAAGTAAATCACATGATGGCCACATGAAAGGGGCGGCAAGGTGGGTGAGACTGACTGGGAAGTCATGTCAGTCTGTCCCATGGGCTATCTTGTGGGGGTGTTTATTGGAGGTGATGTGATGCCCCCGAGATTGAGACGATTTGTCAGAAATCAGTCTCCAAATCGATACCTCCGTCATTATTTTGTAAAGTACAATCAACCCTCACACCTGTGGTTCACTCGGAATTTATTTTCAAAGTGGGATATTCTAATGAAATCTGATGGTTGACATACTGAGACATGCCCTTGATGCTTGACAAATAAGCGCTGAGAGCTTCTTTGAATGATGCTGCGGAGTTGTATCGAATGCCCATTTCCTTGACAGATATACGGATATGGCACCTCATATGTTGGTACATAAGAATCCCTTCGATTCAGAGTTATACTTGTTATAGCCATACAGTGCACCATGTAAACGTAACATTTTTAGTAGTTACAATACCAAAACAAATGTGTGTATATATAATTTTCAAATTGCACATTATGGCTGACATTTGGACAATGTTTTACCCTATCTCCCCTGGGGTCAAGGGGGATACCTGGCTCCCATTGTGACACATCCAGGCAAGAACATTGTAAACCCTCAGTTAAAACCTGACTCATTTGCCAAATGGGAATGTTTACACAATTTTGAAATGCTACATTAGCTCTACTTGTCAGCTGTGATGGATTATAGCAGACAGCCTGGTTTTTAGCATTTTCAGACATTGTCCAAACGTCAGATCTACAGATGATAACAGGACAGAAATGCTTCAATGAGATTAACTCCTCTCTCAGTAATCCTTTCACGTGGCTGTCGGAAACACAAAAAAGAAATATAAGTCTGGGCCAAAGTCTGTCAATTGCCTGAAGACATGACATAAGACATTGTTAATCATCGCCAAACTCCCCAAGGAGGATTAAAGGTAGTAACAACCAACCAGTGTCTGATTATAATCACTATTATAAGCATATTTTAGTCATGTTAAATCCAGACACCCCTCTGCACAGTATGTTATTGTAACACAATGTGCTAAGATATCTCTGTTCAAGCCTGGTGAAAGTTGGCATGTTTGCAAATGAAATTAATGCAACGTTTGCACAAAATGTGTATCAGCAAACTGTAGATGTTTGATTATTATTTAATTTATTTATTAATAATAAAATATTTGAATGTTGCCACAAACAAATGTGTCAATTAACTTTGGGTGTGTTTTAGTGAAATGCAAACAAACTATATAAAAGAAAACAAAGCACTTTATTTAATTTCTGGTACGCATAAAATTATAGACTCTGAACATTAAGCAATTCAGTAGGGCGAGGGAGATTCCCAATGAAGTTGTTAACATGAAATATTGGATTTAATTTGAAAGGTTTCACAAAATATGTGTTATATAAGGCTCGATGTTCAGAAAAATGCCTTCAAACTCTGCAATGGTATTTGAGATAAAATAGACAGACTGAATTGTGATGTCTTACACAACAACAGGCTCAGTTATTTTTTACTGTGCCCTCCAATTAATTTTGACTTAATTACTGTATCATCACGTTTAGCTTGATTAATTACGATCATCAGGTTGATCAATCAGTGGAGTTGTCTCATTATTTACTGGGTGTGAACTGAATAATTGCTTGGGGTTGTATAAGAGGATTGGGTAAGATACTTGGAGAGGCTTAAAAGGTGCAGGTGTGAGGAGACACCATCCCCAGAGAAAGATCATCTAGATCATCTCAGATAGAGAGATGTGGCCATGTTAATGATTCTGATTGGGATATCTGTGACCAGGTGGATCATTACTGAACTGTGTTGATGGAGTAGCAGAGTTGAATGGGTGTGGGTGGGTGGGTGAGTGAGTGAGTGGGTGGGTGGGTGAGTGAGTGAGTGGGTGGGTGGGTGGGTGGGTGAGTGAGTGAGTGAGTGAGTGAGTGAGTGAGTGAGTGAGTGAGTGAGTGAGTGAGTGAGTGAGTGAGTGAGTGAGTGAGTGAGTGAGTGAGTGTTGATCAATGAAAGTGTAAGTTGGCTGGTGTGACTAGAAGCTACAGGGTAGAACGGAAAGGGAAGACAGAAGACATCTGGCCAATTGAATGAATGAACAAACACTGAAGTGAAAGTGATTGAGCAAAGAGTTGCTTCATTTTGGAGTTGTTGGGTGATTATTAATAAACACCTGCTGGGATGGTGAGGTATAAATCGAAACCACACGAGTAGCATGACTTCATAAGGACGTAAATAGCCGCTGACTGGTGTGTTTATTTATCAACTTGTTGTACATGTAGAATTAAGATTATGCATGAATAATACTGCGGGTGGTTGGTTTTGACAGCCCCTCCATCCATGTTGGTCACTGAAGCATGACCACTACAAATGTGTTTTTGCAAAACCGACATTTATGTAATTTTCAGATCTGATTTTTTGTCTGGAAACCAGAAGAACGAAATCATAAGATTGACATGCATCTATTTTCCCCTCAACTTGCAACTAGTCTATACTCTGTCATGTATTCAAGTGGTGTTATGTTCGAGTCAAGTGCTTTAAACACATTGTGTAGCAAACGTAAAGTGCTCAGCTGTTTAAAATTGGATACGGCTGATTGCATGGTTGCCTTCAGTTTCAAGGTAGGTTCCATAAATCACATGCCAGAGGTCTTGCTGGTATCTCCAGGGTGCTAATGGCACTTGTTAATTGTACAATTAAGAGCCAAGGTAAATCATGGTTTTCATTTACATTCATGAACTTCCTGGGAAACCTGTTGATACCTTTTTTTAGTTGCTTGGTCGACGGAAATGTAATGTGCTTGCAATTAAACCATTGAAAGGTTGCACTTTGAATCAGTTTGGTAGATGAAAATAACATGCTAGATCACATTTAGTTTTGTCTCAGACAAGTGTGTGTTACTTGTTTATGTGTCAGGGTTTTTTGGTGGTAAGGAAATTACGGTGAAGAGGCCAAAACTTGTCTCACTATGCAGACAAAGAATACATACACTGAATTAATACCTGGGTGGATTTAGGCAATTCATTGCATTCTTCTCACACTGAACATAAAAGCAATGAGTTACGTTTTGTGTAATATTACAATGTACTTAGAACTACTTAAACTTGATATATTGAAGGTTTTATAAGCACAAGTAAGTTGTGTCCCCATAACATTGAAATTTAACCAACAAAACACTATTTGTAAACACTTTGTTAATCTTCCCTTCATACTGGTGGGGCTAATCACAAACCCTTCGAAGTTTGTCACATTTGTATGTTTCCCACATTTAAGACGACTGATTCAGTCAACTTCCTGCTAATAATTGCCACCCTTGGTGATTCCGAATAACGGGACAGATAGTGAACCAGACACGGACAACCCCTTGCTTTAAACAATTTGCCAAATTCCTTAAGTCTGTAATATACATATATTATTACTTGTATTTAAATTACCAATCAATTATTTAATGACTTCAGTTTAATTTCCTTTTAATCTCCTAATATGGTCAGCCAACATTTTGGTAATTCTCACAACATAATTCTTTACTTTAAATGATATTACATTTGTACTAATTTACCTATTTTCATTGTCTTGTATCTGTGTCTTGTAGTTCTTCTAATGATGCTTGTCTTTCCGTTTGAAGTTTCCATTACAACCTCTTCTGAAACATTCATAGCAGCACCCCTTTTGAATCACATATCTTTTGTTGTTAATATAGTACCACCATTTTTATTCTAATAAATTTAAAAATCACAATGTTTTTTTTTCAAAATTCATTTTGGTAGAGGATGTTTTTCTTTTGTTGGGTGATACTGACTTTACATGGATGACAGTGTTTGGTGTGTAGGTGCATGACTCACTAGTTGACTTTGTCACTACTGACCTGTGTCATCTGTCAATTTCCTGGGTCTGTCACAGGCACATGGGGGGTTATTAGTGTTCTTTTGCCACAGGCAGTCAATGCTTCTTAATAAATGATGTTTTTCAAAACTTCTGATTAAATGCGTTGATAAAATCACCTGTAATAGAAAGATCCCGTGGCTTGGTCGTTATTAATACCAACATTGTGTCCATGTCACACTGGTTTCTACGTAAGCCTTTATGAGCAAATTTATGCAGCCATGACTTATCTGTGCTTGAGTTCACTGCAAGAATGATTCAGTCGAAGTGTGCTCTAATTTAAGATTACTGTTGATTATCTAGTAGGATTGTGAATAGCACAATTGAGGCACGTGTGCAGGCAGATAGAAATATATTGTCTAAAGATAAACCTCAAATGTCAGTACATAACCGGTGGTGCGTAACAAAAACGTTGGTACCTGGTAATTTGAATTCTGTTGAAGTTGGCCAGATGGTTGGATAATATTCTAGTTTTTTGTTACACCAGTTTTGTAACATTGTCTATACTTATATTTTTATTTTCTAATGAGTTCAGCATATAGTTGCTATCTAGAAGTTTGAGTGCCAATTTTATTATAGTACCTTTTTTAATACAATTCTCAACACTAGAAAAACACATAATGTTTCGTATTATTCACCTTTTGTATTGTTTCAAACTATCACCCACCCACGGGACTAGGTGCTGTGGACTTGCGATTTTGAGCAAACTAGAATGGCTCTCAAAACCACAGCCAATACCAACCGGATTCAACTGACATAACATGGTTGACACCAAGCTGCCCAGCTATGGTATCCACAGTTGTGTCAATGTTTATTAATATATTATATTCCATGTCGTAGGTGGCACCACTGTATTCATTCATTTTTTTCTTCCAATACATGATGATGACCAACTAACCACTCATAATTTTATACATCTTTCTTGGACTCTGTGAACTTATGCAATCACAACTTGCATTACATAGCTATTGTAAATATAACAAACTAATTACAAACTTTTTGGTGATGATTTAAAAAAAATTCAGCTTGTGATTATTACGGTTTTCAGCTTGTGCATTGAAGACAATTTGACAGTGAATTTATGGAAAGCACATTAAAAATATACAACTTACAAGTACTTGTAGCTTAGTTAATAACCGAACAAATGTGAAATCTATAAATAATTATTCATTACCATATCTCTATTATCACAGATGCACAAGTTAAAAAAGGATTAGCAAAGTTGTGAATGAAAGATGCATGCAGAAGTGGTGTAGTATATCTGTACACAGATGTGGGTGTAGTATATCTGTACACAGATGTGGGTGTAGTATATCTGTACACAGATGTGGGTGTAGTATATCTGTACACAGATGTGGGTGTAGTATATCTGTACACAGATGTGGGTGTAGTATATCTGTACACAGATGTGGGTGTAGTATATCTGTATACAGATGTGGGTGTAGTATATATGTATACAGATGTGGGTGTAGTATATCTGTACACAGATGTGGATGTAGTATATCTGTACACAGATGTGGGTGTAGTATATCTGTATACAGATGTGGGTGTAGTATATCTGTATACAGATGTGGGTGTAGTATATCTGTACACAGATGTGGGTGTAGCATATCTGTATACAGATGTGGGTGTAGTATATATCTGTATACAGATGTGGGTGTAGTATATATCTGTATACAGATGTGGGTGTAGTATATCTGTACACAGATGTGGGTGTAGTATATCTGTACACAGATGTGGGTGTAGTATATCTGTATACAGATGTGGGTGTAGTATATCTGTATACAGATGTGGGTGTAGTATATCTGTACACAGATGTGGGTGTAGCATATCTGTATACAGATGTGGGTGTAGTATATATCTGTATACAGATGTGGGTGTAGTATATATCTGTATACAGATGTGGGTGTAGTATATCTGTACACAGGTTACACTAAAGTGTTTCAGGTTTGAGATCCTTAATTGTATATCATAATTGTTACGTTTCTGATTAAATGTTTATGATATGGGTACTGGCTCATATATTTATCCAAACCACATATACTAAGTTATACATGCATACTTGTACACGTTGCTTTTGAGCAAAATTAATTTGAAAGAAGATAGCCAAAAATAATTTAGAGAAGGAGCCACCTTTAACTAAGCCAACTTATCCCATGCATAAATGTTTGAAATAAATTCACGCATTACACCCAATCCTCATCTTCCTGTGGACTCTTAATGTGGGTATTGATGGACAATCAATCAACTGTGGGCCCATTAGACAACTACAGCAGTGAAAATAATGACACTTGCAGGGCACTTTCGAAGAAATTCATCTCCGTGACTGAAGGACATATGACACAGTGCTGCCACCTAATGGACAATATTATATAAATTTTCATATAACTGCAGCCGAACACCGGTGGTCATTCATGAAAATCATTTAACGTTTCTATTGGCCAAAGTTGTATTGTTGTGAAAATAAATCCCAAATAAATATAAAATAATAGTACTTATATAGGGTGAGACCACATTAGATTTCACCATAGGCGGCCATTATAACGTTTCCTTCATTTCCTGTAAATTTTACCCAATAGTTTTCTTAAAATTTCTACACCATATTTACCCTCTATTCATACACATGCTGTGCAAAATTCGTAAAATTCTCATACCTCAATTTTCCATAAACCACTTTCAAACCTGACACCCCTTCATTTCTGCTAGAACCAGACAGTGATTTGCCCTAATGATATCATATAGCCAAATGACACCTGTGTCTATACGCAGAAAAGCACAATTTGACAACTGTCATAATTTGACAGCTCTGGTACCACGCTGCAGAAAAACATAATTTCTACTCAATCAACACTATACAAGTACTCTCAGAAATTCACACAACCTGCATAATGCCATTTCTATTGGGAACTCTCTCGGATAATGGCGGACGAATCCTTAATGTGGTCTTACCCCATATTGCAAACCTCTGTGGTGCACATTTGTGAGACAGATAAGAGTTTAGGCCCGCACCTCAAAAAACATGATGACGGTCACCTACAGTCACATCACATATATATATAACACCTATTCTACCCATGTACACATATATACAACACCTATTCTACCCATGTACACTTGTCACGTGGTCAAACAATTAAATTTACTGTCTTTTATCGATCAAAATGTACAAGAAATTCACTCATTTTTGCGTGTATACATTAGTTCCACCGGATACTCCGGTAGGTGGCGCCACTTTATGGTTACCTCCAGACTTGGGGATAGATCATAATTCATATTTCAATAATAATTGTAAAAAAGTTAATACCATACGCGATATTTAATTAAATAAGATTACCTTATATTCAGTGTTGACAGTAAGTGGGGGTTCTATTACGACTATTGGTTTGTGTAAATACTGGTGCATTTTTAATATTGTTTAATAGAGGCAATTCATCAAAGCTTTGATACAATACATGTAATAATTTGTTTTGTGTTTTACAAACATTTTATTTATTTCCTGAAAATAATAAGTGAGCTTTATCATAAACAGTGACAGGTAAATAAAAAAATGTAGTTAACAGTTTTAACAGTTTTTAACATCAATAATGTCAGCGGTATGAAAGACTGTATAAAGATCTTGATAGATATTTTATGGGATTTAATTCTGATCCATTCCGGTTATAGTCTTAAAAAGGGGTATTTATGGGGGCGTTACGCCATGGATGCTCCCTTTCGGAAATATGTTCTTTGTACTTATTGTGAAACCATGCAATATTTTATTTATTATAAATTATTCCTGTTGTTAATATTTTACATGTTAACAATATTAGAGATTGTTTTATGTGGATTAAAATTAGCTATATCAAACTACTTTATTATATTATTGGCATAGTATTAATGATCATGAAAACCTTTGCATGAAATATTATTTGGCAGATTATTGTATTTATTGGTAAAACATGATAATGTTAAGTTGTTTGTAAATTTCTAATTGATGTGTTGCGTGACAATGTGCCCTTTTTAAAGATGAATTGGTGAATGTTTGGAGAACTTATACTTAAGAATAAACTGTCATGTCTCAATATATTTTGTAAAATGTTGGTCGGCTCTGAAAAGGACCGTGTGTTGTTGTTGTTTCTTTTGATAGCTGCAGTCCACCATGTTCGTGTAGCTGGTCAAACTGGATAAACCCTTCAGATGCCCAAGAGGATGGATGTCCTGGAATGGATC
Organism: Paraescarpia echinospica; assembly: GCA_020002185.1. Lineage (NCBI taxonomy): Eukaryota > Metazoa > Annelida > Polychaeta > Sabellida > Siboglinidae > Paraescarpia > Paraescarpia echinospica. The sequence continues at coordinate 39,396,557 of CM034543.1, forward strand.
CATCCCGAATTTGACATCTCGCCGTGCCACACTCTCGCTTGTTTCAACATTTCGCCTTCATCACCTTATATGTTAATATATTCACAGCTTTCTATGATGGCGTGGAAGTTCTGTCCTCGTGAAACTACAGACTACAACCAAATTAGATTCATAATGATTTTGGAGGAGCATTATTTTATCAACCTGCAGTTGTAGGCTCCCAAAAAACCTCTCTTGAGACATCATACAGCTCCCCCCATTTTGGTTTCCGACAAGTGAAACTCTTACCTTAGCAAGGTGGAGCGTATGCACACATCACATCTCCCAACTTATGGGCCATTTGGCAGCCTACCTTCAACACTGAGTGTGGATTGCCACGCCGCATTATACTTATTGATTTCACCCGTTTTTTATATTAAAAAATAGAACTCAAACACACAAGTCCAACAACCAGAATTGGCTCATTTGTTACTTTACACAATTTCTTTATACAGTATTATACAGTATACCTTTACAGTGTACCTTTGCACAAGACATTCACAGAAATTATCCTTTAATATAAATAAATTAATGATTTAGAGAATGATAATATCAAGCAAAATAGTGAAATTATTAACCAATGAGCATTGATTGCTTTTACTGGCATCCGAATATACGTTCGTTATAATAGCCGTCTGGTAAAATTTAACGTGATAAAATAGCCACTCAAACTTATATCTGACTACTACTATTGTCCATGTTAAATTATACAATTATTGTTTATTATTTTTAATGTAGCACAGTACAACATATAAAATGATACGCATCATTGAATTTTGCAACAAATAAATTGTTAGTAAAAACAAAATAATATTGTATCAGCATGATAAATTACCTCTGGTGGACAATATTAAAATACAGCAATAATTACTTAAACCAATAATTGTAATAAATACTATCAACTGTCAACATTAAATTTAACCTTATTTAATTTATTTATTTATTGAAATATCGTGTATTTTTAACTTTTTTTACAATAACTATTGAAATATGAATTGTGATCTATCCCCAAGTCTGGAGGTAACCACAAAGTGGCGCCACCTACCGGAGTATCCGGTGGAACTAATTTATACACGCAAAAACGAGTGAATTTCTTGTACATTTTGATCGATAAAAGACAGTAAATTTAATTGTTTGACTACGTGACAAGTGTACATGGGTAGAATAGGTGTTGTATATATGTGATGAGACTGTAGGTGACCGTCATCATGTTTTTTTTATAGGTACGGGCCTAAACTGCAAAAGTATCCTCAGCATATTGAGGCTAGGCGTGTATTGGAAGAAGAAGTACCTGTATCTGTATCTGTATTTTGACTGGCAAAATGTCCTATGGACACATCACGCCAGTGCCTGATTATATATGTCTATGACTATGACTATGTCTATGTCCACTGATTTGTTTGCACACAAAAGAAGGTCCCTCTGTGAACCTTTAATTGGAATTGTGTGCAGTTTTGCACAGCTGATAGTTAAAATAGCCATGAGGATTGTTCTTTGAACTGATTATTATATTATTCTTATGCCATTTGATAAATAATTATGGACTGTATAAGTGTATTATAAAATATAAAAACAGCTTTGCTAAATGCCCAAAACCGTAAGGAATATTGTCATATGTCTCCAAAGCCTACAATAAGGCTGTTAAAAAGAGTTGGCAGATAAAATGCATGGTTTGGCATCAAGTCTAAGAATGAGAACACTATAAATGTATTAAACATTTTGTAGTAAAATCAGGAAGCAATCACATATCACGATTCAGTTGTAGAGAATGCAGGCTAGATAGAAGATGTGTGCCGTTGTGTGGTGCCATGTTAATTGTAGGCTGGTGACTCTATAACTGGTCAGATTCCCCCATTTGGTTATTTGTTTATGACAACTTGACAAGTTTTAAGGTCTCTGTGTAAGCACCCATATTATGATTATCTGACGATTGTGTGAATACTAAAACGAAATCAACAAATACTTCAGAAGGGCAGGATACACACAAAGAAGTTGGACTCTCGATAAACCAAACACTTCCTTCCTTCCACCTGCCATTTGGGGGTAATTCTCTGGGTAGCAATATCATTTCGATTGTTATCCTCCTGGCTTTTCTGACTAATTTCCCGAAAAAGCAAAGCTATCAAGTATCCCCTATAATATCCTAGTTCATTGGTGCACTTGTGCTACTTCGTTTTGTTGAAATTAATAAACAAACTGCGAACTATTTAGAATTTGGTAACGAGTCGAAACTAGCAACACTTACTTGAACATGGACATGCATCTGGAAGTGGAAACTTCATATAATAGTATCGTGTTCGCGAATTTGGGCGAGACTGATCTCTGACCCTCAAGATTGGTGCCTCGATCAAGCCATTTTTTTTTATAGTGTTCGCAAGTTTTTATACGATCACACTTTCTTATTTTACGACATTTACGCCGGCGATGGGACGTCCCCGGACATATGCCACCGACTCAGCGAAGAAAAGGGCCAAATTATGCAGACAACGGCAATATTTGCGCCAGACGGTTTATTTGGGGAAAACCAGTATGGATTTGTGGAACGACACAAAAGAAAGAGCTGGAGTAAAAACAGACGCTGCGTTCGCAAAAGTTCTTCTAAACAGGTTAGTAATTGCAAAGTAGTCAGCCTCAGCCACGCATATTTATTCGTATGAATATAATGTTATGTTGCTTATTATGTTCAGAAAACCACCACCCCTCAATACTGTGAAAATTTCCATAACAATAACAGGTATCGTCCGCCCACATATTGAATATGCAAATCAAGTATGGGCTCCCTACTTAATGAAACACATTACAGCTCTTGAAAATGTTCAGCGTAGAGCAACCAAATTAATTCCAGGTTTTAAAGATCTTGAATATAATGAACGTCTACAAAGACTAAAATTACCAACTCTGTCATATCGTCGCCTCAGAGGAGACATGATTGAATTATATAAGATTTTAACAGACAAATATGATACAGCTGTGACATCAAACTTTATAACTTTGAGGGATACTGAATCATGTACGCGAGGACATCACCTAAAAATATTCAAAGGACGTTGTCGGTTAAACATTAAAAAATATGGCGTATGGAACAGCCTCCCACAGTCTGTGGTAGAGGCTCCATCAGTCCAGTCCTTTGAGGGGAAATTAGACAAATTATGGAAAAACCACCCAATTAAACTCGATTACACAGCCCCACCCCTATTATGGAACAACTCGTCAGACGCATGCGCACCATATAGTTTGACGACAAACATCAGAGCTGGCATAAGAGGCATCACAGCCTAGAAGCCAGAAGAGGACCTGTAAGAACCTGTAAGAATCAATAGCTTGCGACTGATTAATCATGTGAGAGAGCAGAGAATTACTATACACAGAATTGCAGCCCATGTTTTGTTAAGTTACAAATCGTTTTGTACATGTAAATTATAGAAGTTCTGTTGTTAGTTTTTTATTTTGGTCTTTCACGAAAAAAACATTAAAATTGATCAATAACCTACATTTTGTTAAGCCTAGGGGATATTGACCCTTGGACAGTGACAGGTGCGAATCTACCCTCTGGCACTGAGCAAACTGTAGTTGTGGACATTGCCAGGGCAGAGGTTCACCCACTGCCAGCCAAGTGTCATCCTCAATAATTAGCAGTGTTGAATGACACATTCGGATCACAACTAAGGCATTGGGTATTTTGGATGGTTTACTATTGAATTCCTCAAACTTTGTTTTGTTGAACTATCAGTGTAAAATTGCTAAACTTTATAGTTACTTTATATTTTTAAATAACATTTCTTTGTGACTTTATTTCCTGTGACCTTCTTTCTAGCCCACCTATGTTCTACCTGTATTTAGTTAATTATGTTGGCAATTGGATGGTGAATATTACTGCCATACACAATCCAAATTGTTTCACATTGTTACCTATGACAATTGTAAATTGTGTATTTGTTTGTTATATACTACTGTTTCACTATATATACAATACTAACTTTGCCACTCTCATATCATTTATTGGGCCTTCCATTTATTGTAATTGTTTAACAACTGGGCAAATTACCATTTCACATGTTTTTAGCTGTTATTACTTTTGAAAATTATTTCAGCAGCCTGCATTTCATTGTTGTTCTACACTACTGTATGCTGTCAATGTTGATGGGTAGTAATGCTGTCAAACCATGTTCACTTTCACAAATAATCGGACTCATTCCAAAATCAAATTCATGACTTTGTTTGACAGTTTCAACACAAAGGCACAAACTACCTCAACACCACTGCAGCCATCACATATGACAAGATCTGTGGTCGCTCTATCGAGCATCAATGGTCGTAGCAGAAGCAGCTATCTGTGAGGTGTCCAGTCACTTCCTGAGGTTGGATGCAGTTCAGGACAGTTAGAACAAACGTAAGTATTAATTGCTGCTGCTATGCAAACATGATATATATATATATATAAATCATAGCATCATAATTGGAAGGTATGCAAATACATGTTATTGCATGGTTTTAACAATTATTTTTTATTCTGACCAGTCTTACATGGGTACAGTTACAACATCTTTGGTTGATAGGGCTTTTGTAAAACTTTCAATTACATTCTACATTTAATTTGCAGTTCACTTTTTGACGTTAATGTTCTATTTATTTAATTTGGAATATTTCTGTTGCAAACATAAATTCATGTATATGCAATGCAAGAAAATTAATGTGACACAACATAGCCAAGCCTCAGTGATTGTCCTTTCATAATAATTATACCTATGCTGGGGCACATATCTACTAAAGCCTGCAACTGCTTCAATGTTAATGTTACTTCACATGACATTTGATCTCAGTCATCACCCGCTGGGTCACACAGTACAAGATACTCATGTTCAGTTACTGATTTGTATCTTTGATTGTGTGTGTGTGTGTTTGTGTGCTCAGAAATCAAAATAACTTCATTTGACCTCTTTAAACATACAATGTGTGGAATGATTTTAATATTATGCAAGGTTGGGGAGATTCTTAGTAAGACATATGATATAATGTCGTTATCATGGGAGGTGCCTCACAAGTGTTGCTAACAATAGTTAATCAATACACTTTGTTGCAGTATGCCTTATGAAGATGACCCGATGGGACTGGAAGCTGTGGATCCTGGTGATACATCATATCAGTTTGGAGATGACACGCTACGAGAGATACATCGGTAAATATTTGTATTATATATAATTTTATATATGTATATACATTGTTGCATGTACGGTAACAAATGGTTACTTTTGTGGTTGTTCAACGCTGACAACCTTTTCTTCTGGTCAGCATTTTTTTAAATGTCAGTCCACCAGATCAGCACATTTTCTTCTGAAATTACAGGTAGATGCATGAAAGTGCTGTTATGATAACAAATTAGTTCTGTTTTCATAGTACTTTAATAAATATTCTTCACTAAAATGTGTTACAAAAGGTGTTTCGTTCTATAATTACACATGGGACAGTAAATATTTGGTTAAACCATTAATGTACAACATTTAGCTAGTTTGTAGATCTTCAGTTCACCAGCTTTTTAGTCGATATCTTTGTCTGCACACGTATGTACGCAATAAATAAATTCTACATTATTGCAGAGGAAGTATTACATGATGTAAAGTTTGATGTGTTGATAGCAACACTCACTGCTTTGGTTTTAAATGTAGATGTCGCATCGACACTGCCGGGTTAGAGAACGTCACCATATGTGATTTGGTGCATGATTTGGAAGAGACGGTCAGTGCTACCTCCAGTCCAGACGAAGAAGAAACAACGATGGTGACAAGAGCAGAAGACATCACTGGGAAACCCTGCTTGATTGTTTATGAAGAATGTCTACTGGAACTTGCAAAAATGAAGGTATACACTTCTGTTTGATAATCATGAAACATACTGGTGGCATAAGTATAATTAACAATAATAACTTAATGCCAATCCGTAGAAAAAATAAATGTGCATCATTTACGTAGAAGTTTTAAAATGACGGAGACTTGTTTTTAGATTTTTGATGAATATACATAATAGAGAAATCAGTGCCTATTTTTTTTAACTTTCATGTCATTAAATTTTATCATACTTTTTCACAAGAGGAGAAGTCATAGGCACATCCAAGAGGGCCTAGAGGACATGTTCCTCCATAAACCTTTGGAATGTGCCCACATTTTGTTGATCTTCATGGGAGGTGTACTTTGACGTTCTTAGAGGACCGTAGATGTTTTTTTGGTGAACCATGCGGGGTGCAGTTGGAGGTTTCTTGGAGCATACAGGTTGGTTTTTTTGCCCAGCCTGCAGGGGGATGCAATTTGAAGTTTTTGATGAGCCTCAGCCCCTCCTTAAATATTAACAGAATTCTGCTGCCCGTGTATAGACTATCCTTTCTAAATTACTTCTCACAGTTACAGATTTGTTTATTGGTGTAGGTGGATAACATTTGCAAAGTGAAGGGATGCAGACAATCATATGACTTGATCCTGAAGCGCATTGGAAGTGCTGCTGTACTTGTGTGGGTGAGTACCATTAATTGTTTATATTAATCTGCTCTTTTCATTTGTTTACAGTTGTGGAATTTTGAATCACAATTACTCATAGCAATCTTTTTGCAAAGCAGTTACCTTACTGATCATCACACATTTTTTATGTCTGATATCAGACAAAATAACGTTCGTTTGGGGGAGGGAGGGAGTCGGAGGCAGTTTCTTGTGGTATCACACATTGATATTTGACACATCGGGCTGTTAATGTATTTATATCATCATATCAATGTTTACAAACTTTCGTCTGGGGATGGGGGGTTGAGGCGAGATGAAAGTAATTTTATCTGATATTATATAACAATGTTATGAAATGATCCCTTACAGCTGCCATTTAACAGCTTTATTAGTAAAAGCTTGCATATATATATATACATATATCTTCATTTAGTGATATATCATTAAAAATACACGACGCAAATTATATTCATATTCACATTGGCTGTACAGATGTTAAACATTAATCAACATGTGCCTCACATAATTAACATAACTTATGCACCACAATGCATCATCATCTCATACAGAATTATGCTTTCAGACCTGCCCAAAGGGACACAAGGGTCGTAGGTGGGCCTCACAGCCTCGGCTTAGCAAGCGAGGAGTATACGCTGGTGATTTTCTCCTGGCAACAAACATTTTGTTGTCAGGAAACAATTACACCAAAGTGGCGCTACTGTTCCGCTTCATGTGTCTGGGGATAGTGAGCCCGGCACAGTTTGACAGGATACAGTCACTCTACATAGTGCCTGCTGTCATGGAGTACTGGGAGAAGCTCAGGACCACAACCATTCAGCAACTGCAGGGCAAAGCACTCATCCTCGCAGGTAACTGGTCACATTAATGTGTACGTATGTTGATAAATTGTACCTAGACTTATTTTTCATACATGTTTATGTTATGGCATATTCATATAAAGCACATTTGTATTATCTAATTTATAAACATACATATGATATATTAAACAATTTATATCACATAAATTCTAATCACTAATTGCACATAATGTAATTACGTTAAATAGTAATTGTTGGTATTACTATTAAATAATATACAACAGTTATTTTTAACAATAAAAAACTAGTAACCCTTGACTGTTCGTAAGATGGTAAACAACCCATATGATGTTTAATTTACAGTGTATAGCTAACAACTAGATGATACACCTTTTTTAGGAGATGGACGAAATGACAGCCCATGTCACAGCGCACAATACTGCTCGTATACATTGATGGACTGCGAGTCAGGCAGTATTGTGTCAACAGTAGTGGTCGACAAGAGGGAAGTCAACCTTAGATCCCCTAACATGGAGAAGGTGGCACTTGAGAGGAGCCTCACCCTGCTGTCAGGCACTCTGCAGATTGCTGCCTTCCTTCGTGAGTTATCTTAGTTGTATAGAAAGTGGACTGTCACAAAAAACAGTAAAAATTTATGTACGTTTTAACTGAAGTTCTTGTGGTGAATATACTATTTGACAGTTGTATATTTGATATTCAGCTTTGTGAATGACGAGCAGACTTATGACTAGTGTACACAACAACATGATGTGTATAAATGAAAATAAAGATTAGATGAGCATTTTAAGTCGTACACACTCGGCAAAGCTGCAACAAAACATTATGCATGATATGTACATGTTCAGTGTGCTGCTTGTGTGTAAAGACTTGTACAAATGATTTATGGTAGAACAAATATTTGAACATTGTGTCTAGTATACATTTCAGTTTCTATGGCTGCAAAGCATACAATACATAAGTAATATTTTATTATTATATTTCAGGAGATCAGTACCCACAGATCCTTCATCAGTGGGACATTTGGCATGCAGCAAAGAACCTGGGAAAAAAACTGTCAGAGGTACAGGTTTCATTCTGAACGATTGTATAATTTTTGTGTATTACAGGAGCAAATAAAGTTAGATGTTTTTATGTCTATTATGTTTGTAGTTACATAAACATATGTAACAAAAATAAGATATGAATAATGTCATTTATTGAAATGTGATGAAAGAAACATTCCAAAAGAATTATGAATCTTAAGTGGAGTGCAGTAGCACAGTGTTAAGAGCTTCGGACTCTCAACTGAGAGAAACCAGGTTTGAATCCTGTGCGGCAGTGTCATACCATGGGCAGTTTTGTTTACTCTACATTGCTTCAGTTCACTATATCATTGAGTACCTGGCTATAGAGAGTGGTGCATATTTCTGTATGAATAGTCTTCATATATTAATTGCAGCATAGCTGAATGCTTCCACGAGAAGTCAAGATGGTGTTTAATTGAACAGGTCTGCCAGGGAGTAAATTGTAAAGTGCTTTGAGCAGTCCCGAGAACTGGATACTGCACTGTATAAGAACTTACCTTTACTTTACAATTATGACTACTGTGAAGCATCGATAACCCAAACACTTTGGTCCCTAATGTACGTGCCATGGCTGATGAGGTTCTACTCTATTGATGGGCCATGCCATACCATAGTCTGAGCTGGCAGAAATTAATCATAAACAATAACAGTACACTTAGATGTAATGTGTGTATCAAATGCTATCAATATATATCTATATGCACCCATATATATTTGTGTGTATTTTAACATGTTTATATACCATACCATAAATATATAAAACATTATGTGACCCTAGCATCTGCTATTTGTCAGGTGTCTAGTAACCGTGCAAACAAGGCTTTGGGACCTTGGTGCAAGGACATCGTGACGCATTTCTGGCACTGTGCAGAAGTTGCAGAAGGTTCTGAGGAGCGATTCAAGGTAATTGTTTCCAAAAAACCTGTTTTCTTTACGTTTTCACAATAACCCATGTTAATAATACAAATATCATAATCTTTCTAAACATGTTCCATTAACATATAATTTGTTCTGTCGCCACAAAATAAATTTGGGGCTAAAAAAATGTAATAACGTACCAGTTGGTCAATTAAAAAAAATTAATGGACAAATTGATTACAGTATTTATTTAATTTAGTGTATTGAAATGTATCTAATTTAACATGAACATTTGTTTTGCAATATAGTGACAACGCTATGTTGTAGGAGGAATGGCGAGGAATCATCCACCACACAGTCAACAAACACCAGTGGCAAATTGGTGGTGGGGTGTCTGCTGGCCAGTGTTCCCATGGTCCTCTGGAGGAAGACCATGACAAGGTCTGGCTGGAGGAAGGCTCGCCAGCACACAAAGCCTTGGTGGAAGTTGAATGTTCGCTTCCTAAAGAATGTCCATCATTACGTGAAATTCAGGTGTGTATTTCAATACTTACAATTTTGCACTATTTTAACTATTACACTATTGTATTGTATTTATTCAATTTCCAACAGGTCCAGTGGACCCATTAACCAGACTGATAACTATCTATTTATAAAACAAATTATGTATTCATATTTTTAAAGAACAGCTGTTATTTTATCATTCCATCAAATGTTGGTTGTCAGCACACTGTGGTTGTGTGTAAAGTACAGAAAATGGACAGGTGACTATTGGTCATGGTTGGCAGGTGGTTGCCTACAGAAGTGAAGTGCAAATCTGCAACAAAAAATCTGTGCTGACTGCTGATACATGCATCATATTTTCAGACATACCGGAGAACTCGAAATGTTTCATCACCACATCTTTATGTATGCAGCTAAACTCTTCACATTCAGGTAAACGAATAATGCAGTACACATTATCTTACGTCTGTCACCAAACATTTCATGAAAATCATAAATAACAGCAATGAAGAACGACAATATATAATTTTGTCTGCATGAGAATTTTGTATTAACTCCTGTCCTCGTGAAATTGCATATTCGTATTTAAAAATGTGAAGTAAATACTATTTCCAGTCATATTAAATAAGATTTTATTAAGACTGTGATTCTACTGACTAGACAATAATGACAAGCACGAAATTAACAGGTACAATCATTGCACTGTAAAATATAACATTTATAATATTACATGAATAAGTTATGTTGACATGGAACCCAATTATAATGTACATGAAAATAACAAACAATTATGTATATTATGATCCTGTGTTAAAAACAACAACACTTACATCAAACTGTAATTGTTTATAGCATGCCGTGACTAATGAAAAATCACAAAAAAATAATGACTAGACAATTACAAAAGGCAAATAAGAATTACAGGTATACTTATTACACTTGGATGTAAAAAAAACAATGTAATATAAAGTATTAGAAAAATATAAATTGGTGATAATGTAGAAAAAAGAAAACAAAATTAAACAATAAATACATAATAAATACACTGTAAACATTTAAAAATACAATGTCGATGCAGTCAGTGTATACACAAATTGTTGACAAATTTCACAAACATGTTTTATATCTCACAGCTACCCATTGAATGTTGCAAGAACTCAGCTGGCTGCCATCGACTACCAACAACACAAAGACAGATCCTACCGCCTTAACTCTGCAGGAGAAATGATGTGAGTATTTCCGTTGACATAGATAGAAATTATTGATGTAGCAACATTACTTATTAATTTGGGAAAAAATACAAATTAATTTTTTTTTTGAAAACGTTAAAATGTGGCTTTGCGTTGAAATAAAGATACATTCTTAGAAGAGTCTATTCAAAAGGAAATATTACAGGCATAATTAGAACAAGAGCATTATTTATAGGTGCTTAATGAGAAAGATTTGTGTAAAAATTGAGATAACGTTATAGAGTACAAATAATAGATGGTTTAGAAAGAGCGCCACAGAACTGCTACTAAATACAAACTGAAGAAATTTGCCATGTTTGTTAATGCCTGCATAACTTGTAGCAGCAAGAAAAAGAGCAGCTACAAGAAGACCATGTATGAATTACTTTTGAAGAATATGATGTCACATTTATGTAAAAATAATTCATGCCACAGTCATGGAAATAGTTATTTTGTCTGATTTAAAGGTACAAGAGGATGTATAGCAAACAAAAAATCGGGAAACTGGTATGCTGTTCCCATGAAGACACCAAAATCCTACAGCTACAGAATCGGTGTCAAGACGTCGCGAATTGATGGCAGAAGATCCCCGCCGAATCAGTCGGACAATGGCACTCACCGCTCCACCACCAACTGCCGAACTAGTGAGGCGTCACCGTTCCCGGATGTCCAGAAACCTCCGGTCTACAATGACGTCTGGTCAGTCAAGCTAACCGACTGACCTGGAAGCCAGTGTAAACCCCATTTGTATTGGGGAATCGATCCCTAATGCGGCTGACCACACAACTGGGGATGACCCGTCGGATGTTTGTCCCAAGTCGGCCATGTCGCCACAGGACAAACTGCCTATAAGCAGCATGTCGCAGGGCTGCCGAGTCGTGTCCGGGGTCCTGCGCAAAAATGTCTGCCCAGTAGGCCATGTTGATTTGTAGAACTAACGGCTCCAGACACACTAGTTCAATCTCCTGTAAAGATCAAATTGTTATAGCAAAAAAGTTGGGCATCATTGCAGTGTTGGGAGTAAATTTAGAGTATTCATTGTGGTAACCCGTATAATTTTTTATGAATGACCTGATATAACTTATACATATTGGCATATATCTTGCGAGCATTGAGTATTCCACAAGGAATGGTTTCAGTGGAGTGTAGGGGGTGATACAACAAGAATAACTTAGTGTGACGAAAAAAGTGATGATGTATTTTAATTGTATAAGGTAGTTGTCATTAAATTAATTGTTATTTTTTATTATTATTAATAATTTCATTAAAATGACCATCCTGACCAGAGTAAATATTATAGATTGATGTGATAGCTGCTAACTGACAAGGATTATAAAATGTTTTTTACTGACAATACATCTCGGTTTCTGTCATGTATAACTATTTCAGCTACTCTTGTTTGACATTTCAAGATGCTGCCTGAACCTCAAAGTTAAATCGTCATGGGAAATGTTGTAATGTCAACATGTTTAGATCGGTGTTATGCCAACAGTATGTCTTTCTTATCATGTATTCGAAGGGTTTGTCACCCGTGGCATATTATGAAAGAATCAATAAGTTCACTCCAGGGTTCATTTCTGCATTACATCGGTATTATCGTTCATTTAAAACAAAAACTTGCATTCTTATTACACAATTGTAGTATGCTTAAGTAGTGCTTCTGTGTTGCATTTCAATGTCAAATACTCACTGGTCTTTCAGATATGCAGTTGTGTAGGCCACAGCATAACCTCTCCAGGTCTGTCGGCATATCTCTACATCTGCCGCAGACGCACCACTGGAGGGTGTTTTCCGATGGCTGGTCCGAGTGGGGGGTAGGCGTCTGGTCGTTTAGCACTTCCAGTGCATCGAACACAATGCCTGGATGCTCGTTGATAATTGAATGTAACAAACTGCGCATCGATGTTCCGTCTAACTGTCTACTGTTTCCTGTGTAACCGAATGCAAAAAGTTATATTTTTGTAGGTGTTATATAGATGAATCACTTTGGGTTTAATGTACAAATGCATGATGCACACACAAGGGACTTTATTGAATAATGACAACAGCTTTTTTCCATGATTACATGTGGGTTTGATGTGAAAATGTGATGTTTATGTGGAAGTTTTTTCATAAAGTAAGTAAACATAGTTTCTATATGTACATCTAAGCAAACGAAGATATATTTAAATGTGCAAATTAAAACTTTGTTGATAACCTATGTGTGGTTAATTGTTGTATATGATATTACCTGAGTTGAATGAATACGGGCCTCCCGCAGGCTACGTATTCTCTCGATATCAGCCTGACTTTCCTCTCCCTCCTCTCCCTCCTCTCGTCCTTACACCCTGGTTGCGGGGTGGCATCTATCAACATCAAAACCCATGTATGAACTTAATCACATGTCACATCAAAACTCATGTATGAACTTAATCACATGTACAATAAACATCCTTTTAGTACTGCACATTCCAGAAATACTTCCTCAATTGTGATGATAATGCACAAAATTGCATTATTGCACACTAACACCTTAACTTTGTCATTTTGAAAGTTATCCCAGGAAACCAATTAATCACATTACATAGGCATATTCTTGGTTATCGCATAACATATTTATTACATTACATAATTAAAATACGATGCTAAATACTCAGCTCCCTGGTTTCAACCGGCGAGATTTATATCCCCCGTGTTTGACGTATGTGATGGACATAAATCATAATATAATGACTGCTCCCTTAAAATGGCGCAGACATTTCCCATTAAAAGGCATTATGCGCCGTCACGTAATGTATTATCGTAAATAATTTACGATAATACATATCATTACTAATGATATGTATTTACGTAATAAATAGTGTATTAACGTGATTCAGCGTAGCCATAGGTAAGTCAATACATATCAAATCGGCCCCCGTATTATCTTATGCCCGCTGACGCTGTCAGTGTCACTCTCCGTTCCAGTAGAAATGATAACGCAATGCACTGTCGCAGATGTCACTCACTTTTTATGACTATTGGCTAATTCACGTTGGATTAATACACCGCTAGCTATCATACATGTTCGTGTTACCAATAATAACAGTGTAATACATACCTTCTATTCAAACTACCACCACGTGTTCGCCATTCGCTGTTGTTGATGTTTTCGTAAGCTTGCCTGGATGTCTGGTCTCGCGTAAAGCACGTGACTGCCCAATTTCAGGAGATCGACAGCGCAATTGGCTTTCGAGCCAGCTACCCGATGTAACGACAAATATTTTTTTGTCGATTAAAAAACAAGTACGCATTTTTTTATTATTAAACAGACTGTGCGCACTAATTAAACTATCCACACATTACACATCTGGACATAAAAGAACAGGATTGGCGATGGGCAAACGAAGTGATTATGCACCTTTAAATGTCATTGCGAATGTTAAATACAGTGCTGCCACCTGGTGTATTAAATGTGACTAAACCAAACCTATTCTGGTGGTTCCATCTGGTGGACACTTTCAACAATATATGTAAATTATGCATCTGTATGATATTTTCTAATTTCATCACTAACAGTCTTCAATTAACCAAATTCCATTTACATTAATATATTGCTACAATTGACCTACAATATATTTATCAATAGATATATCAAGGTCTGATACAGCTGAATATATAAAATTAATAAACCAAACTGATCAGAGAGCCCATTTTAGACATCTCAATTTTACAAGGATTTTGTTATACTAGTAATGTAGTCTGAGCCCCTTAGAAAGCATACTTACCTGGCACAGGAGAAACCTTGATCACCAAGGAGGTTCTCCCAGGGCGAGGCCTTTCCATTGCACTTCGGTTGGGCTGACCCTTGCGATTACCCCAAATGTGGGTAACTCGGGTGCGTAATTTTTGGTAGTGGGGGACTGCGTTCGCGCTATCCCCTTACTTGAAAATAAAATTTGAATTCTGTTTGTTGTCAATGTTTTGCCCAATGTTGTTTTAAATATGTAAGTCTATCAATCAAACTGACTAACATTTAGCACCCAGTAATAAATACTAAACTCTCTCTGAACAAATCTGGATGTGCCCCTGAAATGTGAATGGATGCAGCTCAACGGTCTTGTCACATACTATGTCACTATACCTGTATATATAACTAAAAATAAATTCTTATGTCAACATCTGATTGTTATTTACAGAAATCGTTACAATAAATATTGCATTTTAATTACTTATTATTACTTTATTGATGTAAAGCAGTGAACATTTTAATACATTTTTGTTAGTATTTCATTTTACATAAGTTAGTTCTTTATAAATTTATATTCTTTTTATTTATTGTAGTGATTATGTGTTGTAAATGTTATGTTCTAAGCACCTTCGAGCAGGGATTATATCCGGATATATTGCACGGTTTTTATTATTATAATGGAAGATGTTTGGAGTTCAAATTTAGTCAGGTTTGACTACATCCCTGACTCCGAGTCTGTGACTACATTTTACGTAACTACACCTACATGCAAATTAGCACCCAGATGGCTGAGGTGAGAACGTTCATTCGTCCATGAAATGGTGTCTTTGCCTCAGACAAAGGTGTTTCTCATCTAATTGGACTGCATTCATGGCTAATTCAGAGCGTGTGTTTTGTAGTGGAAAGAAGCAAGCTAGTTGACAGATAAATTACTACGTGTTGTGTAACTGGTCATGACCATATGGGTTCGATGCAGTACGGTAACCATTGCAGGAATATATCTCTGACATTCGTCATTTTGAACAAACAACGTGTATCTGCGAGCGTGTTATGTTTATGTAATGGTGCCTTGTTTTCTAATATTGCTATCACGACTGTCAGCTACCAAGGCATCCCGTCAAGGAATGGGTATTTTTGTTAGTTATAATAATATAGATGATTCAGGTTTGAATTAGACAGGTGACCAGTTATTGCGGTATGGATTACTATGTTATACAAGAGTTGAGATGTGATGTGCATTTTTGCCAGTGCGATCAATTCGCAGACTTTGGTGCTATTAATGATGTTTGCTGCATCTTTCTAAGACCATTTATCTTTTACTATAGTGTGACCTTTTTGAAAGTTGATGCAATCAGTTAGAATCGACGAAGCTGCTTTGCAGGAGAACCTTAAAATTGTGTTGGGCTTCAAAGAAGAGTTTTTCACTGCAGAAGACAAACCTAACTGATTTTCTGCACAACGAAAATGTCAAACAAAGAAACACAATATACCAGTACCTTTGTAAAGGAATGTTTTTCTTATGTACAAACTCTAAAATAGAAGGGTGTTTTGTTTTATTTTATACTTTAAAAGTTTGTGGAACTCTGTATTACCCGAAAGATTGTTCTTTGGAAGATGTAATTATCACAAAATAATAATGGAATATTCACTGGGTACCAATATACATTGTGCAAAAAAGTGTGAGTATGTTTAATATAATACCAAGTTTGAATCTACTATTTATACACAATTATTTGTGTTTCCTTCTCTCTGTTTTTAATCATATCTTTCTAGGAATGCTCAAGTGTAAAACAGGGTTACACAAACTTTTACAGATTTTATAAAATACCTTTCTATATCGACTTCACTCAGTGTGAATTATTTGTGAATCACTGGCTCAAATTCAATTCAGAGTATTTTACTATCAATTAAAATTTGTTCTCATAATGTTTTGTTTTTTTTGCTTTCATGAACTTCTTGAGACAAATTCTGCTAGATGGCAGTCCTTCTACGCAGTGCTGTCTCTGGTGTCCACTGTGAATTGGGATGAGGGTTGGTACCAACTGTCACATGTCTATGTCACCCTCCCGAAGAGCCACCTAGGCCATGGTGAGGTATGAATCGAAACCACACGAGTAGCATGACTTCATAGGGACGTAAATTGCTGCTGACTTGTGTTTATTTATCAACTTGTTATACATGTAGAATTAAAATTATGCATGAATAATGGGAGCCACACCAGTGACAGGACTATGCTGTCACCGTTTAGTGGTAGTTGTCTGACGAAGTTTATTGAAAGGAAATAAAACGTTACAAGAAAATAAGGTAAATTGACAGTACACTACATAGAAAGAATAATCCTATCTTCTGTTTTATTTTTAAATTGTTATTTTGTGGTACAACTAGCAGTTACTCCAAATTTAGGAATTAAAAAAAATTACTACGGGAAATTGTATTAATTTATTTTTATTAATATACTTTACACAATGATAAACATGCGTAGATAGTCAAAAATACACATATTTTGAAATCTTCCACTGCCAACCGCCGTTTCGAAATTGGGCAATTTCGTTCAACCCACATCGCCTGTTTCTTTTGGAAGAGACACTATGAGCCGTTGGGCCCTTGTACCTGGTGTCTATGCCAGGGGAAATAAAAGATACCACACAAAGGGTAAAATGTGTAACCTGTATTGGAATAACTAACTATAGAGGAGGAAAACTCTGAAAATAAACCAGGAACACAATGGAAACAAGTGCTTGCACTATCTTGTGTCATCCTCAAAATAAACATTTTCTACAAAGAAATTACATGAGAGCAATACATTGTCTTCGAAACCTTGCTGAAGACAACAATGTTGGTGTAGAGCTCTGTTGTGTTTGAAGGAGGTATCATAACATACGCCTGGGAGCACCAAACTGACATCTGTCACATTAGTACTCCCTAGGTAATAATCATTGCCCCTAAATTGTACCCTGCACAATAGCTTGGTGCGCTGCGGAACCGTGCCTAGCTGGTTATAAAATCGCCATTCAGAGAGAACAAACTTTACCGGGGCAACCCGTGGTGAAAAACCAATTTCTAAAACATCAGCCATGGAAATGAAGTCATCTGCTAGCATGGCATTATGGAGGGTAGCAATAACAACCTACCTGGGGGAACAGGGAACAAATTAACAACTGCGCCCCTGTTGAGTTTTGTTAATCAAGAACAGCGGCTTAGGTGTGATGCAGTAGCATTGTTTTGACTCGTTTGATTTTATTGACAGCAATGAAGTTGTAAATGAAGCAGATGTGTTTTTCTATTGCATGCATGGGCCACCTTTATTTTGTATTTGTTCTGAAATGATCTACTGATTGTGTTATTGCCTGCAGTGTGAATGTACCTGCTCAGAAATACAATTTGCTGATATCTGATCAGACTAGACTTCACCTACATAACAATGTTTGGATTCTTGATAAGTCTATGGTTTCCTTGGCCATTGACCAACTGGAGTTTATTGCTTTGCATTGCAGCCATCATTATCATCGTCATCATCGTCATCATCGTTTACAGGAACTTGTAGGCAGATGCCTGTAGATGTTCCAGTCTAACATTTGGGCTAGCGAGTAACGTAGTAGAAGTAGTAAAGTAGTAAAAGCTTTATTTAATGATGGTGACCATGTCACGTTATATCATGATTTTCAATGGGCCATCTCACACTACATTCTTACATCAACATTTACACAGCTTTTATAAAATATACAATTCACAACAATAAAAATATAAATAATAATAAATAAAATAAATAACAATAAATTAAATAATAAATGATTAATATGACACTACAAATAAAACAACATCATGAATACATTTACCAGTTCTAGAAAGATTAAAGTCAATAATAATAGTAAATAAGATCAAGATGAATGAATTAAAACAATTCATCATTTAAAATAAATACTCATTCAGGCATATCAATTGAAAAGTGCAAACAATTGTATACATCCTTCTTGAGAAATTTTTAAAAGACTGTTTTAAAGGTATCTACACTATTGGCATTCTGTATAGATTCCGGGATAGCGTCCCATAGTTTCGCACCCCTATAAGCAAATGTGCGCTGGCCTATGGCCAGGTTGTACTTGTGAACACGAATGTTTGTGCAGCTGCGGGTGTGATGAGTAACCTTGGTCTTTTGTTTTGTTGACATATATAAATAAAGTGTTTTAGCCCAACGTTTGTATAATCTGTTTTTGAAGGTGCTTAGGGATGGGCAGGCAATGACATTTTCACATATTGAATTGCAATCATCAACAATTCAGAAAGTGAAATTGTTTTGTAGCTGGTTCTTTTCATGATTAATTTCTGGCTGTGTCCTCTGGTTATCAATGTTGGGGCAGTGAAGAAGTCGATTTTCTTATGTTGACCACTTGTACCATGCTGCCACATGGTCTGTGATGGAGTGGTGGAAGGCGTAACTTGTATCATGGTCTGTGATGGAGTGGTGGAAGGCCTAACTTGTATCATGGTCTGTGATGGAGTGGTGGAAGATGTAACTTGTATCATGGTCTGTGATGGAGTGGTGGAAGACGTAACTTGTATCATGGTCTGTGATGGAGTGGTGGAAGACGTAACTTGTATCATGGTCTGTGATGGAGTGGTGGAAGATGTAACTTGTATCATGGTCTGTGGTGGAGTGGTGGAAGACCTAACTTGTATCATGGTCTGTGATGGAGTGGTGGAAGACGTAACTTGTATCATGGTCTGTGATGGAGTGGTGGAAGACGTAACTTGTATCATGGTCTGTGATTGAGTGATGGAAAACGAATCTTGTATCATGGTCTGTGATGGAGTGGTGGAAGGCCTAACATGTATCATGGTCTGTGATGGAGTGGTGGAAGACGTAACTGGTATCATGGTCTGTGATGGAGTGGTGGAAGACGTAACTTGTATCATGGTCTGTGATGGAGTGGTGGAAGACGTAACTTGTATCATGGTCTGTGATGGAGTGGTGGAAGACCTAACTTGTATCATGGTCTGTGATGGAGTGGTGGAAGACCTAACTTGTATCATGGTCTGTGATGGAGTGGTGGAAGACGTAACTTGTATCATGGTCTGTGATGGAGTGGTGGAAGACGTAACTTGTATCATGGTCTGTGATGGAGTGGTGGAAGGCCTAACTTGTATCATGGTCTGTGATGGAGTGGTGGAAGACGTAACTTTTATCATGGTCTGTGATGGAGTGGTGGAAGATGTAACTTGTATCATGGTCTGTGATGGAGTGATGGAAGGCGTAACTTGTATCATGGTCTGTGATGGAGTGGTGGAAGGCCTAACTTGTATCATGGTCTGTGATGGAGTGGTGGAAGACGTAACTTGTATCATGGTCTGTGATGGAGTGGTGGAAGATGTAACTTGTATCATGGTCTGTGATGGAGTGGTGGAAGACGTAACTTGTATCATGGTCTGTGATGGAGTGGTGGAAGACGTAACTTGTATCATGGTCTGTGATGGAGTGGTGGAAGGCCTAACTTGTATCATGGTCTGTGATGGAGTGGTGGAAGACGTAACTTTTATCATGGTATGTGATGGAGTGGTGGAAGATGTAACTTGTATCATGGTCTGTGATGGAGTGATGGAAGGCGTAACTTGTATCATGGTCTGTGATGGAGTGGTGGAAGGCCTAACTTGTATCATGGTCTGTGATGGACTGGTGGAAGACGTAACTTGTATCATGGTCTGTGATGGAGTGGTGGAAGACGTAACTTGTATCATGGTCTGTGATGGAGTGGTGGAAGACGTAACTTGTATCATGGTCTGTGATGGAGTGGTGGAAGACGTAACTTGTATCATGGTCTGTGATGGAGTGGTGGAAGACGTAACTTGTATCATGGTCTGTGGTGGAGTGGTGGAAGACGTAACTTGTATCATGGTCTGTGATGGAGTGGTGGAAGATGTAACTTGTATCATGGTCTGTGGTGGAGTGGTGGAAGACGTAACTTGTATCATGGTCTGTGATGGAATGGTGGAAGATGTAACTTGTATCATGGTCTGTGATGGAGTGGTGAAAGATGTAACTTGTATCATGGTCTGTGATGGAGTGGTGGAAGGCGTAACTTGTATCATGGTCTGTGATGGAGTGGTGGAAGGCCTAACTTGTATCATGTTCTGTGATGGAGTGGTGGAAGACGTAACTTGTATCAAGGTCTGTGATGGAGTGGTGGAAGACGTAACTTGTATCATGGTCTGTGATGGAGTGGTGGAAGACATAACTTGTATCATGGTCTGTGATGGAGTGGTGGAAGATGTAACTTGTATCATGGTCTGTGGTGGAGTGGTGGAAGACGTAACTTGTATCATGGTCTGTGATGGAGTGGTGGAAGATGTAACTTGTGTCATGGTCTGTGGTGGAGTGGTGGAAGACGTAACTTGTATCATGGTCTGTGATGGAATGGTGGAAGATGTAACTTGTGTCATGGTCTGTGATGGAATGGTGGAAGATGTAACTTGTATCATGGTCTGTGATGGAGTGGTGAAAGATGTAACTTGTATCATGGTCTGTGATGGAATGGTGGAAGATGTAACTTGTGTCATGGTCTGTGATGGAATGGTGGAAGATGTAACTTGTATCATGGTCTGTGATGGAGTGGTGTAAGATGTAACTAGTATCATGGTCTGTGATGGAGTGGTGGAAGACGTAACTTGTATCGTGGTCTGTGATGGAGTGGTGTAAGATGTAACTAGTATCATGGTCTGTGATGGAGTGGTGGAAGACGTAACTTGTATCATGGTCTGTGATGGAGTGGTGGAAGACGTAACTTGTATCATGGTTGGTGATGGAATGGTGGAAGGCGTAACTTGTATCATGGTCTGTGATGGAGTGGTGGAAGACGTAACTTGTATCATGGTCTGTGATGGAGTGGTGGAAGACGTAACTTGTATCATGGTCTGTGATGGAGTGGTGGAAGACGTAACTTGTATCATGGTCTGTGATGGAGTGGTGGAAGACGTAACTTGTATCATGGTCTGTGATGGAATGGTGGAAGATGTAACTTAAGTCTTCATATGGTTAGTCTTTTAATAATGACACTAGTTTCACAGCATAATGCTGGACTTTTTTTTTTATGGCCATCCTTTTTTTCCTATATCTTTTTGAAATGTGTCTGATTACAATTTAAAAAAAATTGAATTATTTGCAAAGTTATAACAACGGGAATCTTTAAATGTTTATAATGTGTCTGTAATGGCAATGCTACAGTCTGTTGATATAGTTTATATTGGATTATTTGACAACACAAGAAGGTAGATTTGTTGTTTAAATATGGGTATCATATCTCTTGACATTTTGAATGACAGTCTTTAAAGAAATAAAAAAGATGTAGCACAGTCACTAAAAATAGATGTCTTGCTTTGAGAATACAATATATGCAGTGCTTAGTTTCTTCATGCTAATAAAATACCAGATATAATTGACATTAAATACATCCATCAATTTCCCTGCCTGCATCCCCGTATCACATCTGTCGTTTTACTCATTATAATTAAAATAAATACACACTGCTCACATTTTATCATTGAACAGGGTTACTCATATAAACTCTAGTTTCCGTACCCTGTAGTTTGAGTAAGCCCCTCCCAACACAGTGAAAGGTTGACAGTGGAGGGCGAATACCCTTATCTAGCCGGAGGACACAACATAATCAAAATGCACTTATAGGTAATCAGTAGGTAGCTGGAGGCAGACATTGCAAATGGGAATGTCATTGTCATTAAGACATTTGCAAATGAGGAAGTGTAGGCTGTATTCTGCTGTCACGGTTGTCCAGGAGAAAAGTGACATGTGTGCTTTCCTGGCACCATTTCGTAAATGTAACTAATTTAGTTGCATAAATTTTAATTCATAATGTTTGCTTGTCAGTGACCTTATATACATTTCCTAAGCTAATGTATGAACAACGTTCCAAAATATAATTTATGAACAAACTTCCCCAATCACTTTATGAACCACGAATAAAGACACAGTATTGTAATGCATAAAAATGTGAATTGCAACAAATAAAATCATGATGAGTGACTTCTCACTCTGGGCACACCTGTAATCACCCGTGATGTGATGATCAACACTCTGCACACCTGTGATGTTGACAGGTGTGGGACCCATGGTCCCGCTTGTGATAGTCTCCTGGTCTGTCTCCTTTGTCCTTCCTATGTCATCTCTGATGAAACACTGGATCCACTCAGCCGCAAGCACATTGAAGGGTGGGTCGGTGCGATTTGTCAAGTTTAACGAGACTTTACTTGTAGGTTGAGTGAGCCTCCTATGATGTCTTTGTCAGGTCGAACGTGTGATGTTGGTCAAGTTTTAGTCCAGTCTTATATAGTCAAACTTGGCTCAGTTTCTGTAATGTTTACGCTTGGTGTCATTCCATTAAATTTACATCCAGTTTTGTCTAATTTTGGCTCAGTTACTCTATGAAAGTAAGGTCATGTGTTATTCTGTAAAAATTAAGTTGTGTTATTCCATTAAATTTACTGATTGTGTTGTGGCTGAGTGTTCTGTAAAATTAAGTTAAAGCCTTACTCTGTAAAATGTTGGCCATTTGCGTAATAAATAAATTGCTATTGGAGTTAATTTGCATAACATGTTGCACTTGCTATGTGGTGCCAGGTAGCAATATATTCTCTCCACCACTGCTCTAGGTAGGTTGGTTTGGCAAAATCATCAGATATATAAATTAACTTATTTAATTAATTTAAGTGATTTAAAAAAATTGGAATCTTCATGTGCATGCACGGTATGGTTTGTTCGCATAATAATTATGTTGCTGTGTTGATTTTGTTGATTTTCCGTACTCTCTCAAAAACCATGTGACAGACAAATTCAGTGGATTGAAGGCGAAATGTCGGCACGGCAATTGGCTTTGTCCAGTTACATGATGTAATGGCTAAATACAATTATTGTGACATTTTAAACAAATGTACGCTTTTCGGATACCAACTGACTGTGGGTATTTCAAACTATGTGGATATTATGGCGCTATGTGAAACCTGGTTAAAGCCATCGACCGACGCTTGCGTCAGAAAAGAACTCACACCAACTGGATATACAATTAAACACACGCCACGTCCAGTTGGTAAAGGTGGTGGTGTTGCTATCATCCACAAATCCGGACTAAACGTACGAAAACGGATCACTGAAGTGTTTCGGACGTTCGAGCATATTGAATGTACACTGAAAATCTGTAAGTCATGTCTGCGCATTGGCGTTGTGTACCGCCCGCCTCCATCTTCGAAAGACGGCCTAACAACATCGGCCTTTTTCGAGGTATGGGGTCACTTCATCGACCAACATTTATTACAACCTGGTCCATTCATTGTCATTGGAGATCTCAACTTCCATCTGGATGATAACTTGGATCCAGACGCAAGACGACTCACAAGTTCTCTCCAGTCGACAGGTATGACGATGCACGTGCATGGATCCACCCATAGGAAGGGACATACGCTGGATGTGCTACTGACTCGCTGCACGGACGAACACCTCGTTCGCAATGTCGTTATCACAGACATAGGACTCTCTGACCACGCTGCTGTTAACCTCACCATCAATGCTGCTAGAAATCGTGCGGCACTTACGAAAACAAAATATCGGAAGTTACGCGCAATAAATGCGGATATATTTCGACAAGACATTCCCGTGTTTCGACCTGAAGGTCTCGAGTCACTAAGTGTTGATAAATTGGTCAGCCACTACGACGCTACTCTTATGAATCTCGTTGATACACACGCCCCTTTGCTAGAAAAGTGTGTCCGACTGAGACCAGATACAGCCTGGTATAACGATGATCTGCGCGACGCCAAACAAGAGAGAAGGCGGCGAGAACGAACATGGCGGAACTCCAAACTGGAAGTTCATCTACAAATGTTTCGTGAACAATGCAAGCTGGTAAATGATATGCTGCTACATGCCAAGACTACTTTCTATTCCGAAAAAATCCGGGACATTGGAAATGACCAGAAACAGTTGTTTGCTGCTGCGAACTCTTCTTCACAGAAATAATAACACAGAGCTTCCGACACATGATTCGCAATCTGAATTGGCGGAGAGATTCGCAACGTTCTTCAAGCCATATCCGTAGCGAGTTGCCGAGTACTAATGCTAGAACGCTAGACAACCACTGCACATGTGAACTGCCATTGTTCTCCATGCCAACAACAGAATGTATCAAGAAAATCGTCATGGACGCACCACCAAAATCGTGCGACCTTGACCCAGCACCGACTTGGCTAGTGAGGGAATCAATTGATGAACTTCTTCCGATCGTGTCACGCATAATTATGCAATCACTGAAATCGTCTGTCGTTCCTGATCAATATAAGACCAGTTACATATCGCCATTAATAAAGAAGAATGGACTAAATCCAAATCTGGTGCAAAACTATCGACCTGACTCCAATCTGGCATTTGTCTCGAAAGTGCTTGAGCGCGTTGTAGCAAAGCAGCTTGGCGACCACATGCAAACGAATAATTTGCACAACCAGTTTCAATCCGCATATCGACAACATCACTCCACTGAAACTGCTCTACTTAAAGTGCATAGTGACATTCTGTCTGCAGTCGACCGAGGCCACGTTGTTGTTCTAGTCATGCTTGATTTGACCGCAGCCTTCGATACCATTGACCACGCCATTCTGCTAAGTAGATTGACTCGTAGATTTGGTGTAACAGGCGCTGCGCTCGAGTAGTTTAGATCGTACTTGTCCGGACGGCAGCAGCTCGTGCGTATTGGCAGTAACAAATCTTCACCAATACTTGTGCCGTTTGGCGTGCCGCAAGGCTCTGTGCTTGGGCCGTTGCTTTTTACGGCATATATCTCACCGCTCGGCGACATCATCAAGAAATTCAGGGTGGACTATCATTTTTATGCAGACGACACGCAACTTTACGTCTCGTTTTGTCCCGGCGGAGATGACCAAGTGAATTCAATAGACAATCTGTGTAATTGCCTTGAGCATATAGGGGAATGGTTGCGGTCCAATTCACTGAAGCTAAACGACCAGAAGACGGATGTCGTGGTATTCGGCACCAAGCACAAGTTGCCACTGATGAAGGATATCCGCATAATCATCGGTGATGCAACTCTGAGCGCATCATCTAATGTTCGTAACCTTGGCATCATATTCGACTCATCCCTTGGCATGGCGAACCATGTCTGTGCCATCTGCCGAACAGCCTACATGCACCTACACAACATTAGCCGTATCAGACGTTACCTTACCTTAGATGCGGCGAAATCATTAGTCCACGCCTTCGTCATGTCCAGACTGGATTATGGGAATGCGCTGCTTGCTGGACTACCACTTGAACATTTGAATAAACTCCAACGCATTCAAAACATGGCAGCAAGAATCATTACTCTTACACCTCGCCGAGATCACATTACCCCAATCCTGAAAGAACTGCACTGGCTACCTGTGAAATGTCGAATCGAATTCAAGATTCTTATGCATGTGTATCGATGTCTGAACGGCACCGGACCATTGTACCTGGAGAACATGCTGAAGAGACAGTGCTCTGCAGGGCGCACACGTTCGTCCCAACAATATCTGCTACACGTGCCGCGAACGAAGCTTGTTAGTTTTGGTGATCGTGCATTCGAAGTGATAGGACCTCGATTATGGAATCTGCTGCCGTTTCACATAAAATGTAGTGGAAACCTAACACTGTTCAAACGGACTCTGAAAACGCACATGTTCAAAGCGGAATACTGTTGACATTTTACTTTCTTTGACATTTTACTCCTAAACTTATATTTTATTTATCTACCCATGATTGCATATATGTAAATATTATATATATTATTTATTCTATATATACATAAAGTATCTTATATATCTTAATAATGTTTAAATAACAGCTTTATATATATATATATATATATATTTATTTATCTATTTTTAGTGAATTAAATAAAATTGTTCTGTTTTTATAATTATTATATCAAATTTGTATTTTATATCTATTGTGCACATACCTTTGCTAAATTTTAATGTTTTATGATATTAGCTTCTTGTACAGCGCTCTGAGCATTTTATTGGAAATTGTGCTGTATACAAAATAAATATTATTATTATTATTATTCCCACGTTACTTAGTTGGTCATACAAGAAACAGATTCATGATTTCACCAGTTGAGAAAGCAGCTATAACGCCAACACGGAGTGGGTTCTACAGAGTAGCCGCATCAACCAACCATCTCCTTCCAGAGAGCCACTGTGTGTCCTGTATCCCCCATCTCCCCCACCTGCCCCTCCAAGTACCCCCGGGGTGTTACCCACTCACCTGGAATCTCCACTCTAAAGAAGTGACACCATGAAGATGTTAATTAATCCCTCTCTACAGAGGTGTTCTCATGCAAGAGATTGTCTTCTGTAGCTATTGGTGCATTCAACATTGGCTCTGCGTCAGTTCACATAGTGACCTACTGCTTAGCAAAAAAATTATCAAGCCATCAAAAAATTGATGCCGAACACATAGTGCGTTCGGACATTCTGTTATAATTTTTTTTCTGAAATTCTTGTCAAAAAAGTGTTTCGTTATGACAAAAACGTGAGGAAACATTTTGATTTATGAGATGTCATGCAGAAATATTAATGTAATTCATGTATATAACTGTTATCAACAGCAAAGACAAAGCTTGATGGAGGTCAAGCACAAAATTTTGATTGTGATGGCAAACGGCAACATACTGGATACATCAATAATTGGTTCAACCTTTGACTTACTTGTATAGACCAACTTTTCTCTTGCTGTTCTTCTGGATGTCACATCTCTCAATCTTAGTTTATCCCAGTGCACAACTCTGCTGTTAATAGCGGGAGTTCAGTGTCAAGTTTGATTTGATTGCTCTTCCTCTTTTTCCTTGTCCTTTAAAGTCTGGCTTGAAGGCTGTTTCCAAGGTTTTCGTTTGGCATACAAACATGCCAAAATCACTGGAGCTTTTTTGTCTGATGACATCTGAGATGGATTCAGGGTTTAACCCCCTTCATTAAATAGTGCGGGACTTGGTATTTTCATGAAAAAAAATCGCTATCAGCATCAATTTGCATTAATATTTCACTCACTATTGTGACACTGGTAGGAATATATTTTCCCTGCGATATGTGGTTATCACCAAAACCCCTATACATAACACTAAGTGTATTTTGGGACTGTGAACGTATGTGACCACCCCTCAAAGAAAGGCGATCACTTGGAAGAATTCACACTCAGTTTAATTATGTGGTCAGGTAGGAAGACATCTCTTCCTATGGCTTCAGTAGTTCCAAGGCGGCCATTAGAGTGTTTAAAATGTAGTCTTCACAGGTGGTGGGCAATGGTTTCTAGATTAATGCCCTGGTTACCCAGTTTGAAGGCTAAGAGAAGATATGTCCAGGAATAAATAACACTAATGTTTTTCAGTGAGAAGAACATGAATGAATGTAGAATGGTTTTCAGATTGTTTAAAGAAGAAGCAACAAAAACAATATTTTTGGTAACAATCCTAACAGCCACAGTGAAATTCTAAGCCAAGATGACAAGATGGTTAATCTTATGTAAGTGTATTACTACTACTAATAATAATGGGGATTTGTATAGCCTTCAAATCTACTGAAGATAAAATGTTCATGGGCATTTCACATAGAACTGTGTAAATTCAGTCAAACCACTACATTTATTTTAATAAAATATAAATAGTGTAAAAGAGCTGATTAAAATACTTAATAAATTATTAATAAATTCAGATGTAATTGTATATATTCAATGTTTCCCATTACAAGCTTTGCACAATAGTATAGGCCTAATTAGTGTGTTCTAAAGGGTAGTCACATAATTATTTATTTATATGAAACAATTAAAGGCATGTTTTGTCACCTTCAGTATATGACTTTTGTAGAAAATAAATTGTCATAGTGAGTCTAAAGCCTGCTAATATTCATGCAGTATATTTGGGGATAGCTCAGTTTTGGGGAATAACAAATGTCTGACCCTTTGGAAATGCTGCATTATTCAATTTTTCCTAAATATGTCACTCAGAATGCAGTATTTAGTTAGTTATTGACTTTGTAAAATGAATATTCAAAATCCACCAAATTGGAACATTTCAGGATATTGCAAAGATTTGCTTTGGTGAGATCACAGGTTAATTGGTCTGAGGCAACCCACATGTAAATTTTCCGGTGATGGGTTTCAAGACATAGGGGTGAAGTCTTCAGGGAAGGGTGACCAAGTGAACGGGAAGTCACATGGACAAAGGGTAATGACACCTTTGGGAAACTTCCCCAACTAATTACTGTTACCTGTAGGCACTGAGCAATGCAACTCAGTTAATGAGGGGTCACTCCAGAATATTACAATTTGTAATTTATTAAATAACGTTTATGTTAAACGTAGTGTGTCAAACTTTTTTGGCCCGTAATTAATTTAAATAGTATAACTACTAACTGATGAAATCCATATTCAGCGTTAAGTTGGCAATCAATACTGGCATGTTCATTAGGTATGCTAGTTTGTGTACCATTATCATGAAATGTAATACAACTCAAAATTAATATATAGTACAAGTTTTGTTCTTCAATAAACTTTTTAGCATGTAAATTAACAGTTTTTGTATTGCATTGTTGAAAATAAAAAAATTATATTATTACAATTAAAATTAATGTATTATTACTCTGATCTCATTCATGCTTTAATCTCCCCCACCTGGTGTTGTTGAAGCGCAATGTGCACTAATTATAACATGTATACAACTGTCAAACAGTGTATCTTGTCGGAGAAAATGTTCTAAGAGAACGGTTTTGAAAATTGCACAAATTTCATCAATACATAGATGTGTAAATACGGAATAAAAACAAATAAAAATAGCCTGTTAAAGTACAACATGAGTAGTACAAAACAGAGGGTAGGAAAAAGTGAGGGAAGTAATCACCCTATGGTTGGTGCTTCATGTGACACCCCCTGCCTACAACTCCTTTTGGGAAGCATGTCATGTGACCACTACCCACACCCACCCCAGTCAGTGGTGGAGGCGGGAACCAACTGGTCAGTTCGGTCACTCTGGCCAGAGGCAGGCTCCAGAGAGGTTCATTCGCTGTTGTCACTTGGAACAAAAACACTGATATTGGAGTAAGATCCTTGGTCTAGCCACGTTTGATGGATACAGAGAAGGTCTGTTGTTGTTGCTGCTGACTTCTCCAGCTGTCATCTCTTCATCTGTTGATGATGTCTTCATCATAATTACCAAGGTAAGGATAAGTAGTGTCAGATGGGATCTCTGGGGGTCATTGGTAGAACTGCAGGACATTTTTATAATATCTTTATGTGATTGTGTTGTTTGTATGATAATGCAGTAGTGGTTAGAAATGTTTTAAATTTGAATTTCATAATAAAATTATTGTAATTAAATTATATTTAGATCAAACTACTCAAATGTTATCATACAATAACATTAATGTAATAATTAACTTTTTCCAATATAGATATATAACGATAATAATAAAACAATGTAGTAAATTTATTTCCTCATCCAGATGATATAAAATATAATTCCAGAGTGATGTCATGAAGAAGAATTAAAAAAAAATCATCGTCAGGAACTGCAGAAAATGTAGGGTTTACCTGTTACAATGGACACAACCCACTATTTATGACAGTAAAAAATACACAAGTACATAAAAAGTAGCATGCAGGTTTGAGCTATGTGAAGCGTGCCTAGGTTATCCATTTGAATTCTGACTGTTGCGGATTAGTTTTCACATTAGCCTCCGTAATTGCCTGTCCATTTGCAGCGTGGTAGACTAAGATGGTAATGTATATGTCTGTCTGCGCAGGCAGTTTGTGTTTCCTCTCAATAGAGGTGGGCTTAGTGACTGTTTGAAGCACATCCTAATTGGGAAGTGCACTACTTTAATTGACACTAGAGACCAAAGGATTAGATAGTAAGTGTAAGCTGGTATGGACAGAAAAAGGGTGAACCGAAAAAGGATAAGTCCAACCAAAATAGATAAGTATTTGCTTGTGCTTCAAATCACCCAATGGACGCAGTAGTTGATCCACTGGACTCTCAATGAAGATAGGTTCAGGCTGTGAAACTTCTTTTTGTGGTTTCAAACCTTGGCAAAGTTAGTTCACTCCATGTTGCTCCAGTTTATTCAGCTGTATTAATGAGTACCTGGCTATAGACAGTGGAGCATATTTGTGTATGAATAACCTTTGCACAGTAATTGCAGCATGGCTGAATGGTTCCCAGTATAGCCAGCCTGGAATGAGATACCTGTAACTTTTATTTTTAAACATACAGGTATTCACACTGCTGGCATTAACACAATCAACAGACCACTTTTCCTGTCATTGCCATCCTCTGTAATGAGTAATTTATGATATTGAGAGTAATTTATGATATCGAGTGAGTAATTTATGATATTGAGTGCTTCTCATATCCAAGCAATTATTATTAATGTTGCTTTGCACCCTCTGATTCTACTACTCTTCTTTAATTTTATAAAGTATTTACACAAATATCTTCATAACCATTCAATACTAAGAATATCTGTTTAGTCTCCTTGTAGTAATACAGTCCCTCTACAAACTAGACGGCCAACTTGACAACTAATATTTCACAAAACATTGAGAGTGGTAACATGCCGCCATCACAACACCACAACAAAGGGGTAAGGGTGCATAGGGGTGGGTCGTGAGAAAGTGCTGTGTACAAAGCTCATGGGTAAATATGTGATTAGGACGTTGGTATCTTTTTTGACAATATTGAATTTCATCTTGTTCCGTGTGTCTTACGTAACCGTGCCTGTATGTCGAGTACTTAGGGAAAGTGTCGGAGCATCAGTTGTACCTTGTTAACGTGCATCATTAGCATTAATGTATACAGTGTATACACCACATACATCATGCTGACATTAGTTATTGTTAAACATATGTGTTTCATGTCTCATATGCAACATTCCATTAAGTAATTGGGCAAGGTTTGCCAGATTTATTTTTATACTTGTTCATAGATCTGGGATCATGATTAGTTAAGAACATTTCCTTAAAGCTAAGATATTTCAGTAAATTACGTGGTTTTTAATTAGCTAATAGCTGAGTTTACACAAATGCGTAATGCTAAGTACATCCCTGTAATTGCATAACTTTATGTAGGCTCCATGAAACTGGCCCATGCTGTACTTTATTCTTCAATAGCAAAAGTACTTATGATGTAGGTGCAGTTGCCTTCTTCTAGGTACTGGTAATAAAACTGTAGGTGCAGTTGCCTTCTTCTAGGTACTGGTAATAAAACTGTAGGTGCAGTTTTCTTCTTCTAGGTACTGGTAATAAAACTGTAGGTGCAGTTGCCTTCTTCTAGGTACTGGTAATAAAACAGTAGGTGCAGTTGCCTTCTTCTAGGAACTGGTAATAAAAAGTCTATTCAGAGGCGCTAAAAATCATTAATGCTAAACCTAGTTAGTAAAATAAATGATAATAAATCGGTAAAACCGTGATGATTAATGCATAGGCTAATTCTTTCTGCAGACTTTATAGTAAAGTTGTTTTTTCCTGTTGTTTTAGGTTGTGGCCAGTGGAAATGAACGATGACAGTATGGTTTTCTTGTGATACCCGTCTTGAACATTCACATTCACTGAAGCATCTACATACATGAACATGCAATCCCAGTTCTTGACAACTGACAGTAAGATGTGCGGAACGCTGCTGGTTCT
Source organism: Paraescarpia echinospica (assembly GCA_020002185.1). NCBI lineage: Eukaryota > Metazoa > Annelida > Polychaeta > Sabellida > Siboglinidae > Paraescarpia > Paraescarpia echinospica. Next base: position 39,428,973 of record CM034543.1, read on the forward strand.
GTTGATTTACCTGCCAATGGCACACCTGAGGGAAAGATCACTGGAGTATCAGATATATGAAGAGGAACCCACTCACACCATGGTTGGGAATATTGTCAAGGATGCAGGGCTAGATCTGAGGTACCCCCATGAGGCTGTTGATTCTATGCATTTCTCCTTCCTTCAAACACACAACATGGATCACAGTGATCTCTTTTTGTTTGATGGCGATGTTCTTAAAACTGGCAAGCGGATAGACAGAGATGTGATATGTCCATCGGCGCTTGTGTGTAAGATATCTCTAACTGTACAAATCCACCCAGTTCAATACTTCCAGATCATCCAAGTGACCGTAGAAGTGCTGGACAGGAACGATAATTCTCCTGCATTCCCGGAAGACTTTGTGACACTCTCGCTGACGGAGGGATCCGTGCCAGGATTCAGTCTTGGGATACCAACAGCTGATGATCTGGATAGTCCACCTTATGGAGTTCAGTCGTATCACCTCGACTCCAGATTGGACATGTTTGACCTGCGGACAACAATGGATGGAGATGGGATGGTGGATGTAGAACTTGTCCTAATTGGGAGGCTGGATCGGGAGATGGAGGAATCCTTGTCGGTTCTTCTTGTGGCTGTGGATGGGGGGATTCCCTCTAGATCCGGATCAACCCTCATTCGGATCTCGGTCCTCGACGTCAATGATCACCATCCGGAGTTTCAGCACAAGGCTTACAATGTTTCCGTTTTGGAGAACCTGGATCTGAGCACAAGGATTGCACAGGTGAGAGCTCTGGATCTGGACACAGGTAAGAACGGAGATATCCTGTATGGATTCAATGGGAAAACCACTTCAATGTATGGAGAAATGTTCTGGATAAACACCACGGATGGCACCATTTATGTCATCGGCAATCTGGATCGCGAGCAGAGGAATATTTATGTGCTTACTGTCATCGCCAGCGACAGTAATCCAGATTCATCGGCAAAGGCAAGAGTGACGATTACTGTTCTGGATCAGAACGACAATGCTCCACGGATTACTCGACACTCCTTGTCTGAAGATGGGTCAATCACCATCTCGGAATATTCGACAAATGGCACTTTTGTTGTGCACCTTACGGTTGTTGATCCGGACGAAGGAAGAAACGGAGAATTCACCTGTGTTTTGAACGATCCGAGTTTCTCACTACATCAGTTATATTCAACTGAATTTAAGGTCATCATGGCTACAGTGTTTGACAGGGAAGTCCAATCCACTTATGAGCTGCTGCTCATTTGCCGTGACCATGGCATATCACCAAAGACATCCTCACTGGCAATCAATGTTGAGATCTTCGACGAGAATGATAATGCCCCTGTGTTCTCTCAGCCGAACTATGTTGCCTCTGTGTTAGAGAACAACGAAAGAGGTGCCGTGGTTATCCAGGTTAACGCAAATGATAAAGATGATTTGGAAAATGGACACGTGCAATATCATGTAGACAGTTACATTGAAAACTTGTTTGGTATTGACGAAGAGACAGGAATCGTTACCATCAAAGCACCTCTTGATCGAGAACAGATCGCAAGTGTACGGTTTTTGGTGTTTGCTGTGGACAATGGTGTTTCACCTCTTACGGCCACAGCGACGGTGACTGTGAACATCCTGGATGAAAATGACGAGAACCCCAAATTCTTGCAACCAATATACAACTTTGAAGTGGATGAAAATGAGGCTGTTGGCACAGAATTCGGCCAAGTGGAAGCTTTCGATGCCGACCTTCCACCGTTCGATGCATTTACGTTTTCTTTGCATCCAGGACACAACGCTAACGGGACTTTTGCAGTGGACATGCACACCGGGAAACTGACCACCATGAGGGTTCTGGATAGGGAACAGACACAGCAATATATTATCACCATTGTGGCTACTAGTGTTGGTTTTGTCACAAAGTCTTCCATGACATCGGTGACAATTGATGTGGCGGATAAAAACGACAATTCCCCAGTCATCATGCATCCAGTTAGGAATAACGACACTGTACACTTGTCAAGTAGCGCCCAAATTGGGAGCAGGGTGACACGTGTGATAGCACAGGACCCTGATAAAGGGTGCAATGCAAAACTCAGCTACAACATCAGCCGGGGTAACGAGAATGAACACTTCCACATTGACATCGACACTGGTGTCATCAGCATTTCGCGGAAGTTTCAACACGGTGCTGCATTTAGACTTGTTCTCACCGTGAGTGACTGTGGCTTGCCTGAAAGACTCACAGAAGCTACTTTGAATGTCATTGTCAATGAGTCAGCATTGGTTCTCCCCAGTACTGCGACAGTGCCGCGTCAGAACCTGACGGTCGTTGTCGTCATTGCTTGTGTGACAAGCATCTTTGTCTTCGTGCTTGTCGTTGCAATATCTGCATTGTTGAGGAAGCGTCGCACAACTCTGCAGAAACTGTGCTGTAGAACACTGGATGGTCACACACCACAAGTAGTGGTCAATGTAGAACCGCGTGTGAACCCTCAGAAGGACTTGTATGGCCTGGCAGCGGGTAGCATTAGCAAGCACACGGAGTTCCACGGAGTTTACTGTGGCAGTCCCATCGACAGAAGTACAGATTCGGTCGACTTTTCAAGGTGCAGCCCTTCTGATAGTCAGGTGAGATGTGATTAATTATGTTAAGCATGGTTGGTGTAGAATATGTATGTTCCGTAGCATTAAATATGTTACTTGTGTCTCAAGAAACTTATTGTTGAATTATCTGAATATTTCAAGAACCACATTTCTTATATCTTAGGATGTACAATTGATAACATGTCTAATGCAACATTACAAGAAACCAAAATGTCCCTTTATTCAACTACATATTATATTATTAATTGATGTGTCTTTGGGAGATGTGGCCCTCGCATGAGACAAGAATTAGTCATTTTCATGAAGGACACACCAGATTAGAAGCAATGAATGTTCATTATTTTATTTAAATTATAATTACTAAAAATCCAACTAAAAGTCAATTATATACCTTGAGAAATATTGAGATTATACAGGATGGATTCTTGATTTATAGCTAGTTTGTATTAGTGTTTTTGTGGAGTGAGCATGGAATTACGTTTTTGTATCTAAAATATAAGTTCAAAATGTGTAATTGATTCTAATAATATGTATGAATGTAACCTATTATATATGCATATATATGTAAGCATATTTGCATGTAATACTAATAGTTATATAATCACCACAATAACTATACAGCCTCTTGTATTTGTAAACAACATTTGTTTCTATACCAAAATCTTCAAAGTGATAACCTTCCGAGAGCAGACAATAATTGTTAAATTGTTACCTTTTCCCATGCGCAGCGAGTATAAGTTAATCACTTTCACAAACAATTAAACCTGCCACTAAGACATAATCCGCTTCAACCAGCCCCAGTACACAGCACACATTTGCATAAACTTGGGTAACTATGTAACTATATAAACAAGTTGCCACGGAGATCATGTGCCTCCCTTCCATGCCTGTATGCTGAGGATTACCCGAATCAAACCTCGTAGAGCGGCTCTATTGTCCAGCTAAGCCTTCTTATTATCAATGTTGAACAGTGCCTTTAACTTGTGGATTATGGTAATTTTTCTGAGGTGGACAGGGCCCTTTGTGCACACATTACTACACAAACACTCCATCGTTGATGGAAAAGGATATTTCTCAAGGATTCGTGGTACTTATGCTTTCTCAAAGGTTTATTTAGTTCGGTAAATCAATTTTCTATCACAAGAATATTTCTTAAATTATTTTTTAACTTCATATATGAACCAATGAATCCATGCATTGTGATATATATTCTACATAATATTGTATTGTTGTTTTATAATTACCTTAGCTTTGAAAGGACAGCCAAGATTAATTGTTTTGTTTGTAAAAGGAAATTAAAAGAAATTAAATATATGGTTACTGATATTAAATTATGGTGCAGTATTGAATACTAGTGTCTATGTATTATGCAAATGTATTAATTAGTAGTTCTAAATTAAGGAAATTAGTAATAGCTTTTAAGCATATAGGTGTATTTAGTTGCACCGTTATCCTATCATATAATATGGGCTGGATGCTAGATCAAACAGTGGATTTGTATTAATTGTAAAATTACCCAGAGCAATAAATTTCTCATCAATGCTATGTCATTATCTTTATGCTTAGAATCTGCCATGAGAAATTGTTTTAAACATTGCTATTAATAAATGGTGAACCACTGTTGAAATATGTGACATGTAATAGAAGATCCATTTATGATATGGTTCTGTGAACATTACTGTTTACAAGAATACTTTTTAGACCTGTAAATACAAACTACGTAGTAAACAATAACATTAAAATAAATAATGAAGTCATCATCCAGGTTGGCAAGTATAAACATGACGAATCTGTTAAATTCCTGGGACTGTATATAGATAAGCTTGTAACATGGAAAGAACACATAAACATAATTAGTTCCAAAATATCTTCAGCCATTTTTTGCAATGAATACAGTGAAATATTTACCACATAAATCATTAAAATCACTACATCACACTTTAATTCACAGTCACATGACATATGGTATACAGGCGTGGGGTAATGGAAACACATAGAAGATAGAAATGTTACAAAAATGTGCTTTAAGAATAATTTATAAAAAAAGGATGTAGGAATCATACTGATTCCTTATTTAAGTCTGAAAAAATACTAAAAAAATTCAGATGTATATAAACTACAGGTCTCACTATTTATGTATGACTTTAAACATGATTTATTACCCGAGTCATTTACAAATTTTGTGATCAAAAAGACTCTTGACAAAAGTATACAATGCAACCTTCTTGTTAAAGAGACATCTAGAACACATTTATCGTCTAAGCTGCCTAAACATAATTTCACAAGAATCTGGGACAATATAGACAAAAAAATAATGAACACTAAACACAGGTTAAAGTTTAGACGCATGTTGTGTGATTCTACTTAAATACATATCTTCGTCAAGTGAATTGTTTAAATCCTAGATGTTCAGAATGTAATTAAACTGATTAAATGAAAATCTATCTTTGTAAGTCTAGGTGATGGGGCTGGTGATGATTTTAGTGGTTCATTTAACATGATTTTGATGATTGTTGTGATTGGGATTTTGTAATCATAGAGTAATGATAATTTGCTTTAAATGGTGTCACTGGTGTCACTAGTGACATCCATACAATGTAATACATTTTAATCTGTAAGACATGTATGTGCTAACTGTATGTTATGTTGTTACATTGTAAAAGTAACTAAAGTTACTTACTTTAATTAAGTTTTTGCAAAATAGCTACTGATATGTTTTTGGGTAAATTGAGGAAGCTGTGTCCCATTCCTATCATAATAAATTATAAATCACATGATAATCACAATAAATTATAAATTTATTTACACTCTGAATTCCAAGTAAACGTATGTTCTGTACTTTCTGCAATTAACAAAAAAATTTAATGTACACAATAATAAAAAAGTAAATTATAATGTTGGTAAGACTTTGTTAAACTACATACTGAACTAGACTAGTTAAACCACAAATACAACATAAAGTATCATTGGTAGTCAAATAAATGTGTGCGCATGTGCATGCATGCGCATGTGTGTGTATCGATAGATACATTCAAATAAGAATTAATATAAATAATGAATAATAAATAAGTAAAATAGTGATTAATAAATAAAAAGAATAATAACTTATTTATTTGTTTTCAATTAAAATTTATAAAATATATCGTGATAATAGAATCTGTGATAGAATACCTGACAGATGGTATGAACCGGGCTAAATAATCATCATGTCCATAATTACATCCATCTCACTGTCCATAATGACACTGTATGCCTGCACATTCTGTTTTATCCACAAAGGACATCTTCATGTCCTTCAATTGTCCACCTCTCCTGATGACCGACAGATGACGTTCTACGTGTGTCCTGTGGTCATTAGAAGATGATTTGTGCACAATGTCCACCCAGTGCCCTTGCCCATCAAACGTCGTTCACGTGACACTTTTATTTGTGGGCGGACCTCGCAATTAATATCTGAACATTTTGTCAAATGCTGATGTAATTTCCTGTGGTTGGATTGGTGTCATGAAAACGCTACACGAAGATCATGATTTGCATATTTATTTAGCATTTTTATCATGTCAACATTGTCATTTTTGCAATTTTGATACAAATGATAATGTGATGAAAATACTGTAATTGTCAAAATATCTTTCCAAAGACATTCTTCATTTTTATCCAAAAATATTAAAGTTGCTGTTGTCTAATGTCATCACCTGTCCATGTCTGCACCTGACTCCCCACGTTTTGTCTTCTTGTACCTGTTAATCGGCTCTCAACATCTATATATTAATATGCTGACTTTGGAGCATTGTAAGTTCATCTCCTTCTAGGTGCCAAAATCCACTCCCTCTTTCTAGGCTTGTTTGCTTCCTTGGACCATTGACCTCTGACCTACCAATTGGCAAAATATTTCAGAAAACATTATAATGGTTATATAACGTTATCTACTTATGTATGTTTGATATTCTCTGCTTTTCTAGAGAGCGTTTCTCCTACCTGAGATAACTTAGTGGTAATTAATCCTCCAGGTGGCACTAACATAGACGAGTGGTTTGTTGGACTTTAGGTGGGTGTAAGCTAATGTATTTTACCACTGATTTCTTCTCGGCCGGTAACTGAAGTCTTTGACTTAGAATAGATGTGTTTCCATTAGTATGTTAGGTGTCATCTTAATTGGTTAGCCCTAAGTTTTTTCATCCCACATTTTAGGCGTTCTTCATCGCTAAGACCTTTCAGTTCTGTGGTGAGCATAGTTGCTCCTTTTGTGTTTGACTAGCAACTTGATGACTGATTCATCTTGATTGTTTACAGTTTAGTCTACCAGAGCAGTCTTCCTCTTCAGATGTTCCCACAGTTGTTTTGAACAAGACATGAGAAAGACCTACAGAAACATGGTTCAACCCCACCCCCCTCCTCCCACCCCAGGGGGCCTAGTGGGATTGGTTCAGCCTAAGTTTAATTGGGCCATTTCTCGTCTGTTTGCCAAACTATTCTGCTAATCACTATACAAGAACCCCTACACCCCAAAATTAGGCTACAAATTACTTGACTCACTCGGCAGGGGTTGCCATTTACACCATCTAGCCTCTGGAGTTGGAACACCTCTTGAAATAATGTTATTGTTGGGGATACCTTCAAAAGGCGAGGAAGCGCAGAGGGGAATTTGTATTCTACCTGGGGTAATTTATGCTGCTCCAGAGGGTGGTGTCATCTAGAACTCTGTGGGCGATTGTGTGACATCACAGATGATAGTTCTTCCTGTGACATCAGGACATCATGGGAGGTCGCTTAATTCTCAAGGGTCTTCTCTCATACATGGGTGTTACCATGTAATTATTTTTCGTGATGTTGCTGTTAAACATATCATGAAATTACAATGTTTGCAAAATTGTTTAGCAAATAATGGTTGTAAACAGGACTCTCACTCAATGCCACTTCTAGCATCTCTGTATTGGCTTCCTGTCAGATATCATATCATTTTTAAGATCTGTAATATAGCCTAACAGGCATTTTTATGTAAGCAGTCAACATATCAATACCTCAATCATCTATAGGTCTGATTTACTTTTTGTTCCTAGGGATACTATTAAGATTAGAACTTGGGCTTTCCGTGATGCTGCACAGGCTCTTTGAGATTTACTCCTTTCTACTGTTAGACCAGTTACAAATATTATATATAATTTTGACATTATTTAAAAATGTACCTTTATTACTTTGCGTATCCACCTTTCTCTCTGGCATATCCGTCCATATGTTGGCAACTTTAAAACTGCTTCTCTCCATGCACTACCGTATATGCTTATTTGTGTCTACCGGTAGTTCTGCACAAAAAACTAGAGTGCTCTGGCAGACGGGCCTTCTCATGTCTGACATGACATTTTGGAAGTCAAGGCCAGAACAATTGACATAGAAACATAGATTCTCCTCGTCTTTACACTTGCTTACTTGTACTGAGGAACTGTGAATTAGGACACTTTTAAAAAGGTAAAATGTGTAATGGTGAAAATTTATGTTCGTGGTTTGTAGCTCGGTGAGCAGTTAAGTGGTGTATTAATGACATTAAGTACAGTGTATTACTAATAAATTATAACTTCTTATAAAATCAATTACTTTATATAACATCTCATAGATATTTACTACTGCCGAACTTGTAATTGAGATGTACGCTGTCATATCAAGTGTGGATGGACATTGCAGGAACCACCTTTCAACATGCCACATGTGTGCTTTATATCAATTACTGCCCACTGGTCACTGTGCACAGGTGTGACATTATTCTTCTGCTATAGTTTCATCACCGCCCTTGTCACAAGCTGTTGCCCCCTACAAAGCTTTCCCAACATGTTTATAGCAACCCCTAAGGGGTAATTACAATGCCATGCCCCGGGGGGAGTTCTCCTTTCCACCAACACATTATTGGTGAGAACATTTGGATTCATGGGACATTGATTCTTCGAAGACACATAAGTTGGAACATCTGGTCCCAATATGGCCTGTAATTATGTGCAGTGTACAGGGTAGGGTATATGTGTACGTCCAGAATACTGGGCAACGTACAGAATACAGATAAGTTTATTATAAGTGGAAATGCCAAAAATTACCAAAATTAATTTCCTGGCAAAGTTTGGACTTGGTCTTAGCCAAATATGAGATTACAAAGATAACCTTCACCTTTAATGGTTAGAGAATCAAACTTTTAATTGAGAGATTCTGGGTTTGAATCTTCTTGTTGCCATTCCAAACCCTAGGCAAGTTTGTTCATTCCACACTGCTCCAGTTCACCCAGCTATAAGACAGTGATAGATATCTGTGTACGAATAGTTTACATAATAATTGTCACACGGTCGAATTTGTCCCAGAGAAGCTGATATGTTATTTGATTGAACAGGTCTGTCAGGGGAGAAGTGTAAAGCAATCTGAGCAGTTCTAAGTAATGTATATTACTATACAAGAACTTACCTTTACTTTATTTTATATGCATACATTGTTTACATTTTAAAAGATCTTTTAGGTCTTGTCTGTTTATCCACAAACAAATGCAGACACACACCAGCCATTGAGCTGAGAACAAAGCAGAATTCATCAATAGTGGGAATCATCTGTTAGGCCATTTAATTATAAATTACAGGCAATTTGCAGAGGTGGTTTCCTATGGTGCCTCTTTGATCCGAGCAGTCTTCTGCTAGTTTGGTCAGTGGGGATGCTGTCCAATTGACCATTATGTCTGATTGATCAGATGTGTGACAGGTAACTCAGGTGTTTCTGAAGCAGTGACAGTGATCTAAATAGTACGGGCATGCTGTGCAGAAGTCCTTTTGCCATGTACTGTGTTGTATTTTGCATTACTACGAGAGAGCTGTGTATAGCTTACAACTATACTGTCTTCAATAGTCTAATTTTCAATTTGCAAATTCCTAAATGAAAATGTTCACCAAATTGGAAGAATAATTTGTAACAAACTAACTAAGAATTGAAACCCACTTTCAAAACTCACTTTCAGTTTTAATCTGTTTCAACCACCATCAGTAGTCTTTATCAGGCACTGGTTTTGTTGTATGTGACTAAGTTTGTAACCAAACACAATCAGAGTCATATATGGCACAGCCTGTTCACTGCTCCATCTGCAGAAGAACAAAACTAGTTTGTGATAAAAAAACTGCTGTTGGTGGTCGAAATGTTGAAAGTGTGTTTCACTTTTAATTTTCTCATAAAGAAAATGACCTGTGTCACCTGTACGTGTCCTGCAACAGAATGGTCTCAACCATATCATGGCTGCTTGATCATGTTTTATTTATCTAGGAATAGAGACAGAAGATCACCCATTTACTCTTATCAGACAGCTGTTCTCTTGCCATGCATATATAGAATGGATCTGTGGCATTGTTATTCTGTCTGAAGAGATTGGTATTTTTGACATATTTTCATTTCTTAGAATGCTTAACAAATTGACAATTTGTCAGAGACTTTTATCATAGAACTGTTAGTGCTACACCACAAAGGCACACCAACCTAATGAAAACCAAGCATTCTATTGCACAAATCCACCCAGTTCATCTCACAGAGAAGTTTGTCTTGCAAACAGCAGGACAGCCCAATAATTGCCCATATTAACTGGCAGGAAACAGGCAATTTCTTATCTCGTCTTTAATTATGTATATTATCTGTTCAGCTTCCAGTCTTGCCAATATTCTCTGCGGCTTGCGTAACGCGATTCTTTGAAGATTTCAATTAAATGTCTGCTCCAAGAGTGAAGGGCTTCTGAGCCCTTCCGCTATCTGTCAGGAGACTCAGGACCTTGGTTACGTCATTCAATTATCCCAGTCATCTCTTTGTTGCTCCCTCCATACCTGATGGTATTACTGGGTAGGAGATTCTCCTTGGGTTTCCTAGGCTTCCCTTCTGGAAGTCCAATTGCTTTGTCTAATTGAAGTATGCCACAAGAGATTCATGATCCTCAACCCTAAGAGCTGAAGTGGCCACAGGAATCTGCTAGTTAATATTAGAAAGAAATAGATGAGTCTTATTTGAAGTTGCTATGGTGACTCCTGGATGAGCTGTGTCATCATTGTGTTTGATCGAGAACAGATGCTTGACTTCGGCTTTGTCGAATGTTTGGATATGTCTTAGGAATATATTTTGTGTCACACGATGTAGCAAAAGTCGCCTTCATTAACGTGATTGCAACAAGTAAGATATATAAAATGTGTTATTACACGTATGACTATCATGTAGATTTCTGGTTTGAATCCACTTGCTGGCATTTTGAACCTTGGGCAATTTCGTCCATTCCACATTGCTTCAGTTAACTGGGCTGTATGGATAGGCACCTGGCTTTAGACAGTAATGAATATTTGAGTACAAATAATTTTTAAGCGTAGTAATTACAGCATTGCTGAATGCTTCCCAGAGAAGTTGAGATTGCGTTTGAATAAAAACAATCTGCCAGATAGTAAAGTGTAAAGCACTTTGAGCTGTTCAAAGGACTGGCTACTGTGTTCTGTAAGAACTTACCTTTTACTTTTTATTTGTGGATACGTTATGAGAGTACACATGTACTGGACACTTCATTCCGAGAGCAGGTTGAGGTGACCATTTCCATGAAGCAGCTGGGGGACAGAGCTTTCTCTGTGGTTGCCCCCACATTGTAGAACAATATACCCATTTTAATTTGCCAGGCTCCATCAACAGATGCATTGAAGAGACAGTTAAAGTCGTACTTGTTTTGCAAGGCATCTTAGAAGAGTTTTAGTTATTTCTGACTTTTATACATTTTTATTGCATATTTTATAGATAGTTATTATGTGTTTATTTCAGAGATACATTGTAATTTACATATCTTAGACATCTAGTTTTACTTCTGCACACTTTTTATAGAAATACATTTTTTTTTCCAGGTTGTTTTAGTATGTATGACTTGTTTTAATGAACTTGTAAAACACCTTTGAGCAGCTTAGGCTGAAAAAGGCGCTATATTTGGACAAGTTCGTTCACTCTATGTTGATCCAGTTCACTCAACTGTATGAACGAGTACCTGGCTTTAGACACTGGTGGATACTGTACAAATAGTTTTTGTGCAGTAACTGCAATGTGGCTTAAAGCTTCACAGAGAAGTCAAGATTGTGTTTGAATGAAAACAGTCTGTCAGGGAGTAAAATGTAAAGCACTCTGAGCAGGACTGGATACTGCACTCTATAAGGACTTGCTTTTACTTTATATTTGTGGATATCAGAGTTTATTTGATAAGAGTTGACATATATTGAACAGTTTGTTCTGAGAGCGGGTTGCTGCTTGAGGTGTCCACGTCCAGGGCGTAGCTGGGGACAAAGATTTCTCTGTGGCAGCCCCCAAACTGTGAAAAATCGTAGAAGGCTTCATCGACAAATGCATTTAAGGGACAATTAAAGATTTGGTTTGCAAGGCATTTTAGCTATCTGTAACATGTTATAGATTTCCACTGCATACTTTATATATAGTTTTGTATGTGTTTATTTTAGAGATTCTTTGAAATTTCATATCTTAGACATTTAGTTTTAACTCGGCATAGTTCAATTTTTTTAGTATGAATTACTTGTTTTAATGTACTTGTAAAGCATCTTTGAGGAGATTAGGCTGAAAAAGGCGCTATATTTGGGCAAGTTCATTCATTCTACGTTGCTCCAGGTAACTCACCTGTATGAATGAGTACCTGGCTTCAAGCAGTGGTGAATATTTCAGTACAAATAGTCTTTGCGCAGTAATTGCAACATTGCTGAATTCTTTTTATGAAAAGCTGAGGTTGAAATGAAAACAATCTGCCAAGGAGTAAAGTGCAGTGTTTTACCCAGGTTTTCAAAAGGGCAGGGTGCCATTTGAATAAAAGGGCACTTAGAGCACGGTGAGCAATGGTTAAAAAAGCACTTATGACGCTCGACTAAATTAAATAGTTAACATGAGACATGGTGGCTATGTACAGCTTGTAGTTTAATAGCGTACTATAGGCGTACTTACATATAGTATATGTATACACAGTGTATACATATATTTAGGAATTATAATATATGCTCGGGCAAGCATTTGTAGAACAAAACTCAATATTCAGATTTACATAACTTTTTAATTTGTATCAATCTGCATAATATTCAGTATACACAAAGAATAGTATACATGTAATATGTGTGCCAAATGTCTGGGCTAGGCTTAACATAAATTGAGATATAGTGTTATGTTCAATTTTGTAAATAATAAATGTACACAAGCAACACAGTAATTTTGAAAAATGACATTTAGATAAATATAAATATGGACAAATGGAAGATTATGGTATATAAAATTATATATAATACTAGATGTTTTATTGAGTCAAAATGGCATGTTAGCTTTATTTAAGTTTTAATAAAAGGATTATAAGACAAAACACGATATTCAGCATGACATAACATTTTAATTTATGTATCAATTCACATCATATTTAATATTTCCAGAGACTATTATATAAGCAAAAGGTATGCAAAATATTGTTGGGCTAGGCTGAACAGAAATTGAGATATATTATATTGCAAATAATAAAAAGTGTGATGTCAAACATCAAAATAATTATTGACATGCCTCTAGCTAATTTGGATAATTTGAGTTTATTTGATAAGAGTAGACATATATTGAACAGTTTGTTCTGAGAGCGGGTTGCTGCTTGAGGTGCCCACGTCCAGGGCGTAGCTGGGGACAAAGATTTCTCTGTGGCAGCCCCCAAACTGTGAAAAATCGTAGAAGGCTTCATCTACAAATGCATTCAAGGGACAATTAAAGATTTGGTTTGTAAGGCATTTTAGCTATCTGTAACATGTTATAGATTTCCACTGCATACTTTATATATAGTTTTGTATGTGTTTATTTTAGAGATTCTTTGAAATTTCATATCTTAGACATTTAGTTTTAACTCGGCATAGTTCAATTTTAGGATGAATTACTTGTTTTAATGTACTTGTAAAGCATCTTTGAGGAGATTAGGCTGAAAAAGGCGCTATATTTGGGCAAGTTCATTCATTCTACGTTGCTCCAGGTAACTCACCTGTATGAATGAGTACCTGGCTTCAAGCAGTGGTGAATATTTCAGTACAAATAGTCTTTGCGCAGTAATTGCAACATTGCTGAATTCTTTTTATGAAAAGTTGAGGTTGAAATGAAAACAATCTGCCAAGGAGTAAAGTGCAGTGTTTTACCCAGGTTTTCAAAAGGGCAGGGTGCCATTTGAATAAAAGGGCACTTAGAGCACGGTGAGCAATGGTTAAAAAAGCACTTATGATGCTCGACTAAATTAAATAGTTAACATGAGACATGGTGGCTATGTACAGCTTGTAGTTTAATAGCATACTATAGGCGTACTTACATATAGTATATGTATACACAGTGTATACATGTATTTAGGAATTATAATATATGCTCGGGCAAGCATTTGTAGAACAAAACTCAATATTCAGATTTACATAACTTTTTAATTTGTATCAATCTGCATAATATTCAGTATACACAAAGAATAGTATACATGTAATACGTGTGCCAAATGTCTGGGCTAGGCTTAACATAAATTGAGATATGTTATGTGTTATGTTCAATTTTGTAAATAATAAATGTACACAAGCAACACAGTAATTTTGAAAAATGACATTTAGATAAATATAAATATGGACAAATGGAAGATTATGGTATATAAAATTATATATAATACTAGATGTTTTATTGAGTCAAAATGGCATGTTAGCTTTATTTAAGTTTTAATAAAAGGATTATAAGACAAAACACGATATTCAGCATGACATAACATTTTAATTTATGTATCAATTCACATCATATTTAATATTCCCAGAGACTATTATATAAGCAAAAGGTATGCAAAATATTGTTGGGCTAGGCTGAACAGAAATTGAGATATATTATATTGCAAATAATAAAAAGTGTGATGTCAAACATCAAAATAATTATTGACATGCCTCTAGCTAATTTGGATAATTTGAGTTTATTTGATAAGAGTAGACATATATTGAACAGTTTGTTCTGAGAGCGGGTTGCTGCTTGAGGTGCCCACGTCCAGGGCGTAGCTGGGGACAAAGATTTCTCTGTGGCAGCCCCCAAACTGTGAAAAATCGTAGAAGGCTTCATCGACAAATGCATTCAAGGGACAATTAAAGATTTGGTTTGCAAGGCATTTTAGCTATCTGTAACATGTTATAGATTTCCACTGCATACTTTATATATAGTTTTGTATGTGTTTATTTTAGAGATTCTTTGAAATTTCATATCTTAGACATTTAGTTTTAACTCGGCATAGTTCAATTTTTTTAGTATGAATTACTTGTTTTAATGTACTTGTAAAGCATCTTTGAGGAGATTAGGCTGAAAAAGGCGCTATATTTGGGCAAGTTCATTCATTCTACGTTGCTCCAGGTAACTCACCTGTATGAATGAGTACCTGGCTTCAAGCAGTGGTGAATATTTCAGTACAAATAGTCTTTGCGCAGTAATTGCAACATTGCTGAATTCTTTTTATGAAAAGTTGAGGTTGAAATGAAAACAATCTGCCAAGGAGTAAAGTGCAGTGTTTTACCCAGGTTTTCAAAAGGGCAGGGTGCCATTTGAATAAAAGGGCACTTAGAGCACGGTGAGCAATGGTTAAAAAAGCACTTATGACGCTCGACTAAATTAAATAGTTAACATGAGACATGGTGGCTATGTACAGCTTGTAGTTTAATAGCGTACTATAGGCGTACTTACATATAGTATATGTATACACAGTGTATACATATATTTAGGAATTATAATATATGCTCGGGCAAGCATTTGTAGAACAAAACTCAATATTCAGATTTACATAACTTTTTAATTTGTATCAATCTGCATAATATTCAGTATACACAAAGAATAGTATACATGTAATATGTGTGCCAAATGTCTGGGCTAGGCTTAACATAAATTGAGATATAGTGTTATGTTCAATTTTGTAAATAATAAATGTACACAAGCAACACAGTAATTTTGAAAAATGACATTTAGATAAATATAAATATGGACAAATGGAAGATTATGGTATATAAAATTATATATAATACTAGATGTTTTATTGAGTCAAAATGGCATGTTAGCTTTATTTAAGTTTTAATAAAAGGATTATAAGACAAAACACGATATTCAGCATGACATAACATTTTAATTTATGTATCAATTCACATCATATTTAATATTTCCAGAGACTATTATATAAGCAAAAGGTATGCAAAATATTGTTGGGCTAGGCTGAACAGAAATTGAGATATATTATATTGCAAATAATAAAAAGTGTGATGTCAAACATCAAAATAATTATTGACATGCCTCTAGCTAATTTGGATAATTTGAGTTTATTTGATAAGAGTAGACATATATTGAACAGTTTGTTCTGAGAGCGGGTTGCTGCTTGAGGTGCCCACGTCCAGGGCGTAGCTGGGGACAAAGATTTCTCTGTGGCAGCCCCCAAACTGTGAAAAATCGTAGAAGGCTTCATCGACAAATGCATTCAAGGGACAATTAAAGATTTGGTTTGCAAGGCATTTTAGCTATCTGTAACATGTTATAGATTTCCACTGCATACTTTATATATAGTTTTGTATGTGTTTATTTTAGAGATTCTTTGAAATTTCATATCTTAGACATTTAGTTTTAACTCGGCATAGTTCAATTTTTTTAGTATGAATTACTTGTTTTAATGTACTTGTAAAGCATCTTTGAGGAGATTAGGCTGAAAAAGGCGCTATATTTGGGCAAGTTCATTCATTCTACGTTGCTCCAGGTAACTCACCTGTATGAATGAGTACCTGGCTTCAAGCAGTGGTGAATATTTCAGTACAAATAGTCTTTGCGCAGTAATTGCAACATTGCTGAATTCTTTTTATGAAAAGTTGAGGTTGAAATGAAAACAATCTGCCAAGGAGTAAAGTGCAGTGTTTTACCCAGGTTTTCAAAAGGGCAGGGTGCCATTTGAATAAAAGGGCACTTAGAGCACGGTGAGCAATGGTTAAAAAAGCACTTATGATGCTCGACTAAATTAAATAGTTAACATGAGACATGGTGGCTATGTACAGCTTGTAGTTTAATAGCATACTATAGGCGTACTTACATATAGTATATGTATACACAGTGTATACATGTATTTAGGAATTATAATATATGCTCGGGCAAGCATTTGTAGAACAAAACTCAATATTCAGATTTACATAACTTTTTAATTTGTATCAATCTGCATAATATTCAGTATACACAAAGAATAGTATACATGTAATACGTGTGCCAAATGTCTGGGCTAGGCTTAACATAAATTGAGATATGTTATGTGTTATGTTCAATTTTGTAAATAATAAATGTACACAAGCAACACAGTAATTTTGAAAAATGACATTTAAATAAATATAAATATGGACAAATGGAAGATTATGGTATATAAAATTATATATAATACTAGATGTTTTATTGAGTCAAAATGGCATGTTAGCTTTATTTAAGTTTTAATAAAAGGATTATAAGACAAAACACGATATTCAGCATGACATAACATTTTAATTTATGTATCAATTCACATCATATTTAATATTCCCAGAGACTATTATATAAGCAAAAGGTATGCAAAATATTGTTGGGCTAGGCTGAACAGAAATTGAGATATATTATATTGCAAATAATAAAAAGTGTGATGTCAAACATCAAAATAATTATTGACATGCCTCTAGCTAATTTGGAAAATTCCATTTTATTTACAGAAAAACTACCCACACACAATCTCATTTTTAACAATCAATCAACAAACAGAAAAAGTAACTACCTGGTATTACTAGTTTGAAGCTACAGTTTAATGGTACCTCTTTGAATAATAGTTATTACAGGTAGCTACTACTAAGCCTAAGTACTTTGCCAAAAACAAGACGCTAGGCGGCTGCAACCTTAGCACCCCTGGCTAGTCCACTACACCAGCACCAGACCTAGAAACGGCATGCCTTGCGACTAGCAGGAACAACATTACGTGCTGGCGGGTTATTGCATGTGGAGGGGGGAACAGGTTCTTTTAACGCACACAATACACAATTATTCACTACTATTGTTGGGCTATGTTATACCAAATGTCATTAGTTAGTATTATATATCAGTATATTAACAAATAAAGAGTGTATGAATAATATTTTTTCTAATCACACGTGCCGCGGCTTCACGAAAGTCTGTCGCGAACAGGCTCTGCCTCTGACAGAGCGCGCGACAGTGTAGGGTAGCACATCCCCCTTGTATGCCAGTGCTCTGTGTTCGAAGGCAGGGATGATATGCTTGGTGTAAAAACCAGGCGCCCAACAATGGGAACTGTGTATCTCGTGACTCAGAGATCACGTTAATGTCGGTCCCGTCTCAGTCAATGTGGGACGTAACAGAACCACTGAGGATGACATGCACCCGGGCGGCGGGTACTTAGAAACTAAGAAAGGTCGGTTTGGCGATAATGTTTTGAAAAAGGCTGACTAGTTGAATGATACCTTATGTTATAAGCTAGACCATAACATTCTAACATTAATATATGTACAGACTATAGTCGGTTAATAAAATGTTTCAGATGGCTGGAAACAACTATAACTAGAAAGCAGGTTACTGCTTGAGGTGCCCATGTCCAGGACACAGTTGGGGGAGAGAGCCTTCTCTATAGCTGCCCCTATATAAGTATATTGTGGAACCAATGCCCCTTTTTATTTTCTGGGCTTCATAAACAGATGTGTTCAAGAAACAGTTACAAATGTACTTGTTTTGCGAGGCATTTTAAAAGAGTTTTAGTTAATACATTTTATACATTTTTATTTCGTATTTTATAAATAATTTTTGTATGCATTTATCTTAGAAATACTTTGTAATTTATATATCTAAGACATCTAGTTTTAATTCTGCATAGTTTTTTAGTAACACAGTGAAACCTTGCTGTTGAGGTCACCCTTGGGACTGGACAAAAGTGACTTGATTAGAAAGGTGACTGTATTAGCGGGACTAATGTCATGCTTTACTGTATGTGGAAATAATTTGGGACTATTCTAGGGTGACCTTAATTGTGAGGTGGCTGTATTACTGAGGTGACCATTAAACAAGACTCCACTAGTTTATATTTTTTAGTTTTTTTAGTGTGTATGACTTGTTTTAATGAACTTGCAAAAAACACTTTGAGCAGGGTAGGCTGAAAAAGATGCTATATAAATGTTTATATTATTATTATTTTGCAGCATCACCCCATGATGGCACCCCAGGAGAAGGGTTCTGACAGTGGCAGTTCAGAGGGCACCACAGTGACCACAGACAGTGGACATGGACAAAGCGATTCAGGGGGTGGTGGGGTGGGACAGGTCACCCCCAGCAGATACAACGTACCCCTAGCATCCATACACTATTGCAACACAGGTGAGACCAGGCACTTAGCCAGGATTGTGAAATTTTCCAATTTACCCATTTTCTTTTTTTACCCGTTATGCTCATTAAAAACCCTGTTACAGATGCATTGGTAATTTCCATCTGAACATGGCAATTATTCAGAAACCTCCAGCTGCACCCCTGTTGAGGTTAGCAAAATTACACTCTTGCACTTGCTTTCACACTGAGTACAAGGCCCGTATTATGACAATGCAAACACTGCTTTGGGAAATAAAACAATGTTATGATTCATGGTATCTGAAAAATAAAAATCCTGTTATCCGAAAACCAAAAGACTTGTTATTTGAAAAAGAAAAACCTGTTGCGACGGGTCTCTGGCTAAGCTAGACCTGGATGAGACAATGCATCATCTGTAACTTAAAGCAGTCATTCTTTTTAAAGGAAATGTAGACCATAAATTATAGTTATACGGAGTAGGAAAACTACCCATCCTCTAGACTGTAAATAAAATTAATGTTCTATCTGTGATGGTCATGTGATCACTGTATTGTGACTGTTTTTTTATTTTATTCAAATATTATTTAACTGACCTATCCATCACATGATCTATTGCCTAGCAACAAGGTTTGTCAAGCCAACGAAATGGATGCCGAAAACACATGGAGTGTTTGGATATTTTGTTGTATAGTTTGTTGACATCCTGGCCCCAAGTTTTTCTTTATGACAAAAACAAAAGACAAAAGTTGTTTATGTAAGAACTGTCCGCAGGAAAGATGCATCTAGCAGATGTCAGGCCTCGACATTAACACAGGCCCGATGGCCCGGCGCCTTTTTTGAAGCTGTCAGGCCAGTTCGGGCCACCAATTCTTAAATTTTACTGGCCCAACGGGCCACTGGTTTCCGGTTCTCGAACGCCGCCGAGATGAAGCAGCGGTCACTGCACGACCGCATCGGTTATCAGATGCAGTTCGCCAAAATTCTTAGACCCGACTCAGTTATAGGACATTGTAAACATAACGTAGATACTAATTCTGATCAATAATGAGTCCAAACTCCAATACTTATCATGCGGACGACGGCGTGCTAAGCCATCAAATACATTTTCTAACCACCGGCAGCTCAGGTTTTTATGACGAGACGCCATTTTTTAAGTCCCGCTGCGTCCCTTGGACACACTTTGTACGGTGGTTGGAAGCTGCCTCGACTTTAGAATTATGCACGCTTTTTCTTCTCAAGATATATGAAAGAAATACAGCTTAAATCCAAATGTAACTAGTGGCTAAAGTGACAGAAACCAAATGTAATGGTGCATCAGCAAGGGCAAGGTGAAGGCCACCTACTTTGGGTGGTGCCACCTAGCGAATGAACCGTGAAATAGTCTAATGCCTTGAATGACCTGCACATGAAAGCAGCGTCAACGCAACTACCGACTGACTAGCTGTCGTCACCCTGGCCACACTTTATTTAAACTTAGCAAATACTGTATATATGCATCTGAGTACACACTTGAAGAATATTGTTAGCTATGGACATCTCACATTGAACAATCAACATGTGTATAGTAACTTCTAACAACTTTGTTTTGTTGGTGGTAAAATTATAAAAAAGAAAATGTTTTGTACCTCAGTATCAGCTTATTTTTGATGGGCCAGTAACTTTCACAGGCAGGCCACTAACTTTTTTAATCTACTGGCCCCCTGGGCCAGTGGATTCAAACCCTTAATGTCAAGGCCTGAGATGTAATGCTGATCTAATAGTGTAATGTGGGGGCGCGGTCATGCCGCTGTGGTCAATTGGTCAGAGTGCCGGACGGACTGTCGGTTGGAGGAACTGGGGTTTGAATCCTGGTGCTGACCGATTGGTGGTTCGGTACCAATATCAGCCGCCGTGTTGAATCTTGGACAGTTTTATTCACCCTAAGTTGCCTGTGTGTTTTGGAAGAGCTACTATACACCGTTGGTCGTTTCTGTCTGGCGTGTATGCCAGGGAAAGTAAAAGATCTCATGCAGGGAAATGGAAAACCTGTTGTGGACTCACTGAGCGAGGACCTCATTCTGTAAATTCCAATCAGCATTAATGCCAGAAAAATCAACTAAATGATTGTGGGCCGCTACGGAAACAAGTAATGCAATGAAAAAGAATTATTTTATTGACCCAAGATGTAACTATTTTGTTATAGATTGCTGTCACGATCTTCCGACTCATCCACACACTGGTCAATGGACAAACATGCCAGGTATTTCTAGGGCTAAGAAACTGCATGTTAGTTACGAGTCCACCCCCAAAAATACACCAGTTCGACCTGCACTACCACCGAGAGACCGGTCAAGACGAAGAGGGCAAGGATCACTCGATATCCGATGGACGAACCATGACACAAGGGCAAAACGGAACATTTATTACACCCCGTCTTCTGGTCACAACCCTCCCTGCAGGGTGCATGGAAACAGAAATAATCCAGTAGACTGCTACATCAGTGATTCTCCTGTCATTAGTAGTGAAATACACGTATGAGATAAACCAAGATCTTTGCTAGAGTATTGTGCAGTTGGTAATGAGACAGAAATTGCTATTGTGGTCAAAATATGCCAATGTAATATATTAATTGTGATTGTCAAAAATCTAAAATGTCATCTTGTTTCCTCAAAGTTTTCATTCTCGCAGTGAATCTATAAAATTGGCAATTAGCAAGTACTATGAGATGATTGTCTGATAAAGTGATGTATTTACAGTGGAACCTCACTATTGAGTGGCTTGGTCAGAGTTACCTGAATAGTGACACGACTATATTAGCAGAACTAATTTCCTATATAGATATATACTGTTATGGAAATAATTAATTAGGAGGTGGCTGTATTACCGAGGTTATTGTAAAGTGAGAGTTGATTTATAAATATCATATCTAAGCTGTGCATTAAACATTGTGTTTACTATCAGGAGCATTTTTTACAAACCAGGATTAGTTGTTCCAAAAAAGATTATCAAACCTGATTGCTGTCAACCTCCATGAAACATACCTGTATGTATGTTTTGAATTTTAATTTGTGATGCCTGCAGATTATTCTGTGCATCAGCAGTAGGCGGTTGGTCAGTCAATCAGCCAATGGGAAATAAGTTCACCAACAAATTATGTCATTTGAGAGCATTCGTCACACAATAAACAAACAGTAGCTTATCTTTAGAAATGGTCCATTCACGCACAAGAATGATATCTTAATACATGTACGTATTTTATTTGTGAACTTTGTTGTAAGTATCAAAATATCAAAACTGTTCTGGTCCCAAAGAGAAAGAAAACTTGTTTAGCGTAAACCTCAGAAAAGCCAGCTCCCTTTTGCACCAATCTAGAAGTATTATGTGTAATGTTATGAAAGAGATGTGTACAAGTCGGCACTAGATGTAAGGCAGGTTTGTTCATTACACAGGATGTTTTTTGTTTGAAGTACCGGTAAGTATAATGTGAACTATTTCCTGTTTAATCAGTCTAACGTATGTCCAAACTATATTACACTATACTGATTAAAATAAATTCCTAATTAAAATAAATTCCTAATTAAAATAAATTCCTAATTAAAATAAATTCCTAATTAAAATAAATTCCTCAGAAAATCTGCTGCATCTTATCACAATTATATTGCATGTTAAATTAAAGTGATCATACATTTTTTATAACATTGTTAGCTTTTTTCAGGTGAAACACGTTGAGGTGATTAGTGATAATGTATGATTGTATATAGCAGAATATATGTTGTGAGCTGATGTATTTTTCATTGCGCACTGTTGTACATTATTTTGAGTTTGAACATTGTTACACCGTTTATTGCCAGTATTTTCTCAGAATTGAAACTGTTGATGGACCCAGTAATCAACATCACAATTAAAGCATTGCCTTGTAATTTTTGTTTACATAAATACATTACTAGACATCTACTAAATCAAGTTTTTCCGCATACAGTTACCATTTGAACAACTTCGGTATATAATGTTTGTCATAAAGAAAAACATACAGGGTCAGAATTCAACAAAATAATCGACGGAATGCCCCAACGCTCTATGTGTTCGGCATCCATTTTTTGATGGCTTGATGGACCTTGTTGCTAGGCAATAAGTCATGTGATGGTTAGATCAATGAACACTTCAGTGAATCCCTAATTGTCACTGGCTACTGTGAACTCCCTTCTTGTGCAACTGAAGTAATTATTTGTCCTCTCAACTGTATATAACATGCTGTAAATTATGCATTTGTTTTAATAAAGTATCTGTATTGAGCTGTACACGTCATTGTTCTTTGAGCTGTAGGAGGGAGGGACCATCTTACGTAAGATGCAGGCAGTCCCTAGGGACAGCTGCCTGCCCTTTCTGTGTAGTTATTACTTTCACTCCTGGCTTGATTGCTTCTCTCTGTCTATAATCCCCCACTTCACCGTGGCCTTGGAAAGTCATTTGCTCTAATTAAATTGGCATTGATGCTATGAAAATTATGTTTTTCTTGGTGCTATTTACTGATGTGTCTGGGTGAATGGAGATCAATTGTATTACTGCCGTTAAGTCATTTTGCCTGTTTTATTCATATTTATATGCCTGCTTATTATTAATGATGGTTGAACAGTGTGCTAAAAGTATTCAAAATGTTACTTTCTAAAATTATACATGTGTTATATCAACACAATATCAATCTGATGTTAAATTTTTTGTATGATGATCATTCAATTTTAGTTACAATTAGTAATAATTGTTTGCCACATGTTCATCAACAACAGTTTCCATAGACCAATATTTAGATAGTCTCGCTTATAACCGACTCTCGTCTGGCTGCGTGACTTCGCCAAGAATATAGTCTGGCTCAGAATCATGTTTTGACTGCTCACTGCCAGTTAGCATGTCTATCCCCCAGAATGTTTATATATTATGTATGTTTTCGATAACGAAAATACTAAATAAAATCTTTAACTAAATGAACACAAACAAAAGTTTTGAGAACTCTACGGGATTCAAACCGAGGACCCTAAA
Organism: Paraescarpia echinospica; assembly: GCA_020002185.1. NCBI lineage: Eukaryota > Metazoa > Annelida > Polychaeta > Sabellida > Siboglinidae > Paraescarpia > Paraescarpia echinospica. Next base: position 39,452,956 of record CM034543.1, read on the forward strand.
AGTAATTGCTCAACACGCTACCTCCTTAGCCACCAAGATCAACACGTTTTGGTTGTACTTTGGCAACTACAAATATTAGTTAGCTGTCTGACCTTTTGTTTATTTAAATTTGTCCTTTGGTATTTATATTATGCTTATTCACACTTAGTCTTTTGTTTCTGCTCGAGCAAAAGCAAAGAACGTGAATACGGAATCGTTGACAGCCCCGAGAGTTGCCACCTAGTGAATATGCATGTGATTAAATTAATTTACAAAAACTAATCTACAAAAAAAAATTGATTTTGGTTTATTTTTCAGTATAAGTTTAATGTTGAATAGTTGTAATAGTATAGTATTATCTGTTAAAGTGTATCGTTATTTAATTTGCTATTTCATTGTTGGCCTGAGAGCCAATCTGGAGTAAAGCCACCTACTGTTAACATTGGCAGGGCCTTACTATTCCAGGCCATAGTGAGGAGCGAAAATGTGCTGCCACCTCACGGCGTCTGGGTAATCGAGGCTAATATTTAGAGTCAGCAGACAATAGGTGCTGCTACCTGTCAGGGTTTTGTAAAGACAATTTAAGTGCTGCCACCTGTCAGGGTTTGTGAAAACAATGTTCATAAATAATAGCTTTACCGTACGTCCAAGTTGGTCTCTTTGCTGAGCGCTCATACCCATAAATGTGTGCTGTAATTAAAAAAATTATTGCTATCATATTACATTAATTGGGGTAAGACCACATTTAGATTTTACATAGGCGGCCATTATAACGTTTCCTTCATTTCCTGAAAAATTTATCATAGAATTTTCTTGCAAATTTCACAGCATATTTAACCTCCATTGACACAAATGCTGTGGAAAACTGATGAAATTCTCATGCCTCATTTTTCAGAAAAATCCGCCCAAACCTGACACCCCTCAATTCTGCCCCAATCTGGTGATGGATTTTGAAATATTGGAGTGTTCTGAAAAATAGCCACTGTGAATATACGAGCGACTAGCGTATATTTATTGCTATGTCGTGAAAGATCTAATGCAGTAGTACATTCAGTATTCACTGGACTAACATATGCCATGTCAAAATGCTCGAAGCAAATTCACATATCATCTGGTGGCTGTATGATGATCAAATTGTGGTAGCTGGAGCTGTAACTTGTTCCCAGTCCACAAGATGGCACCACTCACATCAGGTCTTCCACTATGATTATTGTTTCACACTATTTGTGGACATTATTTAGACCTGACCTCTCATCCCCTTGTCACATTTTAGGGTCATGACACGAAAAAAAGTGCAGTGTATTTTTGAGAAATTATTTTTTTACAAAATTCACCTGCTCTGACATAAGTGCATTTGAGTACAGCTGTAGTCAGATTTCCAGGTGTTATTGTAGAAGCTGTTGACAGTAAAAGGTGTATTTTTAGTTGATTTCACTAAGCGGAAAGGTATTTGGCAGCAATGTGGCTAGTTGACTCTTTAGCCGGATTACTGCCTGCATCCATTCACAAATATTGACGGGTGTCAAACCTACAGGCATTTTACGAGACCTAGAAATATTAGATTTTGACAAAATGCAACCAGCCTGTCAATGAGATGATAATAACAGCAAGTGAGAAGTTTAAAAAATATTGTAGGTCACGTTTTTTTATAATCACAAAACGTTAACATGGTTGCCAATGGGAAAACTAACAGGACTTAGGGTTAACGATTAGTGCTGATATGAAGGTTTCAGAGTAATGTGGTATTGCCGCTTTAAAGGGAAATCAAATCCTTGGATTAATTAGGTGAAATATAACGTGTAAGGAAAAAGAGCTAATACTACTGCTGTACAAAACAATAGTTAGGCCTCATTTAGAATATTGTATTCAAGCGTGGAGGACATACCGCAAGAAGGACATAGATAGGCTAGAAAGAGTACAGAGGATAACAACTAAAATGATACCAAAACTGAGAGATCTTAGTTACGAAATATGCCTAAAAGAATGTGGTTTAACAACACTAGAGACTAGGAGATTGAGAGGAGATCAGATAGAAGTGTTTAAAATAACAAATGGTTATGGAAATATTGATAGAAATATTTTTTTCTCAGTTAAGAAAGATAGAAGGACTAGAGAACATAAGTTACATTAGCAAAGGAGCAGTGTAGATTAGATATAAGAAAGTTCTCATTCTCACAAAGTACTTAATGAATGGAACTGATTATCTTCTGATTGTGTTGGTTCTAGTAGCGTGAATATGTTTAAAAACAAAATCGACACATGCCATAAAAGGGCGGGATACACCTAGATAACAAAGTATTGGACTCTCGATAAGCCAAAAGGCTTCCTTGTCCACCTGCCATCTAGAGTTAATTTTCTGGATGGCAATCTTGTTAAATCTTGTTAATAGTGTGCTGACCCCAATTAGAGAACCTGGCAACGGAAGCATGCTGTATAGGCATTGCACAATCATGGAGGACACGTTTTACTTCAAATATCTTGAAACAACTACTGTTAATATGTGTATGACAAAACTACAGTTGAATGGGACAAACCGTTTTTGGATATTACAGACTTCACATCAATCTGCAAGTCCAAATCACAGTGACGGAACACATGTCTTATAAGGGGTGGAGGTGGGTTGGGGTGCGTGTGCCACTAGTTAAGCCTCAATTTGAAAATCTGTATGAAAATGAACCAATGACATTGCAGCAGGGTGATTCATCAATTGATGTAATATTACGTCATTGAACTGCTTGAGACGTCTGGCCTTTGAGGAAGTCACACCCTTAGGTGTTTGTTGATATTTACAATAGGGCACAAGGTCAAAAAATAAATATAAATTTGAATGTAACACAGCAACTGACTGTATTGAATAATCTTATAAAACACATATTGTACTTTCTGGAAAACTGTATCAGGAGTTCATAGTGCTAACTGAGACTGTTGTGCTGGATTACAAATTGTCCAACAGTGAAGTGCTGTTTTTCCTTGTGCCTTGCCAAGTTTGGTGGCACCTTTGAAATGTGCATAAAACACATACAGGTGGAAGGATTACCAAAAATTAAATTGCAGAGTGCTTGTAACATTGGTGCTTATAAAGAATGTTGTTTTCAACATTTTTCCTCCAAAATCAATATGTCTATTTGGGGTCATGACACTGTTAGACAAAAAAAGGCAGTGTATTTTAGAGAAATGATTTTTTTACAAGATTCACCTTCTCTCACATAATTTGAGTAGTCAGATGTCCAGATGTGATTGTAGAAGCTGTTGACAGTAAAAGGTGTATTTTTAGCTGATTTTACTAAGCGGAAGGGTATTTGGCATCAATTTGGCTAGTTGACTCTATAGCAGGATAATTACTTCCTGCATCCATTCGTAAATATTGACAGGTGTCACACATACAGACATTTTACGAGACCTAGAAATATTAGATTTTGACTAAACTCAACCAGCCTGTCAATGAGATGATAGTAACAGCAGGTGAGAAGTTTAAGAAATATTGTAGGTCACGTTTTCTTATAATCAGACAAAATGTTAACATGGTCGCCAATGGTAAAACTAACAGTGTGCTGACCCCTTTCGTTCAAAACGTTGGCATGTTCACCTCCCAAAATTATGTTCATTTTGACAAAGAGCCCCATATTTCTATAATAATAATAATTATATTTGTTACATATCTGTATTGTCTACATAAATGTAGATGCGGAAGATGGTAAAGACAATAATCATAATGTTTAGTGCTAATTATAGTTGGGGCGAATCCTAACCTAAGTGATGATTGTTGTGACACCAGGTGGCACCACACATACCATTGCATACATTTGATAGTGATTGCCTGTGAGGTGGCAGCACCGAGCCACACTTTGCAAAATTGTGTTTGTGTATGTGTTTTCTGCTGTGACCACGCCTCAAGAACAGTTGAGCAGATTTCCCTAAGCACTTGGCAAACTGTGGACAGACTCTCTTCATGGCCCACACAGCCAGGTGAGAATTTATTAAGTGAGACCAGGGCAGGTGATACAATGTTGAAAGTACAAAAAGGGTTCATTGCAATGTTTGTTGGGGCACTAGGTGGCACCACTTGTGTAAGTTGTCCATAATAAGCAAGAGACTGATACTTGAAAATTGTATTCTACATATTGCGTTGGATTGGATTGAGACAAAAATAACAAACACAATTATTTCAAAATGTATGGAAACATAAATAATAATCAATATTACATATCAGAATTGTTTCCATAAAAAACATGTTCAGAAAAACTCCATTTCGCATACGATCGCGCTATGGTAAACACAATAAAAACTTGATACCGGCCGGGCGTAACCGTTTTTGTTAAATGCAGTATTTGTTCTAAACAGGAAACAAACGGCCAATTAACAATTAAAAAGAAAACTGTTTTGGAGAATGGCCCATGAGGCGATGTAAATCCATGGGTAATGGAATGGCCATCCAACAGGGTACAATTAACGATCGAATCATCGTAAATGGTCGATCAAGGTTGGAATGCCATGGTCAGCTGTAAAGATTGGGGTCACTATACAGTTCAGTCTTGGGAGCAGTTAGGCAACGCCACCAGTTTTATTTACTACTTAAATATAAACGACATAGACGATGGTATTTGAAATAATAATTTATTTGTAAATTTGCGGATGATACAAAACTCTTCAGTCAATCTTAGTTGCATCAATCGAGGATGCGGTGACATTACAGGATCTTAATACAATGCATGGATGGATGGACGGACGGATGGATGGCAAATGTTATTTATTATATAAAAAATGGTGTGCATGCACTACGGCCACAATGATATACAGCAGACGACAAGTTAACATCAACGTAACTGAGAGTGTACATCATAGTGTGACCAGGGCGATATCTTAAATTAATCATATGAATTTGCATATAGCAGGTTGATAATCAATCAATCAATCAATCTTTATTTCAGACAAAAAGCGTACATGTAATATGCATTATGTCCATAGTAAAAAAAGTACAAATAAAAAGTATATTATAGTGTATATATTGCACTAATCCACTTCCTGCGTAATACAGAGGTCTTATAAACATTGCTGTGTATAATATTCTCAACAGTGTTATTCGTCGATGCAGATATTCTGCTCATAAGACTGTACATGCATTTTTTAGATTTAGTATTGCAACAGTCCGTGTGAGAACTAACAAACATTAGGCTAGCACTGCACCCCGTAGATAGGCTGTGCATAATTCTAAATTCATTATTACAGGAAACAATAAAGTGCTGCACAGCGGCTTTTCTATAATTAGCCCACAGTATTTAATGTATTAAATATTACAACATTTGAAACTAACGACGGTAGTAACGTAGGACCGACCTGGCTATGCATTCAGTGATTTACATATAAAATATACCTCCATGTAACTTCATCATCATGGACTGATGGAGAATACATCAACAATTAAGAGGGCACCCTTATAAAATAAAAACCGCACTCGAGATTAGATATTAGAAAGTTTTCATTCACAGGAAGAAGTGCCAATGAATGCCAATTATTATAATAAATTATCCAAGCAGCAGGCATGTCAATAAGTAAAAATTATTTTAAAGGCCATAATATTGGCAGATATTTAACTAATAAGTCAGAGGATTATAAATGTCTGCGTACTCCCTTCTCGTCAATTAAAATTACTAGGTAAATGTGTTATAAAAATATTGAATATCATTTCCCCACCAAATTTGTTAGAAATGTTGTTAGAAAAATGTCCACCTATATTGTCAATGCTGTTATCCCCCCGCAAAATAATGTCCATTTGTGTTACGAATCCCTCGCATCCCGTGTCAAATTTACGCTGCGGCACCTGCCCATTTGTCACTTGCTTGTGATGGAAGTGGTCTTTATGTCGCGGGGGACCTTGTTGCAATGGTTGGTGGGTCTAATTGATGCAATTTAAAAAGATTAGGGTTAGTAGATAAACCATAGGGTTTCTTTTTTCGCCTTAATGGTCTGATCGAGATGAAACCAACGCCAATTAATATAATTTGTTTCTATTATAAACATAATTATTGCTTAATCAGTTGTGTGCATGTAATAGTTTTTTGTTGGGATGGTTTTTTATTCAACTGATTTGCTTATTTTCCTTCCTTCCTTCCGTATAGTGATCACAGTCATTATTGACTATCCTATCACTGTGATTATTTTGTGCCAACATCAACATCATGTTGACATTGTATTCAACTTCAGTGTTGCCGTCTTAAAACGTGAAACAGATTAGAGCTATGACCATGTAATGTTTTTTATGTAGTGAACATGTTTTGAAAATTTTTGATATAAATTAAGACCCACCATGCAGAAACGAGATGCTTCATATGGCTCATAGCTTGTGATGAGCGTCAATGAGAAGCGTCTCATCTTGGACTGGCGGTTCACAGTTGGTCGCAGCTTGCAGCGTGTATTCAAACTATTGTATACTTCCGTAAAAGTCACCTGATTCTACGTGCGGGATTTTGACTTAGCTAGCCAATTTTTCTAGGGAATATTTCCATGCCGAATTGCAAAACCTCAAGATATTGGGATTGATTGCGAATAAACAGGTGTAGCAGCGGTGAAATATAGTTTGTAACATTCGTAATTTCTATAAGAACTTATCTTACTGCAGAAATAGGATGTTTACTTAGGGACAGGATAGACAACAGACACATGTATTTATGTGGTGGAATAAAGCCACATTGCTCACACCAGCCAGACAAGCCAGACAACTTCGGTCGTCTAGTTCGAAGTTGCTATCTGTTCCTAGAGTTAAGACAAAGGCTGGAACTCGAGCTTTTTCAGTTGCCACGCCAACTAAATGGAATTTGCTTCCCGTTAATGTTAAATTAACAGAAAATATTGTTACATTTCGTCGTCACCGCAAAACCTATCTTTTCAATATCGCCTATCCTCCCTAGCTTCCTAGCACATCCATCCATTTGTTGACGAATTTCGCCTAGCACACGAGTACGAGAATGCTTAATCCTTTGGTTTTGGTGCGCCACTGAGCTCGGATTGTCTGAGGATATTGGCGCTTAAGAAGTTATTTATTATTATTATTAAGTTATTGTTTAAATAGAGATCCTAAATGATATGTGGAAAAATGACACTCGTATACTAATAATATAATTATTCTATCCAGTGAACAACACATTTCTGGGTATCAGTCAGTTTATAGGACATCGTATGTGATTTATTTTGTAGTGACTGACATATAATATAGTTATATCACAGTAGTCATAGTTGTATGTATTCAGATTAACTTGACACTTTGTGGTTGCTATTTGCCCATAGTTGGGACATGGGTTGGTGAAAAGGCAGAGATTATCCACACGCCGGTGGGTCATGCACATTTCACCACTGGGGCCCCATGCTGCTCCGAGATCCCTCATTTAATCGGCCTGGTGCCCTACAGTGACCAGTATCCACTGGTTACCTGGTGGAGGTTACAAGGAGTCTTGTTTTATGAGAGGCTATATACTGGCAGACATGAATGAAATATGCTTGCCATTTTGCTACATCGCCAGCAGTGGAAGCAGAATGTAGATTCGACAAGCATATCTACCCATAATCTACCTCCAGACGCATCAATAAAACCTGTGCCAGCATGTTAAACAGCACGAACCAGTAAAATTTTTAAGGCTATGAAAAGAGCCGTTTGTTTTCTTGGTGTGGAAGTATGCAGCATTGGCCTCTCTGTCGTCTCTGCCCTGTAACATCTGGAAAACTACAAATGCATTAGATATGATCACACGCATTATGATGACAACGTTGACAAGGTAAAATTTTACAATTAGAGATGTTCCAATTGACTACAAGAAAGCCACACATGCAATAGGAAAATACTGTGACAATATTAATAATAACTGAATGCCAAATTATTTAGAAAGTTTGCAGCAGCAGCGGAATAATATATATATATATTTACATTTATTGTGGTTCGACACTGCTGGACAGGATTCGAACCCCTTTCTCTCAGTCGAGAGTGTAAAAATTTGTGTAAATGATTTTTATCAAGCTGTGAAACAGCATCTATTGTCAAGTCATTTTCTTGTTCTGCCCAGTCAATTTCATTTCTTACTTGATCTTGAATAACCTTGCCAGCATGGAATTTGTTTGTAAAGTTTAATAGTTTCCACTGAATAAGATCCATAGTCGAGCACAATTTCTGCTCCACATTTGTTGATGTTCTGTGATATTTCATCTATCTCACATAAAGGTGGCAAATATAGTGAGTCAGGTCAGTAGAAGGCATTTAACACTGGTTCCATACTTGATGTCAACTCTACTGGATCTAACTACTGCTGGAAATGTGGACTAAATGATCCCTTTGTAGTTACTGCACAGTGTGACACAGACTTACCTTGCTTACTTACCTTTTTGGACTTCCGCATGTCACACTGGCATCCGTCATGTCAGTCACTGGAGTCTCCAAGGCTGGGTCCAGTGACTGCAATGACGAAGACGAGTGACCACCATCTCGTCATCAGTCTTCTCTGCACTTGTCGCGATGTTCCATCAGAAAATAGTCCAAGAAGATATCCTCAGACTTGCTGACACTGGTGCAAAACAAGCATGGGAAGCTAACTAATTAAATTTCATTAAAGTAAATTTCAAATAACTAAGTAAAGTCACAATTTTATTAACCTCACACAAATTAACAAGTACATTCAGTGTTGGTAAAAGGTATCATATAAATTTGTACACTTGATACAAGTCATCAATGAAATAATATACAATAATTGTTATTATTTACACATTCAGTACCAGCACTAAACATGCATTACCACTAAACATATGAACATCTGTTAAGATCTATGTTCGATGCTGAATTACACAGATGTACAGCTTTCTGATTATCATAAGTATGATCAACTGTTACAAAATAATGGTTCCATTGACTTTTAAATTACGTGGCGCGTTGAGTCCTCATCTGATGCACAGGGCTCGCAGAGTGGTGCTGGAATGAACAGTGTTATTGACAATAATTATATCAGGCAATCTGGAGTTTGGGTAGTAACTTGGGTAGGGGTTAGGCCTAACTAATATGTGAAACAACCAGTTAATGTTTTGAATATGAAAACATCAGCAGGAATTGAACCTGCTTTACAAATACAAGGCATAACTGGTTGAGCACCAACTGTTTTAAAAGCCTAACATGTCAGAGTTTTTATTTAATACCTAGCTAATATGTGAAACAACCAGTTAATGTTTTGAGTATGAAAACATCAGCAGGAATTGAACCTGCTTCACAAATACAAGGCATAACTGGACGAGCACCAACTGTTTTAAAAGCCTAACATGTCAGAGTTTTTATTTAATAATTCATATAAAAATTTGAATAGGAACTTACCTCTAGCCAAAGCTGATATTACTGCCCAGTTTTGCCTTTTAGGTTTACCACAGTGTTCGAGATAAGATAAGGAAAGAGGGGAAGGTGCAAGTAGTCTGTTCTTGGCACAACACCCGAAGGATGACTTACTTAGGTTTACTTAGGTTGTTCCTGACCGCAGGCAGTGGCCTCGCTGGTCAGATCTACATATGTCTATGTAAATGCTCTACGACTGGGAAGGCGGCTCATCTAAATCAGGGTTGGGTTTCTGACAGTCAGAAAGGTATTTCTGACGAGACAATGTCAGAAACTGTCATAAACTGGTTTCTGACACATTTCTGATGTCAGAAACTGTCAGAATCTAATGCTTGCCAGTTATTTATCAAATCGAAAACAATATACTGAGATACATAAATGTCAATCATCGCAAAAAAACATTATAAGTGGAGTACCCCAAGGTTCCATACTTGCACCAGTCTTATTCCTAATTTATATCAATGATATAACTAACTCTACGTCTTCGAATTTATTGTCTTTTGCAGATGACACAACTGCATACCAATCAGGTCCTCATGCTGACACTTTAATAAACAGTATAAACCAAGAATTGATATATTTATACGACTGACTTTGTGCCAATAAATTTTCCTTAAATATTAAAAGACACACTTTTGCATATTCAGTCCACCAAATTGCAAATACCAGGTAAATAATTGTATTAAAATAAACAGGGAAGTTATTAATCATGTTGGTAAACATAACAAAGAAGAAACAGTGACATTTTTGGGAATACATATTGATAAACACTTAACATGGAATAAACATGTTAATTTAATAAGTTCTAAAATATCTAGAGCAATTTTTGCAATTAATAGATTGAAAACTGTTCTGCCACATAATGCTTTAAAAACCCTCTATTTTACCTAATTTCAAAGTCATTTAACTTATGGTGTACACATATGGGGAAATGGAAATACTGTAAGGAAGTTAGAAATTTTACAAAAACTATACGAATAATTAATAAAAAATATACAGAAGTCACTCCGATCCTATTTTTTAATCTAAAAATATACTTAAATTTGGTGATATATACAGGTTGCACGTCTTACTAGTTATGTATGACTATCAACATAACACACTGCCTAAATCCTTTAAAGATTATATACCAAAAAAGAATTTAGCCACTAATATCAGATTTACCAGACAATATAACCTCTTACATACAGAGAAACCCAGAACACATTTTTCATCTACATTACCTAAACATAATTTCATAAAAATTTGGAACAGCTTTGATTATAAGATGCAAAACACTAAATCTAGACCAAAATTATAAGTTTTATTATGCAAACAATATATAGACAGCTATCTCAACTATGTACATTTCCTAAATTCCAGATGTGTGGAGTGCAGTTAGATGTGTTTTATATCTATGTTGGATCCGGATAAATCTCGTACAATTATTTTCTATGTTTTTTTTATTATTATTCATTCTATCATACCCCAGTCCGCTGTTACATAGTCATCGTTGTAATATAGTTTTCGTACACGTGTATATATGTGTCGTAGTTTAAATTTATCCTTGTTGGGTCACAGGAAGACGGCATCTAACATGCCATGTGACCCCATGCAACACAAAATTACTTTTTTAAAACGACTGTTTTGTGTATTCGATTATTGTGCTGTTTGTTGTTGTTGCAAAATAAAATATGCATTCATGATTTTGCTAATTGCATAAGCGATGATCAATGACATGGAAACACTTGGATGACATCTGGTGACAACAGAGCTTGCATCTAGCAACTGTTTTTCCATTACTTTTCACTTTAACAAACTGTTCCCACACAGCCTTAGCTGGTCTGCCACCCGTAAACATGGTGCAAACTAAGATGTTAGTGCTACTAGCACTATTAAAGTCACTATTCATTAGGGCATCTAAAAAATGTTGGTAATGAATTTGTACTTCTTTCACCTGTAACAGCATATCTCTATGTGAAGATGTTACAACAGGTGGCTGGCCAAGCACTGCTGAGTAGAAAGCATTGGGCCAATCAGTTTACACCTCCATCAAGCATATTGACAAGTTTAACCTGCCCCCCCCATATTAAGTAATTAATGGCACTGTCCATTGTGAGAGCGACATGCAGGTTATGGCTATGACTCGATGATAACAGTGCCTTTTATTATGGACTTCCTGGCACACAAAAGGATTATGGTCAGAACTGGCAACAAGTACAAGTCATGCGACCAGTCTTTCTTCGCGATTTTGTACGGATCTCTTCCTCCTACAAATGCAATTTTCTGCATATACCGTGTTTTTACATCACCCGACAATGACTTGATGTACTTTTGTTTAACTTTTCTTGATTTGGGATGACAAGTCATATCCACAACCAGTGTTTACGTTTAGGACTGTTGCGCTTGCCCATAAAAATGTCAGCCGGAGGCTTAGGGATCTGGATGTTGAGTTTTGTGGGAACTACGAATAGGGAGGATATCAACTTAAGTTAGGGGTTCTGGCTGGAAAAAATACTACCATCTGAAGGGAAACCTTTGTATCGGTCATGTGCAGAAAAGTTGTTTCAGTCAATAACAGAACATACCAATCACATAATTATCATCTGGTTAATTTACAGTGATACTGATAGCTAAACAAATTGACACTTATTTAAGGGTAGCCGCGCCCCGAAATATGACCAAAAAGTCGGTTTTGAGATGCTGTCATTTTCCGATAGATTGACATATCATACACCTTCATGTAAAAGCATTTTCCAATATTTGAACAATAAATACCTATATTAGTACACTTTGTGACATGCCCCTCTTTCTTCTAGAACCGAAATGAGTCTCGCAGCCATTTTTAAATGTCCAATAATCTTTAAAAAGATCGTTCGATTCCAGGCACATGTCGACTATAAAATCCGCCATATTTGATATCGTCTTGTCCGGAAGTTTACCTGCTTCCCGGATATAGCATCCTAGTTAACCTAGACTATAATACTACGCCTCTATCTGGAATTAAATTTATGCGACCGTTGACCAAATAAGGGCAGGTTACGCTATTTCTGGCTCATTATAATATCGCGTAGACGAAACATCCAATGAGCGCACGCGGTGTATGGATGACCGATGCGGTCATCAACCAATCAGCGCGGTTTCCGGGGACGCGCAGAATAGTAAACAAGATGGAGTCGAGTAAGAGAAAACGAGTAACGATGACCGCATTTGGCAAAAAAAAGAGACACAAGAATAAGTCTGGAGCAGGAAGACCACGTCAGACAGGTTTGTAAATATACTTTGCACAATCGTAGCAAAGAATATCTTAGTTGATCATCTTAAAATTACCATAAATGGACGATGTAAACAATGGCGATCATGACTGCTTGGGAAGACCACGAAGACAAGGAAATGATCCGAATGACGTAGGCCTCATAGCTTAGCATTTAACAATAAGTGGGCGAGTTATATTATTATAATAACATCTGTTACTATGTGACATTATTATTTCTTTGATTATTTTAATAAAATATGCTTCTTGGAGCATTTTGGTTCACAAACTGTTAGGCAACTGAACTCAGATTTTCTAGATTAGACATTAGTCTGACTACTCGGTCTACTGTCTACTACTAGTACTAGTGAATGTAACCAGTGACAGTGGTAGTTGTACTATCTAGTGATATATAAGCATGTGTGCATTTTATAATAGTCTGCTTTCACTGTTTCAGTGCCAGTTGAAGAGGCATCGGTGTCTTTGACTGATTTGCAGTCCACGTCTGCCAGTCGGCGAAAGATTATGTTGCTGTCTCCACAACGTGACACTTCTGAGACTGCATCCACGTCCGACTCGGATGGCCACTTCGTTATACTACACATGGACAAGCTGAACGATCTGCTGAAGCCGCTTGAGTGTCCACAGTGCAGTCAGGCGAAGCTACGTGTGACGTCAACCGACATGAGAGGATATGCTGTACACCTACTACTGGCATGTGATAGCTGCAACGCGACGCTGTCCAGCGAGTTCTCGTCACCACAGCTACCAATGAGTGACAACCCGACACGACAGCCCTACACGATCAACCGCCTTGCTGTGCTGGCAGCTCGTGAGGGTGGCATCAACCAGACCGGCTTGGTGAGGCTGACGACACTGATGAATGTCAAGGGTGGCATTCATCATAAGACGTTCAGCAGGATCTCCGACACGATCCAGCAGAAACTTGTGTATGGGACGGCCTACAATACACTGCTGGAGGCACACAGCATAGTTCACCGCGTGCACAGGGACGTCTACGGTGAACACGACGGGCCATTGAAGCTGGCTGTCAGCTATGATGGCTCTTGGAAAACCAGAGGTTTCCATTCCCCGTTCGGTGTGGGATTTGTGATCGAGATGTTAACGGGACTGGTCATTGACTACACCATCCGATCCAAGTACTGTGTAGAGTGTGAGCTTGTGGGGAAGAAGCTGAAGGGAGATGAGAGAGAACAGTGACAGCAGTTGCACCAAGACCACTGTGACGTGAACCACACTGGCTCCAGTGGTGCAATGGAGACTGAGGCTGCCAAGATCATGTGGGGAAGGTCAGTGGACCTGATGGATACCCAGTACACCTCCATCCTGGGCGATGGTGATGCTGCTGTCATATCGGCACTGAACACTATGCAGCCATATGGCGCTCATGTGGCTGTAGAGAAACAAGAATGCATCAACCACATGAGCAACCGCATGTTCAAAGGACTCGAAAATGTGCTCAAAGAGTCGACCGCCCACGCAAAAGAATCCCGCATCAAGGCCAAGCAGACAGCCACAACATCAGTGACCACCAGCCTCAGCGGAAAAGGAAAGTTGACAGCTGTGAGAATGAAGAAGTGGTCGCAGTATTACAGAAACGCCATCGTCAAGAACGCGCCAGATGTCGAAGCGACACGACATCTGGGCGATCTTCTTTCATAGCGTGTCAACAGCCGAGGATCCTCACCACTCTCATTGTGATCCGGAGTGGTGCTTCTTCCAGCAAGCCACAGCCGAAGGGGTGGACCCTGAACAGAAGAGGAAGGAAGGCAAGCATGACCCACCCCTTCCGAAAGATGCATCTGAGAGTCTGGTACCTCTCTTTGAGCGTTTAACAAAACCTGACTTGTTGGAGCGATGCATGTCGCTTGGCACCTCCAATGCGAATGAGTCATTACATTCAGTTATTTGGAGGAGAGCACCAAAGGCAGTCTTCAGCACCAGGAAGACAGTGGAGATTGCTGTTGCCATGGGTATCGTGCAGTTCAACAAGGGCGCACAAGTCCTGGTCGATGTAACAGCGGCCATTGTGCCCCAGGCTGGCCCGAGTAGCCAGTTATTAGAGCTGGCAGGCAAGATGGACAAGACTCGGCTGCGCAAGTCAGATACAGCAGCCAAGCTTGAGAGTAAATCAAGCAGAAAGAGAAGATCTCTGCTCAAGCTACAGGCCGAGGCGAAACTGTCGGAGAAGGAGGGTCACCTGTACAACCCTTGTGCCTGGTAGACAGTGCACACAAACTCGAACACTACCCATGAAGCAGTTGTGGCTAAAATAAAAATGTCTTGCCAATAGTTGTGTTTGTTCCTTGCATAGCTCCAGTACATAGTTACATTCAATGTTATACATTTAAGTGATGATTTTCTATTATACTTTCTGTGTTAAACATTACGTTTTAGTTTTTTGTCGTTTTCTCAAAATGTCATTTTTGGATATTTGTCAAGTTTATGAAAATTATTTCCGAAAAACTACACAAGATAGAGACCTGAAATTGTAGCTCAATATTGAGAGTTGGCAGTCATGATCCAGTCAGCCAAGTCGTTGGGAGAAAACATTCTAACCAGACGTCCCATCTCATAGCGGTCATAGAAATCAGATATCTTATACCAAAACTACCTTATCTGACAAATGAACATTCCAGCAAATGATTCTTGGCAATTGCACAATCACACATACGTTATGTTGCTTGGAATAATTTTCGTGGTCGGACACCCCCGTCTCACTACAAACAGTTATTTCCATGGCAATACACATGCAAATGAGTCCAAATTCCACACATCATGTACTATTCATACTTCTAAATAGCACCCGAAATTTGGTTAAGATATGTTAATTATTAACAGAGATACAGACTATGGCCGTTTTCGGGTAGTGGCTACCCTTAAAGAACAATTTTAATCTTTTATTATAATTAAGCCTACATCAATAATATGACACCACTATTAAAACACCATCAATCCACGTACCAACTGTATTAATATTGAGAATGTCCCCTAATAATATCATCCCGAGTTCTCAAATAGAGCTAGTTTACACCCAGGTTGAACTAGCTAAACTACCGCCCGGCAATAACTGCGTTGCCGCACAACAATTATTGTACGATTTCGGCAAATTATACAGCCCCAGGCCAAGGGCCTTGAAGTTGACGGGAACTCAAGTGACATGTACTTCACAAATGCACTGATCAACAATTCAATTTCAAAATAAAGCGATGTTAAATTCACTAATTCACTCGAACATTCGAAGACAACTAGAATTAAAATGTAGGCGGCACCAAGAAGTTAAACCAGAAAGAAGTTCCACCACATCACTACCTGTTTTTGTCAGCGCAGCTAGTATACTTCCGCCAGAGTATACACAATTTTCAAGTATAAGAGTTTTGCAACAGTTTCCACAAAACAATATTTGAAGTGCAGCAGACAATAGGTGCTGCTACCTGTCAGGGTTTTGTAAAGACAATTTAAGTGCTGCCACCTGACATGGTTTGTGAAAACAATGTTCATAAATAATAGCTTTACCGTATGCCCAAGTTGGTCTCATTGCTGAGCGCTCATACCCATAAATGTGTGCTGTAATTTATAAATTTACTTTTTTTGCTATCAATCATATTACACTAATTACTTGTGCGCTAATATAACATGCCATGGCTCCATCTGGTGGCTGTATGATGATCAAATTGTGGTAGCTGGAGCTGTAACTGGTTCCCAGTCCACAAGGTGGCACCACTCACACCAGGTCTTCCACTAGGGGTAATGAGGGGTCATCTGTCATTATTTGTGGACATTTTTGAGACCTGACCTCCCACCCCCTTGTCACACGTTTCGTTCATAACGTTGGCATGTACACCTCCCAAAATTATGTTCATTTTGACAGAGAGCCCCATATTTCTATAATAATAATAATAATATTTATTACGTGTCTGTATTGTCATAAACATAGATGCAGAAGATGGTAAAGACAGTAATCAGAATGCTTAGTGCTAAATAAAGTTGGGGCGAATCCAAACTTGTGATGATTGTTGTGACACCAGGTGGCACCACATATACCATTGCATACATTGATAGTGATTGTCTGTGAGGTGGCAGCACCGAGCCACATCTATCATATTGATAGCTTTGCAAAATTGTATGTGTTTTCTGATGTGACCATGTCTCAAGAACAGTTGAGAAGATTTGCCTAAGAACTTGGCAAACAGTGGACATGGTTCACGGTTCATAGAGCCAGGTGAGAATTGATTAAGTGAGACTAGGGCAGGTGATGGCCTGTACTTTCTTAGAACAATTTTCTGTTGATAAAACATTTTAAAACCTGTTTCACAAGTCTTTTATTGAGAGTGTTCTTTGCTTTTCGTTGATCTGCTGGTATTTCAACCTGATTGTTAAAAACAAGAATAGCTTAAAAAAATTGTACGTGTCAGCTTCAAATTAGTCAGAGAGACTCGGAGAGACATCACTCAGTTTTGTGAATAACAGGTACTTAGAAAGGCACGTTCAATTTTAGCCAATGATAGTGACAGTCATGTTCTATAAACCATGTTTGATACTCTGCCATTGGGCCGCCGTTTTAGGTGCCCCTCGTACAAAACAAACAGTGAAATGAATGTAGTGTGTGTGTGTTCTATATATTTAGTGCTTACATTGTGAAGAAATGCACTCCATGTGATCATGTGATAAATTCTTTTTATGATTGATAATGTGAGCCAGTAATACACTGTTACCTGTTATATTTTATTATATATATATATATATATATATTTACACACTGTGCCTGCCCAAACAACGATGTAATTGCCCTTACAGAGATGAATAAAGATATATTGTATTGTATGGTATTGTACAATGTACAAAAAGGGTTCATGCAATGATTGTTGCGGCACTAGGTGGCACCACTTGAGTAAGTTGTCCACAATAATGATATTGTTGCACTGTTGTCCACTAGATGGTAGCACTGAGTTTAGTGAACCAACATGCAGTACAAGGGGGTGGTATGTGGAGTCTGCAGGTATGGTGGATTAACAGTGTACCGAACTATCGATGCATCATGATAGTCAATGTGGTGATGCGATATTGGTAGTTATTGGTGATTCATGATTGACTATTCCATAATCCTATCATGATACTATCACATTGGTTATAAGACTTTCACAATAGTAGTGCTCTTCGGTACTACCATTATGGTATAACTATCCCCAATAGTTATCTCTACTATAGCGGGTTGTGTCTGTTCACCTTTGCAGAAATATTTTTTGCGTACAGTAATTTATTTTGTTTTTATTCATGTGCTTTTTCTTTAATCCTGCCAGCGTTATCAAAAACATTTCCTTCAGACTTGGCTTGAAACAACTTTGAGAAAAGGTGAGTATTGCAGCTGGATTATTACATTGTTACCATCTAGTTTATTTGTCTCCCTTTCTTTTGTTCCTACCTTAGAGCAAACCTCCCTGCATTCATTTACTGTATAGGAAATGTTTAGATTAAGTGACAGGATGATGAAGATTGCTTGCAAAGACAGAACTAACTTAACTTTGGATGTGTTTGTTTCATTAACTCAAATCAGCACCACTAATCCAGAGTGCACGCCACACTAACACAATCATCTGTGGCCATTAATTTAAGTATTTACAATAATAGCCACAGTGAGCTTTACACGGTTGGCTGATTTTATTTAATTCACACGCGTTGTACATCAATTATCCATTTAGAGCTGCATGATTTGTACAGCCATATTGTTGAGTCAGTGTCTTCTTTGTCCAAAATCAGTTTTGGTAATTAGTCTTATTACACTTGGATCTGTCAGCATTGTCCTATGAGCAAAGACCAGGGTAATATCCACTTGGAAATATAAATCTGTAAAACCAACAAACCTTACTGTAATGGATAATCTACCAGTTCATAATAACAATTGCTGTTAATAATGGTGCGTATCTGGAGAATCAACATACACAACTAGTGAGCAGTGGCTTACGTTATTAGTTAATAGTTAATCTTTGTTAATCTTCATTTATCATACCGGGTTTCATTATTAAATACTTCTACAGCTGAATTTTATCAACAATGCCAGAGTGTTAGTGGATGAACTTAGGTGATTTTATTCACGCCATGCTACTACAGTTAATTCAGCTCTATAAATGAGTAGCTGGATACTTTGCATAGTAACTACAGCATGCTTGAATACTTCCCAGAGAAGCAGATATGTTGTTTGAATGAATAGGTCTGTGAAGATATAAAATGTTTTCAGCAGTTCTAAGGGCTGTATACTGAGCCATACAAGAACTTATCTTATAATGAAGACCATCATCATTATGACAGTCCTCCTCAAAAGTGCAGATTGACGTAGTAAATAAAATGTTGATGCTTGATGTAGTGATCCCTTTAACAAGATTGCCGTCCAGAGCTGCAAGCGCCAGACGGCATGCGGACAAGAAAGCCTTTGGCTTATTGAGAGTCTAACAAGCTGTTCACAGCTAAACCAGGATTTGTGCCATGCGTAATGTCAGAGCAGTCAAAAAACATGTAGAAAGATGTTCAAAATAAGGAAAAACAAGAGAAAAACAAAAGCCCAGATAAAAACAAATGGTGCACACTTTACACATAAGTTTGTAACTTTAGAGGATGTGGACGCCATGCAAGGGTTGCATTTCCTTGATGGCTGGCAGGAAGGCTGGCAATGGTTGCGTTCATTATAACAAACAGCGTTGTATAGTACTTGTGGTAGAAAACTGTTGTATATATTTTTCATTATGAATGTCACAAGAACATAATTATGTAATTTTTTTGTAATCTCGTTATGAGATTTTAGATTATTCTGATGCAGTTCATATTGTTATAACATTTTAACAGTACATTCGCAAGATTATTTTTATGCATACATTTCTTATGGTACACTTGGCATTCATGCTTATCATGATAATAGTATTTTACAATGAAGTGTTATTTATATTGAATTTAGCTACACATTTGATGACTTCATTTGTGTGCATTAACGCAAGAATTACACTGAATCTAGGCAGCATATTTAAAGAACCAAACACATTAAAATGTATTTCTATTGATATTGCATGTAAAATGTTGTCTTAATAATAATATTTATTCTCAAATTTGTCACGTTTAGGCTTCCTGTTATTGACATTTGTTCATGCATGTATGCATAATATAAAGTATAATTTTTGCCAAAAAATTGTTCAAATTTGTGTACTGTTAATATGTAAATTCTGTACATGAGCCTTACATTTATTTCCCTCTTGTTGACATTTGTGTACACCTAATATTTGAGCATACTTTAACTATTATGTTTACACTTTCTATTTACTCGGCATCTCCATTTTGTATTTACAATTGTTGGTGGTTGCATCGATGACATGAATCCTCATCACAGCTATTGGTGATGTGTGTATTATATCATCGACAACATGCCAGATTAAATAAATAATCTGGCGCTCACTGAAGTGACAGATATAGACCATCATTATGTTCATCATTGAAGGGCGCACGGAATCAATCAATGAAGTAACATTTGAAATAACACGGGTTGCGAGCAGATGTTTTTACAGTGCAGTCAAGCGTGACGTTCCTGTGTTTGCCTTACTTCAAGACAACAGATTGACTGCGCTTTCCATGATGATTGCACAGTTTTAGAGCAAATGGCCGATAGATGTGTACGTAGATTTATTTATACAGGAGTACGTTTAATCGGATAGCGATGTGTCAAATAGTTGTTAGTGTTGTTCTTGTTGTTTGTCAGTGTGAACAGCTTTCAGAGTCTGTAGCAGATGCAGCTTCTAAATGGAGTTGTAATTAAAATGTCCAGCCTTTCCAGATGTTATGGGTTCTTCTTCTTCAAGATTATTATGGAAACCTCGGCAGTCGAGGAATTATTAGGGTGCGCATGGGTTTAAAAAAAATATAAAATTATGGTTTAAAATATAATTAAAAACAGTTAGAAGGTTAAAAAGTTAAGATTAAAAAGTTAAAAGAAAGTTATATTATTCGTAATGGTTGGGAAGAATAATAATAATTAATCAAAATATATATACCATGTAAAGGTTTTAGGAGGTTAAAATTGCGCATTATAACGGTAGTGGCTATTGTTGAACAGTCAGCCAGTTCTTCATGGAGGACCTGAAGACTGGGAGGGACTGGGCTTCAGAGGAGGCTGAGGGAAGTGAGTTCCACATTCTGATGGCAGATGGGAAGAAGGAATGGAGATAAGTGTTTGTCCTTGAATGGGGCACTAGGAGGTTGTTCTGCTGACCACGGGTTTTCCAGGAGGCTGCCTTGAGTAGGTTGTTGGACATTGAGACAAGTAGAATAAACACACTGAAATAGTTCTATATAACTGCCTGTGTTTACTTTTCAACTACCCCCGTACCTCACCGAGTGGAAGATCAAAGGCCAATGCACTGTGCAAGGATGTCAATGAAACAATATGCAATATCAAAGTCTTCAAATAAAACAATGACTTTATATTTTCTCTGACTTTTTTATAGCAAAAACTGACTTTTCACTTCACTGTATTCCTGCCCACAATAAATGGCATGCAAATCTAGTAGAATGCAGAATAAAATATGCAAGGAATCTGAGGCTTCTGTGGAATGTAGCCACACCTAGCAGAAGCAATGTTTGTGTAGAGTTGTAGATTTCAGCAGCTGACCACTGTTAATTAGATGACACCTGAAGTCATCTGGCTGGATTGTTTGCTGATGAGCTCAGATTGACAAATTCATGCAGCTTCTGTTCTCTTTTTGGACTATGTCAAGATTAAACTACTTGCTATCCAAGGCAAAATACAGCCGACAAGTATAGAAGTACTTGGTTTTCCAAAAGTAGTTACCTTTTGTAATGGTGGTATGTTTTCAGACACCATGCATGTTTTGGACATCCTAAGAATCAACAACAAAATAATATTTTCTGTACTGTGTGTTTTCAGACATCAAAAATAATTGTTTTCACTGTATGTTTTCGGATAGCTAAGAATGGAATTATTTTTACATGTCTCAATACATTCAATAATTATGGTAGTCATCATCGATTAGTTTGGCCAAACCGATGATTAATTATGAAAAGTAAATAATTCCCAACTGTAGTTGTTATTCCTGACCCTGACTGGAGGAAAGTCATCATAGGAGAGTTTGAAATGAAGGATAAAAGACCGAATACCCCCACCCCGTACCCGTGTTGTCTGGCTACTACCCACTAAACCATTAAAGCTATGAAAATAACCCTATAGTACCCATCCTGAAGTGGTCACTGTACCTCTGTGTGTGTGTGGCCGGCATGCACAAGAGAGCCTCAAGGGCATCATTGAAGGGTAAATATTGGAAGGGCTGTTGTTGGGTTTGCTGCTTGATGCTGAGCAGGGATTGTTGAGGTTTAATTAGCCAGATGAGTGTGAAAAGTGTTAATTATATCAGTAGTGTTAGCACGTACTTGAGCTATATCCAGTTTCTCAGTGGTGCTTCTAAGGTTTTATACGTTTCAGGCTGGTGAACTTTAAACACATTTTAGATCGGTGTTTGTCATGTAGCTGTGTGGGTAATGTGTTTGTTTTACCTGTGAAAAACCTCACTTGTAATTTCATGTAAACATTTTGATCCATACACGTGTATTAAGAATATTAAAAAAAATATTTGTTTGTAGTGACAATGTGATCAACTTTCATTTGGTGTATCCTGCCACTTTCTTTTAAGTTGAAAGACTTCCACTTTGTTCCCTATTTCACATATAATATGCAGTTGATATGTGTAATGATTTATGTATGATGTATTGTGAAATAAACGTAATCATATGGAATCTAAACAATGGTTGTAATAGTGGAAAGGTATATTAGTAGAAAAAACTATGTTTTAAACTTTATCTATAATAAATCATTTACCCATTCTGACACAGTTTCCTGTGGAATACAATGAATCTGCTTCCAGTTGTCGCATGTACAAATTGGTGTTTCCTAAGAATGTTCTGTTTTGCAAATATTATGTATAGATAGTTTTTATATTTAAAGTTGCAGATGCATAAAAGTGTCTTTGTTGTTGCACTTTATGTTTCCACATTTTATATTCATTTGTTCAGTACAATGTAGCATTGTTGTGTGTTATAAAGTCTAATTTGTGACACTTCCCTGGATATTCATTCATCTGCTACAATGTCACATTGTTGTTATAACAAGTTTTCTCTTATTTCTTCTTCAGCTGAATAAATACAGAATAGTCCTTGTTTGTGGATGTATTCCCAGCATTCAATCATTCACACTGACTGCATTAAATGTCATCATTTATCTCGGGTGTCACATCTGACAGTGTCAAAACAATACACTTGTCATGTGCCTCATTTTATTTTCAAAAGATTTTCTTTTTAAGCTGTTCACTCATTCAGCATCTTGTCAGTCCATCCATCTCATATGAAATGCTGTCACCCCTTCAGTTGTTTGCTAAGTTCTGGTGCCATTGCATCTTTACGTTTGTCACAACAATTCTGGGAGGTGACATTATTTATTACCCTGGGTGCACACCTTACATACATAAAGAGGTGTCAAAGTGCACCTACACTTCACACCTTTTTAATGCTCAGCACCCCTGGGGTTGAAAATGGGCCTATGCAATGGGGTATAACCCCTGCTGGCCCTGTTTTACATAGGGTGATTATACAAAAGTTGTTGTCTTTAATGTGTGTAGAGTTTCAATGAGCACATCCCGTTTAGTTTATCCCAGTGTCTCCTTCAACACCTATCCAATGAAATGGGCGGATGTGTTGCATGTACTGCCCGAAGGCTGGATTTCCGCCGTCAGGAAACTAAACTTGTTAGATTGTCTGTATCGGTCGATCAGCATGTTTCCTCCTTGGTCTGTAAACTCTGTATAGAAGCATCTGTTAGTATTGTTCACATCCTGTCTGTTTGTTTTGTTCTAGATGTCATGATCTTACACACAAGTAACACTGATTACCGTTATCAGTAAACCCATCTTTGAGGTCACCTCTCAGGTTATCAAGCATATGCCAACTGCTCCCAAGAAAGAAACCACATGCTGGTGGTATATAATGGTTTCTGCTAACAAGCTGAGGTCTGTCCGCACAAAAGTCTATTTTTTTCCAAATTACAAGTAATTACATTTAACACGTAATTACCAGGTTTTTGCTACTCTCTTTGCTGGCAAAAGTATGTTTTGGCTGGCAGTACTGTTGGCTGGAAACACCTTTCTTGACACAGAAGGCCAGAAACTTGCATTGCTACAATGTTTGTTACTATGCCAAATAGTTGGAATACTTAACAATCAGTTAGCTGAATGGATTGCAAAACTCAAAATTAATTTGAAATTATTAACTTTTTGATGAGTTAAGTTCCTAAAACTTTCTACAAGTAAAAATGTGTAAAATCATGCTGTTAGTCTTTTCAATGTGGGTGTAGGTAGATACTATTTGGGAGTCTTAGTGGGAAGATGCAGTGGGATGTTTTTTTAATTCTCAATGCAATGCAGTTGGAGGTTTTGTGGTGCCTCAGGAAGGGTTCAGGAGTGCAGTCAGAGATACTTTTGGAGTCTCGGATGCTGTCGGAGGTACTTTAGGAATCGCAAGGGGGGTTGCAGTCAGAGATACTTTTGGAGTCGCGGATGCTGTCGGAGGTACTTTAGGAATCGCAAGGGGGGGTGCAGTCAGAGATACTTTTGGAGTCGCGGATGCTGTCGGAGGTACTTTAGGAATCGCAAGGGGGGGTGCAGTCAGAGATACTTTTGGAGTCGCGGATGCTGTCGGAGGTACTTTAGGAATCGCAAGGGGGGGTGCAGTCAGAGATACTTTTGGAGTCGCGGATGCTGTCGGAGGTACTTTAGGAATCGCAAGGGGGGTTGCAGTCAGAGATACTTTTGGAGTCGCGGATGCTGTCGGAGGTACTTTAGGAATCGCAAGGGGGGGTGCAGTCAGAGATACTTTTGGAGTCGCGGATGCTGTCGGAGGTACTTTAGGAATCGCAAGGGGGGGTGCAGTCAGAGATACTTTTGGAGTCGCGGATGCTGTCGGAGGTACTTTAGGAATCGCAAGGGGGGTTGCAGTCAGAGATACTTTTGGAGTCGCGGATGCTGTCGGAGGTACTTTAGGAATCGCAAGGGGGGTTGCAGTCAGAGATACTTTTTCAGTCGCAAAGTGGGTGCTATCAGAGGTATTTTGAAAATCGCAAGGGGGTTGCAGTCAGAGATACTTTTGGAGTCGCAAAGGGGTTGCAGTTGGAGGTACTTTGTGAGTCACAAGGGGGTGCAGTTGGAGGTATTTTGTTAGTCGCAAAGGGGTGCAGCTGGAGGTACTTTGTGAGTCGCAAAGGGGTGCAGCTGGAGGTATTTTGTGAGTTGCAAGGGGATGCAGCTGGAGGTACTTTGTGAGTCACAAGGGGGTGCAGTTGGAGGTATTTTGTGAGTTACAAGGGGGTGCAGTTGGAGGTACTTTGTGAGTCGCAAAGGGGTGCAGCTGGAGGTATTTTGTGAGTCGCAAAGGGGTGCAGCTGGAGGTATTTTGTGAGTCACAAGGGGGGTGCAGTTGGAGGTACTTTGTGAGTCACAAGGGGGTGCAGTTGGAGGTATTTTGTGAGTCACAAGGGGGATGCAGCTGGAGGTACTTTGTGAGTTGCAAGGGGGTGCAGTTGGAGGTTTTTTTGGGAATATCAAAGGTGGGTGCAGTTGGAAGTCACAAGTGCAGCTTGAAGCCTCAGTTGGGTGCAGTTGGAGGTTTTTTATCTCAAAATGGATTTAGTTGGACATCTCAAGGGGATGAAGTTGGAGGCATTTTGTGAGTCACAAGGGGATGCAGCTGGAGGTACTTTGTGAGTCGCAAGGGGGATGCAGCTGGAGGTACTTTGTGAGTCACAAGGGGGGATGCAGCTGGAGGTATTTTGTGAGTCACAAGGGGTTGCCGTTGGACGTATTTTGTTAGTCGCAAAGGGTGCAGCTGGAGGTATTTTGTGAGTTGCAAGGGGATGCAGTTGGAGGTATTTTGTGAGTCGCAAAGGGGATGCAGCTGGAGGTACTTTGTGAGTCACAAGGGGGGATGCAGCTGGAGGTATTTTGTGAGTCACAAGGGGTTGCAGTTGGACGTATTTTGTTAGTCGCAAAGGGTGCAGCTGGAGGTATTTTGTGAGTTGCAAGGGGATGCAGTTGGAGGTATTTTGTGAGTCGCAAGGGGGATGCAGCTGGAGGTACTTTGTGAGTTGCAAGGGGGTGCAGTTGGAGTTTTTTTTTGGGAATATCAAAGGTGGGTGCAGTTGAAAGTCTCAAGTGCAGCTTGAAGCCTCAGTTGGGTGCAGTTGGAGGTTTTTTAAATCTCAAAATGGATTTAGTTGGATATCTCAAG
This sequence comes from Paraescarpia echinospica, assembly GCA_020002185.1. Classification (NCBI taxonomy): domain Eukaryota; kingdom Metazoa; phylum Annelida; class Polychaeta; order Sabellida; family Siboglinidae; genus Paraescarpia; species Paraescarpia echinospica. The sequence continues at coordinate 39,478,866 of CM034543.1, forward strand.
GGGATGAAGTTGGAGGCATTTTGGGAGTCACAAGGGGATGTAGTTGGGTTTTTTGTGATCCCTGGGAGGACGCTGTTGGTGTTTTGAGAGCCTACAAAAAGCTGCAATTACAGTGGAAAAAATTACCCCCAAAAATTGTTTTACAAAAAATCAGCCATACACTATGGGCCTGATATGTTGTAGTGAACTAATTTACACATATGCTTTATAGTCAACCTACTTGTGGTATGCGTAAAGCACATGGATTGATGCAGCATAAATTATCTACAAGTATTGTATTGTGTTAGCTACACAGATTGTCCTGTTTCTACCAGGCTAGTACACAACTGTACATGAGATAGAAACATGTCATATTTTATTGTTCCAATGGCACATGCACTAGAAACATTGTGTATTTGTCATGTTATTTGTGACACAATGTTACAGCTCTGCTGCCTGTGTTTTCATGTGTTGTTGCAGCTGCTGGTGTTAAGTCCAAATGGATGAGTTTAAATTGACTGGACTGTATTGACTGGCATCACAGTGTTTATCTCTCACTCAAACACTCACATTCTCAGTCTCTCTCCCACACACACAGCTCATGGTCAATGACAGTGAATTCCACATAATTATTATGTGCTTTCTGCATATTTTCTTGTTATATCCGGACATTTTGCCCAGGAACAGTTACTAACACATTTTGCAGTTGGACAATATTAGCCAACATATATTTTGCCAACAGACATTTAACCGGTGAAATCAATTAACCAACAAACATTTAGCCAGTGGACATTTCGCCAGCATTGATTTAGCTAATGGACATTTCACCCACAGGGATTTAGCCAATGGACATTTCACCAACTGGTAGTAATGTAGCCAATGGACATTTCGCCAACAGACATTTAGTATTGGACATTTAACCAACAGACATTTAACAAACAATCATTTAACCAACTGACCTTTAGCCAATAGACATTTAGCCAATTGACATTTAACAAACAATCATTTAACCAACTGACCTTTAGCCAATAGACATTTAGCCAATTGACATTTAACAAACAATCATTTAACCAACTGACCTTTAGCCAATAGACATTTAGCCAATTGACATTTAACAAACAATCATTTAACCAACTGACCTTTAGCCAATAGACATTTAGCCAATTGACATTTAACAAACAATCATTTAACCAACTGACCTTTAGCCAATAGACATTTAGCCAATTGACATTTAACAAACAATCATTTAACCAACTGACCTTTAGCCAACAGACATTTAGCCAATTGACATGTAGCCAGTGGACATTTGGCCAGTTGACATATAGTCAATGGACATTTCGTCAACGGACTTTTCGACAATGGTGAGTTAATCAACTGACATTTAGCAACAGACATTTTGCCAGCAGACATTCCACCTGCAGAGATTTTACCAAGGCACATTCTGCCAACAGACAATTCACCAATGTACATTTCGTCAGCTTACATTTTGCTAACCATCATTTTAAATTTAATTTAATATTTATTTTATAAGCCTTGGCGATCACAATAAATTATAAATTTAGTAAGACTTGTTCAAGTACCTTTCTCCAAAATACATATACAAATAAACATTACAGTTTAAAAAAAAATTGTGGAGGAAATATCCCTGGTTAACAAATGTCCTTTAGCAAAATATCCATTAGGTAGGCCTATGTGTGCATTGGCAAAATGTCCTTTTCATTATTAGTGCATTCACACAGAAAACCCCCACTAAACCATCATAAACATAATCCAAATTAGACAAACAAAACCACTACCATCCAAACAATAATTACAACAAAAGATCACCATCACATCATATTGGTCAATGATAATCCCACAGTGTCGGTTCCAATTCAACTTAAGCATAAGTTGAAGGATTTTTATTTGTATCAGTTTAAACAAAATTACAATCCAAAGGAAAACTTTTTTATCCTGTTTATACATCTTCATGTTATTAATTTGTATCCTATTAATCCATATTTATTAATTTTGTTAACTTATTTTACTTTTCAATGTTTCATCAATAATTTTTTAGACTTATTTACAAATTTATACAATTTTGTACAAATTTATACAATTTTGTTTTTTAGAAATTCCAATTTGGTACTGTGCCAAACTTTCACTCAGTGCAGATACATCACATTCATGTAATCCTGTCCACAAAGGAATATGACAGTCTAAATGTTGTTTTCTATGCACAAAATTAATGTTATCACACAGACACAGTAAGTGTGGATTAGTATCTATTCACCAGTAATTACAACTAATTGCCAATAAAGCACACATCAAAGAAACATTTGACTTTTATTGTTTAAACCACCTGAGTTTACCTTGAGTATGAAGAGTGAATGTTTATCACATCACAGTGAAATATATGCAGGCAGTGTTGGCACTTTGCTTTGGTAAATGAAACTTGATCTTTGAAGTGTGAAGCCCTCTGGCTAATGATGTGCATTTATATCTTGCAAAGGAATCTGAATGTGCAGCAATCCTGCCAGTAAGCTTCAGCTACAATAGCATTGTGTTTACAGAGGTGATGAAGTCCTGGTTACTTACACAGCACTTACAAAGGTTAATAAGATGTTTAATTCTACAATATCACAAAGTGTCATAACAATATTAAGTTAATTTACTTAACTCAATAGCAAGCGAGAGAGAGAGAGAGAGGAGGAGGGGAGGTGGGAGAGGGGAGAGAGAAGAGATAGAGAGGAGGAGGGGAGGTGGGAGAGGGGAGAGAAGAGAGAGAGGAGGAGGGGAGGTGGGAGGAGAGAGGAGAGAGAGAGAGGAGGAGGGACGGGAGAGGGAGAGAGAAGAGAGAGGGGAGGAGGGGAGGGGGGAGAGGGGAGAGAGAAGAGAGAGAGGGGGAGGAGAAGGGGAGGTGGGAGAGAGAAGAGAATGAGGGGGAGGAGGAGGGGATGTGGGAGAGAGGAGGAGGGGAGGTGGGAGATGGGAGAGAGAAGAGAGAGAGGAGGAGGGGAGGTGGGAGAGGGGAGAGAGAAGAGAGAGAGGGGGAACTGATGAGGAGAGAGAGGGTGAGGGGACAGAGAGGGTATAAAAGAAGGGAGAGAGAGGGAGAGAGACAGAGGGGGGAACAAGGGGAAGAGAGGGAGAAAGAGGGAGAAAGAGGGGGAGAGGGTATAACAATATGGAAGAGAGAGGGAGGAGAGGGTATAAACAGATGGGAGAAGAGAGAGGGAGGGAGGGAGAGAGAGGGGGAGAGAAGGGGAGAGAGGGCAAGAGAGGGAGAGAGGGCGAGAGGACGAGAGAGAAGAGAGGGAGAGGGGAGAGAGATGGAGACAGGGGGAGAAAAGAGAGAGGGCGAGTGAGGGAGAGAGGGGGAGAAGAGAGAGGGTATAAAAAGAGAGGAGAGAGAGGAGAGGGAGAGAGGGGATGAGAGAGGGTATAAACTGAGGGGAGAAGAGAGAGGGGAGAAAGGGCATATAAAGAGGGGAGAGAGAAGAGAGAGGGAGGGGAGAGAGGGGGAGAAATGGGGACAGATAGAGGGCAGAGAGGGTGGGGAGAGCAGAGGGAGAGAGGGGGGAGACAGAGTGAGTGAGAGATTATAAATACTCACCACCACCATGAATGCAGTGCTATATGTTTGTATTATAATGCCAGTGTAGTGCAGGGAATGATTCACCACCATTTATCCAATTTGCTTGCAACATGTAGACAATACATGTCCAATTAATTACATATTTGTTGGTAATACCTCATGGAAGAGAGCATGGTAACTGTTATTTCCACATTATTAAGATATGATAGTAGGCCAGCAAAAAAGGAAAAAAAATTAATAACTCAGGTATGATATAGTCATACCTGAGTTATTAATTATATCTGCTGGTAAACCATATGTGACACAGGCACAATGGAAAAGAAATAATGCCTACTAAATGTACTTACATGCAAGTAACATACTTTTGCCTGTCACGTCATGTCACCTGGTCATTGTCATCAGATAGTGTCTGCTTGTGCGACTGACTCAGGTACATAGTCTCTATTGGCTATTTCTACTAAATAAACCCCCCTCCAGACGAAACCACCTCCAAACATAACCACCTTCTCAGTTCATAACCAAACCAGACAAAACACCTTCAATTTAAATATATTAACTGTTAAACTATCTGTTTCATCCCTCTGTTAGTTAAATAATAAGTAAAAGATAAATATACATTTAGAAAATCAATGTAATAAGGTAGTGTTCACATACAGTTTTTAAGGAATTAAGATAATATATCTGTAGCAGATTTTATTATGCAGCATAACTGTTTTTTCCTCAAAATAAGATTTCATAAATTAGGGATGGAATAAAGTCTGTGAAGTTATTGAGATACAATTATGAAGGGGTTATGTCCCGAGGGGGGGTTATGTCTGGTTACCATTTACAATAGTTACTTGTGAAAAATGTGTTACTCCATACTGTAACAGTTTGAAAAAATAATGCAAAAGTTGTGGATTTTATAAATTAACTCCATAATTTCTTCATCAATTTATAATTTGACTTTTAAAAGCACATTTACTTTTATAAACACATATTTTAAAGTTATGCCTTCTAGCATGAATGTATGTGTTTGTGCATGCATGCGTGTGTGTATTCTTGATACAATTACATATTCTCAAATATCTACTATCCTCCTCAGTCAGCATCTGAAGCTCGATAATCACCGTAATCTCATCTTTACCCACCGTATACTTTCATTCAACTGATTTCTCTGAAGCTGATTATCACGCACGGGCCACTATACCTGACATACGCTACCCCCAGATAACACACAGGTGCAGTGAAACCCAATTTCAATCAACAGTGAATACCTATATACAGATCACCTCTTCCCCTTTGAAGTCTATCACAAGGTTAACTGGAGTCAACCACTGTGATTTAAACTTAGCTACGATACGATCTACAGGGCAATTTTTTTTGGCACAAGCGTGTGTCGTTGAACACATGAATGAACCCTCTTCAAGGATTGTGCAGTGGGGCATGATGCTTAATGGGGTAGCTCCTCAACACCCTGCACGCCTTCACATCCGCTGACACAGATAGGGTGTTACGCTTGGACAAAGCGTGGGATATCCTGTTTTGTTGAGTGTGTCACCCTCGTATACGTACCTACGCCGACACTTTGATACTGTGTGTCTTTTATTTAATCGCGTGGTAATAGGGTGGTAAAGAAGTGCACTGTGGCAGTGGGGTATATTTTAACCATAGCGTTTGTCAGGTGTGTTTTATGGTGACACAGTGGGAGGTTCGATGCCACACACACAAATCACTTTACTGCATTGTATAATTGCAGCTAAGTAAAACTGTTAAATTTTAGATTTCTGTAATAAACTGTGGGGTCCCATGGTGTTGGGTGGGTGGCGGTATAATTATGTCTTCAAACTGAGTCTAAATTTAGTATTTTCTGTTACATTGCCATGGATTTCAGGTCAAAGTGAAGTAGCTAAATTTTAAACTTTTAAAAACTTTAAAATCCTAACTTTGTCAAATACAAAGTTTGTGTTGTATACCTACGTATTCTATAATAAGGATATTTTTATCTTGTCAAGAATCAGTACATAAAATGGTAATACTAATATAAACAACTTTTATATTATCCAACAGTTAATAATCCTCCATATACCGGTATGTAATTTACGGACATTGAGCCAGGTACCTTCCCAGAAAGAAATTACCCCAAAATGTACAAACTTCAAAGCTCATCAGCCAGTCCGTAAATAGTGAGGAAACTCTGCAATAGAAAAGACGACAAACACCTTTTGGGAAGAAAGCGACAGATCGACTAAAACTTGACAATTAAATGTTTGACATTTAAAAGTTAATCAAGCCCAATCACAAGGAAACTGACCCAGACCATTAGAAACTGGCCACCTCCTTAGTGGAACCACAGGATCAATGACAAAGCCGCAGTGTAATAAAGGTGTAGTTCTGATTGGTTTAAAATAATGGGGCATGTTTCAAAAACACATACATCACTGATTAAAGGGGTCCGCTCGGTAGGGGATCTTGTCAATTTCCAGCAGGGCAGAATACAACAAAGACAACCTTTGTGGGGTGCAGGAGGGGTAAATTAGCATTTGAACAAACATGTGAAATTGATGGTTGCCCACAAGGTCAAACACAGCTGCTTTCACTATGGTTTGCAGCAGGTATCAACAATAGCTACTTGCAACATCAAAGTAGCTCAAATGTACGCCACGTATCATACAGTTTTTTGATAGTTGTTGCCCCCTAAGAAGTGCCAGTGTCGCATAAATTGTATGTCCAAATATTCTTTATATTTCTATCAAAATGCAGTAACTTTCACCGGGTGAAAATAGTGAGATGTTGAAGCAGTAGTTTTACTCTTACCAAGAAACATGCGTTGCTTTTCAAATGGACACTAATCAACGAGACATCTATGATGCTATACAAATGTGCTGAATATAATGTACAATCTTCCATATACAAGAAAGGTAATTTGCAGGTGAAATTCTGCATAAAATAATGCTAACAAAATATAACGTTGCAATTGCTAAACACAAAGTTAATAAATCCAGTATTTCATCAGAAAAATCTGCTGGCCTAAACTAAATAATAAATAAAATCTTGTTAAATAAAACAAAAACAAACAATTAAAAAAAAATATAATTCTAATAATTATACACATTTGAATATAGGAAACAAACTTACAGGAGAAAGTTATTTTCCGGTCACTGAATAATCAGATTCTGGTCAGGGCTTAACATTGAATTTCCCAGCTCGGCTTAGGCTGCTGGGAAATAAGGAAATAAGCCATGGAGAGGAAATTACTTCAGGTGTCAAGTTAATTATGAAAGCTTTGTTACACATGCTGACCTTGCCACAGACTTCCTGAGTCAAACAGTTCAAACACAGGTCGATCGTTAGTTGGCTGGGGTAATTATATGCTCAGAGTGGATGGAAATGACCTGGGCAAATTAGAAAGTAAATCATTAAGGTGTCTGATTGGTGAAGGCAGTGATGTGTCTACTTGTAAGCTTAAAGTGCAATGCAAAAAGAATATTCTAGTTGCGTTACAGAGAATAACCTCTTTAAAACAATCATACGTAATAGTTAATATCCAAGTTAGCGTTGTTACCTGTTATCACCTGTGTGAAATATATCCAAGGAGGAATATCCAGATATAGATAAGGAAGAAACTGTACTGATGCTCAATACAGAGCAGACAGATACTAAAGCATTGGGTGGTCCACGTCTTCTGTGTGTCTTCATAACATGTAATTACAGGCCAGTGTTCAGTGAACTTACAAAGTTATTGTATCTAGGGACTCAGATTTGAAGAAAGGGAGAAAGCAACTTAGATAACGTCTGACTTGGAGCTGGTTCACAGCGGTGTGGTCTCCTTCATTGTCCTACCAATTGTGTGAGGATGCTACCAACCCTCTAGTTTGATATGTAATACCCATTTTATCTAGATAGAAAGAAGAATACATTTATTATTGGATTTAGAATGAGACGACGTTTATAACTGCACTACAGCAGATAACTGTGTTATCCAAATACCCGGATTCCAAATATATATTGTATATATTGTTAAGTAGAATATAATAGTAATAATAATAATGTATTAATATAGAAACAATCCTTGCTGTATGTGACATTCTGTCTTACCTACTTCACGTTTTTATTAACAAAATTGTGAGAAGTTTTAAAAAATACTTAATGATAAATAATTACCCAGAAATGATTTCAGTATGCAATTTTGATGTTTCAATAACTTTGGTTTGCTCTTCTTTGTGTCAAGTATTTAAATGCTGTATTTTCATAGAATTAATTTAAGAATTGACTACCAATATGCACAAGGATGGTAATTAAGGGTGATATATGCTATATGGTTTTAGTCCCTCCCCTCCCCAAAGGCTTTTATCGGTTGGGTGGGCTTTATATTTCCCTGCACCGTCTAGCCAATGTGAGGTTGAATTATATAATTCTGTTTATACAATTTTATATCTGGTAAACAGTCTGGTCTGGATAGAGTTAATCCAAGGTTCATGATAGATATAGATGACCGTGCCAGCAGCAAACGCTCCCAGTTGAAAACAAAACGTCTCTGCTGGATGATTAAGTGGGCACTGTCTTAATTACCCAGCGTGCATAATGAATGGACTGTCAGCAACCTTGGAAGGGTTCCCACCTTTTCTAAACACTCAGGAATTTGACATAATCCTCCTGCATTGATGTGTGTGGTTATGACAGACTGCCGAGATAAATGGCTGGTCAGTCCCACGGCTGTGTGAATCATTTCTTGTGGCAGGGCAATTTATAACTGGTACCAATCTCCATGAAGGGTGGAAGGATAGGAGTGGCCGTGCCGATAAGGGAAGACAATTCATTTTTCATTCGGTCCAGCTGTTGGTCACACAGGGGATAAAGATGGGGAGGGGACTGGCGGGTGTTGAGAGGGTGAACCAAAGTTGCTACTGGGGTGTTTGCAGAAATATTCACCCACAGGTCTAATGTTAAATTGTTTTGTTGCATTCTGGTTAAGAAATGTCATAATTGTTTCCACTTCTTTGGAGTAATCTTGGGCACATGCAATTGTTATATCCATGTAGAACATTACGATTCCAATGGTGTAGTAATTGTCTTTGCGATGTTTTTTTATTTTCTGGCACCATTTGCTGTATGCAATAGAAGAAGGATGACTGCAAGTGGAAGAACGGGGGTGAGTGGCAGGGGTAAATAAGGAGGGTAGAGAGAGAGAGAGAGAGAGAGGAGAGGAGAGGGAGAGAGGGAGAGAGAGAGAGAGAGAGAGAGAGAGAGAGAGAGGAGGGGAGAGAGAGAGAGAGGGAGAGAGAGAAGGAGAGAGAGAGAGAGAGAGAGAGGGAGAGAGAGAGAGAGAGAGAGAGAGAGAGAGAGAGAGAGAGAGAGAGAGAGAGAGAGAGAGAGAGAGAGAGAGAGAGAGAGAGAGAGAGACAGACAAACAGCGAGACAGACAGACAGCGAGACGGACAGACAGAGAGACGGAGAGACAGACAGACAGAGGGAGAGACGGGGAGAGACAGGGAGAGTCAGGGAGAGTCAGGGAGAGTCAAGGAGAGTCAAAGAGAGACAGGGAGAGGGAGAGGGAGAGGGAGAGTGAGAGGGAGAGAGAGAGAGAGAGGGAGAGGGAGAGGGAGAGGGAGAGAGAGAGAGTGTGTGAGTGTGTGAGAGTGAGAGAGAGAGAAAGAGAGAGAGTGACAGAGTGACAGAGTGAGAGAGTGAGAGAGAAGTCAACAGGGAAGGAAGTTTAAAGAGACAGAGGCAATGAAGATAGGAGGAATACAATGAATAACGGAGGGAGAAAAAATGGAATATAAAGATGAAGGAATGAAACAGGATCTATGGAGGAGAGAGGGAAAGTTAGAACAGAGTGGAGAGTGAAAAAAACAGAGAGGGAGGGGAAATAAGGAAGGGATAGAGAGAGTGAAGGAGAAATAAATAAACAGGGAAGGAAGTTGATAGTGAACGGGAGACAAATTGTCAGTGAAAATAGGGATGAAGGAGAAGAAAATGGATTTAGGGAGATGAGATAGAAAGTTAGAGTAGAGAGGTAAGTGAAAAAAGAACATAGAGGGAGGTAGTGAGAAAGGTGTATATGGATGGAAAGAAGGGAAGGGGAGTATTTAAAGGGAGTGTACCCCATTACCCAAGATCAGCCAGTGTGTAACTATTAAGCTGAACTGGTTGTTTTGATTATGACTGTGCTGAACATCAAAGAGCATAAGATAAGAGATTACCTGGTATACAACTTACTTATGTTAAAAAAATGTCAGTGTCCTTTTAACTGGGTGTCATTACTGTTTTTAGTTAGACAGGTCCTAGGTTAGTTACTAATAGGTTCACCTATGGCCTGACCCCTACAGTGTGTCTTGTAAGGCATTCAGGTATCATGTAGAGAAACTACAGCCTTCTGTCTCACCATCTCACACCATCCAGACAATTCATTTCTCACCGCAAGATAAACAGACACACACCCTGATTTGTGATGCTGGCCATATTGACCACATGCACAACATGTGGATATCATTTATCACTTCTTCACTTTTTCAACACCACACATGATAAATTGGCTGCTTTATTTATGATCTGAATGCTCTCTTGTTGAAGGGAAAGTTGTGACCATGGGGGTGGGGTGATTGGTGCAGGACCCTATTGCAATAATTTCTGATTAATTTGCAGCAAATGTATTTTAACATTGTTTACAACATAGGCACAGGAATATTACCTTTATGGTCAGGAGATGGTTGAGGTAACGAAACTTGTCAGAATAACTAAAAATAACTGCAGTAGTGCAGAATATTTTCCATTACATTTTTGTTGAAGAAGTTTGAAAAATATATTTAATGTTAATGCTGCACTTCACCGTGATTGTTTAGCACTGACAAATTAATTGCTGTGGACTCTTAAATTTGTACACCATCAAAAAGGAAATGTTATTATGGGGACATGGCACAGGAGACTACTGCAAACTGTTTCAGTTTAATTTGCAGCAAATTATTTTAACATATTGTATTTGTGATAGGAACAGACGTGTGACCTCTAGTGGGCAGTTGAGGTCATTTAGATTTTATCGTCACAAATATTGGTTGCAGTGGTGCAGAATGTTTGGTTTTTATTGGAAAAAAAATATATATAATTAAAGGTAATGATGCATGTCTTATGTAGACTGATAAGGATTTCTAGCACATAAAATTGGGGCACATTTTTAACATTATCACTAACAGATAATTGCTGAAATACCACATAAGGACCATCTTTTGTGGCAACCATTGACCCATTTCACTTGGTCAAAAATAAAATGTAATTTTTAAAGATTTGATATAATAATACCTTCTTTATTTGCAAACTATTTTTTTTCTCTGTTTTTACATGTGTAATAGGAACAAATTGTGTGAATTCTAGTCACATAAAATTATGTTGGATTCACATAGTTAGTCAGAGTCACTAACATTGGATGGTGCAAATGATCTTAAACACATGGGTGCTCTAAAATGGAGGAAGATATTTTCTATTTAGATGTTGTGCAAGTTCATGTGATAAGCATAAAAACACTAAGATGCATTTACAATTTGGCATAAATAAAGCGCACATCTTATCGATAGTGCCAACCAGTTTGGGAATATTTATCAAGTTGGCGAAATGGTAAATGGACCTGTCACACTTGGTTTTTTCAAGAAAAAGAATTTGTTTTTATAGGCATTGGAAGTGGTCTACGTTAGATTAATGGTTGCACTAATTTGTGTTGTTTAATTGTCGCTGACAAGATTCCCGGCTTCAATACTTATAATTGGATCTGGCGCTATATTAAATAAAATATATTATTATTACTTTATAAGTTGATAATGTTTTTGTTGATTGAGAAATATTGTGTCTCTTACCTATGCATAAATTTATATGAACAACTTATTTGTTTTAACATGGAGGAAATAACACACGTTGCCTATCTAGTTTACAGGAAGTACGTCATGTCTATACGGTATATAATTGGTATAATGATTGTTTATTTGTGTATAAATCACATTAGCAACAAAGATGTGTTTAATATATATGAAAACTATTTAGTGACCAACAAAAATGTTGAATGTGACACATGAGTGGCTGATGTTTCAGATAAATACACAATTTGTATGAGACTAAATATTACTTTCTCTTGCAAGTAGTAAATTAAGTTCACCGTAAATTCAGTAAGCTCTATCCCAGTTCACCTCCCCTTTTCACTCCCTTTTGTTTCTTTCCCTTTTCTTTTTATCCACATCTCATGATCCCTCACTCCCATTTAGTTATTATCCCTTTGTAGCGCCGTGGCTCACTGGCTAGAGCTTCGGACTCAACTGAGAGAACCCGGGTTCGAATCCTGGGCATTGGTGTCGAACCTTGGGCAAGTTCATTCACTATACGTTGCTCCAGTTCACTGAGCTGTATGAATGAGTACCTGGCTATAGACAGTGGTGGACATTTGTGTACGAATAATCTTCGCGCATTAATTGCAGCGTGGCTGGATGCTCCCCAGAGAAGTCGAGATGGTGTTCGATTGAACAGGTCTGCCAGGGAGTAAAGTGTAAAGCGCTTTGAGCAGTCCTGAGAACTGGATACTGTGCTATATAAGAACTTACCTTTACTTTTACTTTTTTTACTTTCCTGCCACTCCACACGGTGCACCCTAACCATATGTCTCTTCTCTATAATAAACAGTGCATTTAAAAAATTGTTTTAGCATCGGTTTACAATTTTTTTATTAAAATTATACTAGGAAATGTTATGTAACTTCCTCACTAAATCCTTGGTGGTTCCTCATTCCGTTGAAGACTTGCGTGTTCCTCTTCCTGAAACTTCTTAATGATTCTGGCTTGTTGGGCGTGGTTTTCAAGGAGATAAGCACCGTGGAATATTATTAAACATTTAGGGAAATGTGCTGTTTATAGAATACATTTCTTATTGCAATTATCCTCATCCTCTTGAGGTGGATGATGTTTGTGAAGTATTTGAGGTAAGCACACTCCTCTCTTCATACATCTAAGCTGAGTGAAACTCAGTCAGTTAAAGACGGACCCCCCAAGACTGCGAGTGGTGGTGAAAGCCTTCTCCACAAACTTGTCAATTGAAACATCTTTCCCCTTTCACAGATTTCATTAGCTCTTCAGATAAGCATGCCAATCTGACCCTGGAGACTTTTGTGTTGGATGATTGCATCTAGAATATTATACCTTCAGCTACACAAGTGATGGCATCTTGGCTCACAGCAGCAGATAATGAAGTAGGGGTGATTGGATCCAGGGGTGGTATAAGCTTGTTTGGTTTGTCCCTCCTATGTGTGGCTTCATAGGTGTCCTGCCAGAGGTGACATGGGCATTTCGTGTCAGGTTGATAGTGATCTTTGTCTTCGGCTTGTTGTTTCTGCAAAGGTGGTTAGACAGTGCAAATCAGTGGCGAGTTTGTTGTGGGTGTTACGCCGTGGCCTTTATCCATTGGCAGGTTTTTTGTAATGTTTTTTAATATAACCAGATATGCCACTGAATTTTAGCATGGCAAATAAGGGTGACTACGTGGTCGTTCTCAACTGTTAACATCTACCTACTCATACAGGACGTATTAACCCGCAGACTTCCCATCTCACTGAATTAGTATTTTAATGCTGTAATTGCCCATATTGAAAATCGTATGTAGTGTTATGACAGTACATGCAAAGGACATCAACTAACAACCATCATTATCAAGTTTACAAACATGTGTTTTCAATCATTATAATGTTATTATGCACCTTTGACTATACAATTTTCATAGTCAATATGTGGGCCTTGACCCTCTTGTGAATGACCTCTAGGCTTGCCCCCCCCCCTACCAGATGTTAAATAGGCCACAGTTGCAAATATATGTTATCGTAAATTGGTGTGCTTTATTCTACCTGTACTGTTCTGTTGGTTATGTGGATCCTCCCTGGTTCTCACTGTAAGTGTCTTCGCAGTTTTTTTTATCATGACAGAGATATAGTGCTTTTGTACTGGTTTGACATTAAAAGCTGTCTAAGTAGGTTTTTGTGAGTCTTTACATTCTTGAGTGTGATTGTAATTCCCAACTGCTGTTTATGTAATCGTTTGCCTTACACATTTGCCTAACAGTCTGACCTTAGATGTGCTTTGTCCTGAGACTTCCAGTGCTGAAATAGACCATATGAAACAAAGGACAGTTATTTACTATTCTATTTAGTGTAGTTATTTCTATTTCCCATTTTAAGGTAAAATGAATAACTAGAAAGAGAATACCTCTACAAAGCAATTTCACAAAGCTCGTTTGTAACCCCCCCACCAGAAAAGTCAAACATTGAAGCAGACGGAATCCTGTAATTAACACTTTACAATTAGTTAAGTTCAATTTATCAGATTGAGTAGGCAACATCAGGAAGTGAATACAATTGTTGAAAGTCCTGGTTTCCAGGATTGGCAGTTAGTAGTAAGGCATTAGACCATCATGGCCACTTTGAATTCCACAGCCTGAATCACTCATGGTACATATGCGTGCACATTTCTTGGTTTTCTTTTAAACCCATTTATCAACAAATTTCTGGCATGCAAATTAAACATTGGATTCCCAATCGACCAACAGCTACTTAGTCTAGATGCCGTTTCTTTCGGAATTCTTGTTAAATGTCTTTCCTTGTCCAATTTTGCCCGAAGCAAGACTTGGAGAGAGACTGTAGTGTGCATCAGCATATGACATAAGTGGATGTCATAGCAGTGGGAGACCTACTCATCTCCACACATAATGGTGCATACCTTTGTCTCTAAACAGGCCATCTGCAGCCCATTATGTCTGTCCATGACTTACAAGGTTACGATTAACCAGCTTTGATGTGGCCCTCAAAATGATCAAGGTATGCAAATTACCTGTACAGCCTGTACACTGGTAACCCTTACCTGTAAACATGCCTCGTGTGTTTTGTACTTCTTATTTGGTTCACATGTCTTGTGATTATAGCGTCGGAAAGAATATCTATCAAAGGCAATATTGAAGGATGCCTCCAACATTTGGTATTGATGAGCATGTCAGAATTACAAGCATATATGCACGTACTTTCAACAAAGCAAAAAAGCTCACACATTTCCTTAGAAGCATAACACATAATGTCTATACTATATTATACTATACTATACTGCCCAAATAAATTGACCCTAAATCTGTACCTGAAGGTTGCTACAGGTTTGTGATTGTTTCTGAAAACACAACCTAATCTCATGTGTAATTTATAAACACAGAAAGTAGCAAAAAAGGATTGTAAAGATGTCCCATTGTTTTGTAGAACTCTTACCTGTCCAATGGGGTGGAGAAGGGACATAAATGGTTTCTGAAAATAGATTTCCATGTCTGTATTGGTAAAGGTAAGTATTAATACATCCATTCTTTAGGACTGGTCAAGCACTTTATCCTTTCCCCAATGAAAACCTGTTCTTTTGAACACCACCATATTGACTCTTGGAAACTTTCAGCCATGCGGCAATTACTACACAAAAATGTTTTTCACATACAGATCCATCACTGTCTGTAACCAAGTACTCATTTATACAGCTGTGTGATCTGATGCACAATGGAGTGAACTAAACTACTCAAAGTTCAAAACAGCAGGCCATTCCAGGAAAGGCATTGTGGATGTATTGAATACTAACACATGTTTCTTGTGTAACTAATGATGTGTCACCAGCAAAGTGACCTGATAACAATGACTAATGATATTTCACCTCTGCCATGGATCAAAGCCAAACACATATGGTAGCTGGAATGTGCTTGTTCACACCTTTTGCTGAGTAAGTGGCCCTTCTGTATGGGGTGGGTTAATTATACATATCACTTTAGGTTGTATCACAGAGGGGCTGGGTTCATTCAGAGAGATGTGGTGGATTTAGGGGGTGTGGACGTTTTACCTCAGAATTCCTTCTTTCAAGCACAGTAAAAATATACTGGATGCATCTGCCCTTTCGTTCAATTCCTAGTTTTGCATGTGTATTGTGCAAACTTTGCATGGGAAAGGAATAGAATCTCTATGATAATTAATGTAGTTCATAAAATAATGTGAATTGATTTATTTATTTACCGATTATGCTACAGATTATATTTTCCTTAAATTACTGACATTTTATTCAATTTGGGCCATCTTCACATTAAATACCAACTGAAATATGTCATGCCAATGTAGAACGTATTTTATGGATCATAATAATAATTATAATCATGGTCACACAACTTCAGTAAAAGTAAGACTATCATTGAATCTATACAGCTGGATGGACACTCAAATACTGATCATACAGCAATCGTCAAAATATATAAGAATTTTTGTGGCCTTTTTGAATACATCAGTGTTCGACACGTTTTGTCATAAGCATTAGAAGAATTGAAAATTGTTTGAATATAAAATTGTAACGTTTGGACATTTTAAATAAATCTCCTCCCAGGTGCCATGGTGCATTTGCCTCTTTCTAAGTTCATTCGCTACCTTGGGCCATTGGCTTGTGATCTACCAGTTGACAATATATATTTAAAAATCTTACAAAGTTACGCATTTGCCTATTGGAGAAATATGGAAACAGTACTAGACTACTCTCCCGATGGTGCCAATGTGACTAAGTTTAAAATCAAAATACTGTAACCATAAGTCATATCTGATGCCTGCCACAGTTCCATGGGTGGAGGGTGTACAGGTCTACCGGAAAAAGCTTACCAGAATATCTGAGGCTGGCTCGTGTTATTTTTTACTACATCAATTTGTGAACAAATCATATGCAGATGTGGGTCTGAAAGCATTCATATGTGGTGTAATTGGATGATGTCAGGTTGACTGGTTAATGATCACATGAACAGAAGAACAATGCAAGAAATGTTGATATGGTTAAATGTCTGACCTTTACTAATATTGTAGATATTATAGGGTGTTTGTGAGTTCAACTAAGAAGCTAGGGAGGATGAACGCAGGAACCTGGCAAAACAATAACAAAGCAGAAATAATAATAATAAAGATAATTGTTAGTAACACAACAGAACCTGTTTGGAGCAAGTTTTCTATTGATTGTGTCAATGTCTAGCAGCGAGAAAATGTTTAAAAACAAAACTGACAAAATTCTTGGAAGGAATCGGATATTTGATAAACCAAAGGCTTCCTTGTGCACTATCCATCTGGGATTTTCCTCTGAATTACAATGTTATTAAGTTTTAGATAATGTGGATTATACACAGATCATGCAAAAATATACTTTGATAGATTGATTGTTTTCAAGGAAGCCATTCCCAAGGGATCGATGCTTGCATGGATGGAACCTACTGACTATATTATGTTAGAGACCAGTAGTGAAGATTATCTTTTACAACCAAAATATTTTATTAGTATAGTAAAGAAATTCCACAAAGCTAAGTAAAGTTTTGGCTTTCATATGCAACAATCATCTTTAAATCATAGCATTATACGACGTTTAAACACACGTATATATATTTATATATACAGTATTCAGAAATTAGAGAAAAATAATTTCAAAAACCTTTATGCTGCAGCTGTTGTCAGTCACATTTCCGCATGGCTGCCTACATGTATGGCTGTTTCTAGCAGCAGAAAATTATGTTTTATTCTATAAAAAATGCTGCTCATAGGTTAATTGGTCTGTCTAAACTGAGAGTTTTGCTGAACTTTCCTTGCGGCTGAGAGATTGTGCTTATCAGTTGTGACAGGTAATTAATGAAAAAGTCTCATTTGTCATATTGGGTGAAGGGTTATCTGTTTGAGGGTGAAATGACTCGGCATCCGGGATTGAGTTATATTTTAGCAAGACGTCATAAAGAAATGTGAAGAGACAGAAAATATTTAATAAATATGTAGATTTTTAATTTTTTTTTTAGAAAAATTGTAAAATACATATTTGCCTGAGCTCATCACACAAAATAGAAAATGAATTACATATTTATAAATCACAAAAAATGCAAGGCAGATTTTGGACTAAAATTAACCTTGTGGATTTCGTTTGTTGTAGATATATTTAATGACCTCACAGTTAGCAACTCTCATTTCGAATCAGAATTCTATTGTCTGATTAACCAATGACTTTTTGTATATAGCTTTAGACAGAATTTATAGTAAGAAATATTTTTTCAACCAAAACATTTGCAGTTTGGAGCATAATAACATGTTCTCTGGACCACAAAACATGTATAAACCCCAGTTTTTTCTACTTAAAGGGAATAAAAACATCTATTGCTTGAATTTATGTTATATTACATCCTGCTATCTATTTCCACGTCCACCAAGCAAAAAAATCAAAAAAATTCAATGAATTAGAAATTCCACATTTTATGCTATACATCCGGACATTTTCGAATATGCATATTTTTGGCGCACTTTTCGGGATGCCGAGATGTGACGTCACTTATGACTCAAACTCGCATCAGGCCGACCCTTTCCATGCATTCAGAGCATGTTTACAAGTATAGCTTTTGGGTCGAAACGAACGTCAGAATGAGTTATTGTGCAATTTTCCGATGTAATACAAACACTAGTCATCATAGAGGAACAAGCAGTTATCTTACGGTTCCACATGAATCCAATTTTATTCAAAACAACGTATGCGAATGGGCCTATAAGTCGACTAGGTTTCTCCGAGCTTGGGCTCGTTTTCAGAATAATTATATCGAATGCAACCAACGGGAGATAATCTATACCAATAAACATACATAGCAAACATATATTGTATCCAGCTACATAAAGTAACGTGTATAATCTCATAATATCACTAGAATATCGATATATGAAGGAGTTGTACAATTTACCATAACAACTTAAATCAGTTAGACAGTTTTCGCTGGTCCCGCTAGCTCAGTGGGTAGACGCGTTGGTTACTTGTCATTTATTTTACAATCGGGCGACGCCAGTTCAATCCTGACAGCATGCAAACTATTGATTTTCTTTACACTTTTTTTGTTGATGTTTTCACGAAGTAATATAAACCAAATCATTTAGTATACTATGATGCACTGTTTGTAAATAATTTTTATTTTGTAGTAATTATTTATTCGCCACAAAAATGAAAATATGGTCATTATATAACAATGTTTCTAAATTTTATTTATCCAAACAAATGTAATGGATATATAATTTATTAATTGTAAATATATTGTACAGTAATATATTGTAATTATATATGTGAAAACAGATTGTGATCTGTCTGGATAAATACAATTTAGAAACATCGTTATATAATGACCATATTTTCATTTTTGTGGCGAATAAATAATTTCTACAAAAATAAATATTTACAAACAGTGCATCATAGTATACTAAATGATTTGGTTTATATTACTTCGTGAAAACATCAACAACAAAATGTAAAGAAAATCAATAGTTTGCATGCTGTCAGGATTGAACCGGCATCGCCCGATTGTAAAACAGACGCCAAGGAACCAACGCGTTTACCAAGTGAGCTATCAGGGCCGGCAGAAATTCGCTGACTGATTTCAGTTGTTATGATAAATTGTACAACTCCTCCTTCATACATCGATATTCTAGTGATATTATGAGATTTTACACGTTACTTTCTGTAGCTGGATACGATATATGTTTGCTATGTATGTTTATTGGTGTATATTATCTCCCGTTGGTTGCATTCGATATAATTATTCTGAAAACGAGCCCAGCTCAGGGCCAAGCTCGACGAAACCTAGTCGACTTGTAGGCTCATTCGCATTCATTGTTTTGAATAAAATTGAATTCATGTGGAACCGTAAGATAACTGCTTGTTCCTCTACTTGTTCCTCTATGATGACTAGTGTTTGTATTACATCGGATTATTGCATAACAACTCATTCTGATGCTCGTTTCGACCCCAACATTATCCATGTAAACATGCTCTGAATGCATAGAAAGGGTCGGCCTGCTGCGAGTGTGAGTCATGTGTGACGTCAAGATACCACGTGATCGCCTAGCTCATTAAAAAAAAAATTCCGCGGGAATCGCTACACAGGCGGGTTTAAAATTGAATTTATGCTACAAATGTATTTTTCTGTATTTTTTTAATGTTCTTGAATGTTACATGCAATATTAAACTTTCTGTACACATGGAAAACGGATTTTAGCTAATGCCTTGTTTTTATTTCCTTTAACACTTATCTGTGATAATTAAATTATCTTCTTTACTACCATGATGACACTTATTTAAAACACCAACAATATAATGTTGTATGTTTTATAAGTTGGTGTTGTATGAGTGTTCCAGTGAATTACGCAGCAGTATAAAATCTGCTACAACTGTGGCTGTGGTTTTCTTCTACATAGAGCTAAATTGGCCATTTCGAATGGTTTGGCTATCTATGTATTCCTTCAATGCAGTCCATGAATGGCAGCAGCCTGAGGCTGTGACCAGCTACTGCTATCATTGAATCTACACAGCTGGCTGGACACTCAAACACTGACCATACAACTTGGGAACTGGCCATCAACTCCAACAATGTCTAAATTAAATATTACATGTTTGTCATCAAGGGAAGTTGTGAAGTAAATAATAATAGGCAATACTGAAAATGTTGTTCATTGTAGCAGTCATATTAACACTATCAGTTCTTTTATAGAGCAAATATAGGAAAAACACAGGTACCCGGGGTACATATATGATCTCTCTCAGTGTGGTCTGTTTGCAGTTCACACATTGAATGAAATGTTATGATTTCAACAAATCAGAACAACTATTGTTATTCATTTGCTTTTATATCTATATAATTAAATAATTAAAGGAAGATTAATACATGGAGTGGAAGGAATATCATGTTAAGCAATATTACATGATTACAAAATAATTGTGCGGAATCATGTTTCTCCCAATACACATTAATAGTTTCATAATTAGCTAGACAGATTAACAAACTAATGTGTTTGTATGCAAAAAATATAATTATAAAGAAAATAAAACTCAAACAAAAATATCTTAGCTGTTTATGTGATTAAAATGAATCAGTTATTAAATGAATATGTTTCTTACTATACATTAATAATTAATTAAACCAGATAATAAGTTAATATGCAAGAAAATCTGCACTTTATGAAGAGAATCAACATCAAACAGAAATATTAAAAACAAATTACATCAACGTTTAATGTGTAGTCTACTGCATTATAATTGAGTAAACGTGTGATATTAATTGACTAGTGATGTGGATCTAAGTATTACGTATTAGAGAGTCAAGAGATGCTTAAAATAAAGGAAGATGCACAGATTGAGAAGTGTGTGATGCAGGTATCATTTCCTGTCTCCGTGAAATACAAGTCCAGTGATGTATGATAGCTTAATCACCCTTAATTTGTTTCGAATGCCTGCTTCAGTCTACCTTGTCGGGTAATTGTTCCCTATAGATCACAGGTAATTTGTTGCCTCTGTATGCAGGTGTGTGTTTACCATCAACATTTACATGGAAGTAATGGCTGGGGGTGTCGATAAGGGTTAAACATACTTCACCTTCTGTTGTAATCTTTTTGACTACAAAGATAGATGGGGTAGATGTGTTACCTTAGAATGACCACCGTCTAGTTTAATTATTGTCATTATAAAGACACATCGAAGCCACGCTTTGTGACAGTGACTTAACATAAACGTTTTAATCAGTCACTGGTGATATACTGCGATGTTAGTGGATAAAACTTGTGAAATCTACTGACAATCTGGCATGCAGAGAAGCGGCCACATGAAGGATCACACCCAATTTTAAATAATTATTTTTCTATTATGTAGCTTGGGTATTTACTTTACTATTAGTAGTGTTTCTTCTGTGATTTTGAATTAAACAGTGGTAGTAAACATGCTCAATTAAGTGTCTATCATTTTGTTTATCCATATTTTTGTAGACATTGTAATTAGTATTGTAAACTGCAGTAAAACCTGTTCATAGTGAACATCATTGGGAGTATGCAACGTGTCCTTTACAATGTTCCTGTAATATGAGTGAAAATAACTGTTTCTGTTTCTTTTTAATAATCGACAAATCCCAGCTGGGTATCGCGCCAATGATGTTGGTTGCTCTATGAGCATTGCGCACAGCCTAGCAGTTCTTTAAATTGTGGGGCGTCTTTTGCATTAACCAACGACACTTCTAGGATATTCCATACAGTTAAAGTGCGGGGAAAAAATGAGTTTCTATATTCTTCAGTGTTGGCTCTGATGTGTTTATGTTTCTGTAAACTGAATTTAGTTGTAATTTTGGCTAGCTGACCCATTGCCACCTACAACTAGTTTCACAGTAGCTCAAGCCAGGGTGAGAATGGTGAAAACCATCAGTTTGCTGAATCAACCCCTTCTTTCTATATAGCACATAGATATGTCAGTCACCATTCACATCTGATTTGTGTTGTTAAATGTAACCACAACAACAAATTTATTAACACCATAACCAGAGTCAGTATTCGTGCTAACGGATCCAAGAACTAGGGCTTGTTTCTTAAATCCTCCAGTGAATAACTCGCTATAATCCAAACGCTTTCAGTGCATTGGTGCTTAGCCCAGCCGAGACTGCGCTATGTATATCCATAATGTCAATAGACCTTAGCGTGAGTCTTTCACACATTTAATTAAATAGTTATAATGAGCTTGACTGTTTGGAGGTGATTCTGTGTTCTAGTGCTCGTGATCTTCCAGACAAGCGCTGGCAACACTTGTAGCATTGTGGTTAATGTACTCAGTGTATTCATCGGACTCTCACAATGGCTGTGATTATTTTAAGTCCCTACCAGGCATTAGTGGGCCTTGAGTGGGGATTAGTAAGCAGACCAAGCAGTTCTGCCAAGCCCACACCAATAACAAGGCTTGGCATCTTGCATTTGGCACAGACATGTCTTCTTCATGTAGAAATGCAACAAAAAATATTTTCTCTTGGCTGTAGCATTTAAAGGGTCCCTGTATAGATTGCGCTATTCAACGGCAGAAGTATTTAGTCGGCCGACGTTGCCATCTGCGGCTATTTATAGAACAGTCTCGTGCAGGCGATATGTTTGCCATTCTTAGTTCTCGGGAACACAAGACAAGCATGCACTGAATCTAGTGATTGTGTTGTTGATAAGGATTTATTTATGACATATACTGTTGCAAACTAACAACACTAACTAAATAAGTTGTTATCAACGACACAATCACTAGATGCAGCACATCCTTGCCTTGTGTTCCCGAGAACTAATGACGGCCAACATTGCCTGCACCAGACTGTTCTATAAATAGCCACAGACGCCAAGCGTCTGCCGACAAAATACTTCTGCCATGGAATAGCGCAATCTACACAGTGCCCCTTTAATAAAAAATTATCATTAACAATTACAGTGGAAGAGAACATCATAATTTACAATTGCAAGTGTCATGCATCGAGATGCGAGATAAATGCCCGTTATAATTAATTTTAATTGAGTAGTCACTATAAATATGATCACGCAATATAATTATACCAAGTAGTTATATACTACCTACTGAGATAATTAATTTATAAATCCAAATATTTCCAAACTATCAGAGACAGAACATGTTCATTCTGACCTTGTCAACATTTTATAAAAAGAAATAACCTAAGTATAAAGGTCAAAGAGACATTAAATTGAGGCTGTCTGTTCCTTATTTTTAATATTATGTTCCTAATTTGTACTAAAATAAATTTGTTGAAACTGTATCACCCTCAAAATTGTATTTTTTAGAATAAACCTTAAAAGTGTTTGCAATTTGAATGTTCAAATCGTATACAAACAATAAAGATTTAAAAACAATTCTCTGTTGATAATATTGCAGTTCCCTTTGATGTTCTTGTGCGATGTTCCCACTTTCAATGTCACTGATTCAACCAACTTCCTGCTAATAATTACCACCCCTGGCTAATGGAACAGACAACTTTGCTTTCAGATGTAGAATTGAGCAGTTGTGAATGCATGTCAATAGAGGGTCATCAGCTGCCACAAAGAGGGTCATAAAATGTAACTGGTGCAGCAGTAGGGACAACATCAGTAGCATATTGGTCAGTGGCTCAACATCAAAGTACAAAGTTGAATAAATGAGAGTGACCTCTCAAGTTGACCATGCTAACAGGTCAGATTAATGACAGGATGACAAAGACAAGTACTGTCCAGCCTAGCTGCTTGTTTAAGTGCTGGGAGGAAACACCAAAGTAGGCCTATGCCTCTGGATCTTTGCAAATCTTGTTATGATTTTCTTTTGACATTCATTCGTAGCAAGTTAAAATGAGGTTGTCTGTTCAGTTACCCGGAATCAGCCAGGGGTGCATGGTAGTTAAATTACTAGTTATTAGTAGACTATTTGCTGAATCAGTTATCTGAAATGCGGACACCATACTGAACATAAAGGGTTTTGCGGTTATCTCAGCCAGCAGCTGTAGTATATGTATTGTCATAGAAGGTGTCAACAGAGAACATTTACTTTTTGAACATTTCACAGGTAAAACATTCAAATTGGTTTGTTACATTACACAAACGTACCTCAGAAAGAAATGTTCTGGATCAGAAGCATTGTATAAATAACAAAGTTACTATTATTATTAAATGTGCACTTTGAAACTAATAACATTTACATACCTTGTTTTTTAATTTTAAAATTGATATTATAACTTTTGACCCAGACTTGTGGTTAATTTTGAACCAACTCCGTGCCACATGAGTTACTGTGGACTGCAATCTCTAGAAAGCACTAATAAGTGTCAAAGTATAGAAAACACTAACTCTACTAATTTGATTAACAAAGAAGTGCTATCAACAAATGATACATCCATGCACACTCAGAAATCATGCGTGGATGTGTACACAATGTATAGTTACTAGAAGAAGTAGGACAACTGTCAGTAAGATGAATGACATTGCAGTGAATGCGAACACTTCTGGAATGACTGGTCCAGTACCAGAATAACATGACCCTCAGGATGTATTCTAGGAACTGACCATCAGCGGCTAGACTTGGTCAACAAGACCATGTTGGTAGTGGCTTCATTTCCTGAATCACTCACAAATGTAAGTCTGTCTTCACTACAAAAGTTGTGTTTTGTTTTGGTCGGTTGGTCTGTCTGTCCATCTGTCTGTCTGTCTGTCTGTCGGTCGGTCGGTCGGTCGGTCGGTCGGTCGGTCGGTCGGTCGGTCGGTCGGTCGGTCGGTCGGTCGGTCGGTCGGTCGGTCGGTCGGTCGGTCGGTCTCTCTGTCTGTCTGTCTGTTTGTCTGTCTGTTGGACTGTCCGTCCGTCCGTCCGTCCGTCCGTCTCTTTAATATTGGTCATGCATGAGGAAGTAATGGTTTACATTGTTAACAAGACAAGGTGTAATATTATATGTAATGCAAACACTTCGTGATCTTTGTTAAATTGTATGTGCAAGTGTACGGTTGTGCAAGCATACTTAGATTTATGAGAGAGAGAAAGAGAAAGGGAGAGAGAGGAGAGAGAGGGGGAGAGAGAGAGGGAGAGAGAGGAGAGAGAAAGGGAGATGGGGAGAGAGGAGAGAGAAAGAGAGAGGGAGA
This sequence comes from Paraescarpia echinospica, assembly GCA_020002185.1. Classification (NCBI taxonomy): domain Eukaryota; kingdom Metazoa; phylum Annelida; class Polychaeta; order Sabellida; family Siboglinidae; genus Paraescarpia; species Paraescarpia echinospica. The sequence continues at coordinate 39,503,873 of CM034543.1, forward strand.
GAGATAGAGGAGAGAGAGAGAAAAGAGAGGGAGAGAAAGAGAGAGGTAGAGAGAGGAGAGAGAAAGAGAGAGGGAGAGAGAGAAATGAGGGAAGACAGTGTTTGTGATGTGTTCAGTTGTAAAACAGATTGTGCAGATTTACAGATGTTGTCTGCAGTGGCAAGTTAAATGACTGATTGAAAGAAATCAACGGCTATCTCAGTAAGGTGTGGCAAGTTTTATTGTGTAGATTATACAAAGTCATTGCAGCTGTTCTAAAACCTTTTGATTGAAATGTTGAAATACCTGCGAAAATGCTGTACAGCCTACAGTCACCATACAGGACACTGAAAAGCACAGCAGTGCTCCTGCTGGGAAGAATTGCTGCCACATTTGATACAGTTCATTGCACACAGTCTCAAGAATGATCTCAATCCTGGCATTGTGTGTTACCATGGAATGCAGCATTGACTTGGAGTAGTTCAGTCTTGGCTTGTGTGGACAAATCAGAAAGTGGGGGTGGATCGGTTGTGGGAACTGATCAAGAGGTCATTCAGGCTATAATCTGCCATTAGTTTCCACACATTATGAGCCATTACTGCACGGCATGCATGGCTGCACATGTTGATAATCAAGTGCATAAGCCAGTCAGCAAGGAAATGAATGCCAGAATCATTTCTGTCTGCTGCAGTTCTCTATTTGTTTCAGGTAGAAAGTTCAGACTTGTATAGCAAACTGATTTGTAAATATTTCATATGTTTTGAATCTGCAGTAAGTTAAGGTATCATTTAAGTTTTTCAATAAATTGTAATAAGCATAAATATTTCAGGAGCAAGGAAACTCCATATTTTCGCTGGTTTTATTTGGAATCTAATGGAGTGATCGAAACATAGGACTAACCTATCTCTTGTGGCAGCAAATTAACCTATATATTGTGGCAGCAAAGTTGTGAAAATTTGTGTGTGTATAAAATATGTGTCTTATATTTTGTTAAACTGTTTTGATTGGGATTATAAGTACTTTTTTCTTTGTTCTGTTTTCCTTGGAAGAGCCACCTTTATCAATTACGTTGACCTTTTGACTGTATCTTATAAAACGTAATTTAATAATTTGTGCGATGACTTAGCTGATGACTTCACTAATACTAGAATCATACAATTTGAATAAATTAGCCAGCGCATCGTAACAGTTCAACTTTTGTTTATAAAATGAGCTAATGTAATTGAGGGAGAATCTTTAAACAGTAAACAAACATCAACGACTAATTAATGGAAAGTTGTAATCATTTATATTCATGATCTGCTTAACTGACAGCTGAATAGATAGGAACTAATTAAGATCTAAATAGGGAGGAATCTTTCCACTCACGCTAATGTGGCAAACTGTAAACTACACAAATTTGTTATTTTGTGTTGCAAACAGGTTCCTAGCACCTAATTTCCTGAATCAATTTGACTCGCTGTGAACGTAGTAGAATTAAATACTCGTAAGAAACCTTATACAAAGGCAAAATCAGAATTAAAGCGTTCTTGGTGTCATCAACACTTTTCACCTACAGAGTTGCCTGGGCAGGTGTGACGAGAGAAGCAACTTTTCCCAGGTAGTTAATGCGGCAATGCTAATTTCTATAATTAAGTGGAACTCTTGTATAATTATCCTGAGCGATAGTGTTGAAACTTTTGTGGATCGAACATTAATGTCTGGTGCTAGTCTGAGGTAGATTGATACAAAACCACTATGTTTGTCGTCATTTATTGATACTGGTAATGTAAATTTGTAGACAGTTGCTTTTATCGTTTGGTTGTTTGGAAGGTGGTTTATATTGTGCATTGAACAATACAGAACTTTCTATCAAACATGGTGGAAATGTACTTAAAGATTTTATCTGTAAAATATTTGTTTATACATTTGGCAATGTTAATTAGAATTTTCAGTGCAATTATCTTGATAAAGAATGGATTATTCTGTTAACAATTTGATTATCTGTTTATGGGAACTTACAAAGGCAAGTTAAGTTTTTGTTTCATGCACCGAGATGATTCTCAAACTGTGAAAGTCAAAACAGTTAGTATAACTTGAACAGTAAATAAATAATGGTGATTATTTCATGTGACACTGTTTTACCTCACAGTTTTCCTTTTGTACTAATGAAGTGTTAACATTGAAGAAGCAATAGTGAACCAATTCAGTTCAACATGTACAACACTTATTTACTAAGGAAACCAGCTGAATGCAGTTGTTCAAATTTGTGCGTGCCTGTGTACATGCATGCATGCTGGTTGTGTGTGCATCAATACGATGTCAGGTTTGCAAACAAGCCACTGTGCTTCTTAAGTTAAGGGTAGTTGATGTCAGAACTTTTTACAATCCATTATTTTAGAGGTCATTCATCTTCTGTATTTGCAGAAGCCGTATAGTTTTATCAGACAGCTGGAGAAACTTTTGGCAGTGATAGATACTCAAAGTAATTGGCATCTTTGTCATCAAACAGATTGTCTGGGGGTCTGTTATCTTATCTACCCAACTGTTACAGTCAGAGCCACAAGGCATAACAAATACTTAATCTTGCCTGAAGTTCCTAATCTCCTAATTTTAAGTTATAAGTTATAAGAAGTGGATGCATAGAAAATAGAAGTCAAAAGGAAACTATAAAAAAGCCAGATGAATTAATTCAAAGGATAGTTAAATCTTCCATGATATATTGCAAAGACAAGCATCTTGGTGGGTGGTTGAATAGATTTATCACTGCACTAATGCTGTGATGCAGGACAAAATCCCTGTTTGATAAAATCTTGAGCACCTAACAAAATCCACCACTAAAGTCCATCTCCACACACCACGCCTGCACACACATACCCACATATGTGTGCAGGCACACATGCCATGCACACGTGTGCACACACACACACATGCACACACATGCACATGCGCACACACACGTACACACAGACATGCACACACACACATGCACACACACACACATTTTAATAGTTATATTTTTCAGGGTGCAACACAATTGTGCTCTGATGGATTAGCTTACCTACACCAAAGAAAATACTAGAAGCGAACCATATTCAGTAAGAATGTTCCCAGAGGCGAGCCACTGAATGTGAAGATACATTCACTACAAATATAATGTGTTAAGACCTTTGCAGTAGAACACAGACAGGATCACAGTCGAGACGGTGAAACTTCAGGATTGTGTCCATACGCTGCTGATCTGGAACTTTCCCAGATGGAAACCTTCCTATGCTACTCATAGCCACTGGCAACTGTATCTAGGGTGCATGGTAGAGCGGACACTTGCCTGGTGGGAGAAAGACAAATAGGATGTCAGGGTTCTTCCTGCATTAGCACTTTGTCATCCAAATTGAGGACCCTCAGGGTAAAAGGTGCATTATTGAAATTTGGCTTGATGCCAATCTGCCCAGCATTTTGTGCCACATGGAAATCTCTGAATGCTGTGTATGTCTACACAGTTTGTTTATCTTTATTGGGGCTGTAAAACTGGCAGGGGGCTGTCATAATTGAGACATCTCATTGAGCAGAAGAAATCAGTCAAATGTGGAAAGTACCATTGGGTAGGAAAAACTGTAGACATCTTATGTCTGGACTGGTAGTAATTTACACGTCTTAGGTCTGGACTGGTTGTAATTTAAAACACCATACTCGGAACAATGTACTTTTCTGGCAGTAATGCACAGAAAACCTATTATAGAATATAATATTATTCAGCATCATGAAATTCTACCTATAAAGGGTAGAACAGAACAGAACAGAATACTTTTAATTAACAATAACAATTTCTTAAACTAGTGGCCTTGGTGGTAATCATATATCATATATGCTTATTAGAGTTTACCACTGCTGGTTTCAATATGGCAAGTATGCCTTCCATAAGTCTTTAAGTTGTATTAGGATGGATTGAAACCTTTCCTGTTGTTGCGAGATGTTTTAACTTTCTTTATATGAATCCTACTTGTAGTTTTTGTTCATGATATTTCTTTTTGATTTGTCTGTTCTAAAGATGTCTTCATTCTTTTCTGTCCATGGTGCTCTCAGCATTCTTCTCAAGAACCACATTTCTTCTATCGATTTTTGTGATCTCTCTGTACAGAAAAATACAATATAGGAATTGTATAATAGCTTCAGATTTACTCCTTGGATACTAGTGCATTTACGCAAAAAAATAAATGTCTGACAGACGGGAATATCAATTTACAGATGGAGTATATTCTTTGCAGAAAATTGATATGTTATGGAATGGCCAGTCAAGCTGTTCTAAACTGAGCCAACTATGAGCCATAAGATGCACTAATGGCCGGTAATGAACTCAGATCACTACTTGACAGCATAATAGCAGTGAAAGCCTGACCACAGTGCTTTATGAGGCGAAAACACCCTTGCTAACTGCCCCTGCCCAAACTGCCAAGCTGTGGTGTCAAGCTGAGTCAGTCATGCGTTTCTGCACACCCCATTGGTTTATTTTGGTCATGTGACCTGTGCCCTGTAACATGGATAAGTGATGTTGTGTTGCAGGTAAGTGAACTCAGTGTATTGAGGACTGCTGTGGCAGTGACAGTGTATTGGGAGCCTCTCTGGTACTGTGTATTGCAGTCTGCCTATTGACTAGCACACTTCAGACATCTGACAGCTTGCTTCTCTGGTTCCTTGATCTTCGCATATATATATATATTGGATCTAGTCACTCAAGCACTGTATGTATATTGAAGACTGCATTGGAGATTTATTGATGGCATGTCACAAGTGTTGCTGAGATTTAACGCTGAAGGTAAGCCGTTCATCTCAGTTACACCTCATAACTTGAGCTGTGCAAATTGTGTTCTAGTAATTCATATTGATATTTTGTGTCTGTTTTGTAATGTTACTTGGTAGAATATTGTAGAAGAATTTGAGGCAGCTTACATGAATTGAATATTTTAAAATCTACGAATACAATAGGTGTGTTGTGTTCACATGGTAGATATAACAATATTTATTATATAACAAGATTGATTATATTATCGTAATAATAAAGAATATATAATAAATTGTTATATTTTGCTTGGTGGCAAGATGTGGTTAAAGCTATTTATTGTATTGGTACAGCGAAATTGTTTAATGAAAGAAATTGTAACACAACTACACATTTCCATTATTATGTAGGCCATATATAACATTAAGATGTAGGCCTACATGTATGTATTTAAAAAAACAATACATTACGAAAAAGCCTAATAAAAGAGAAAGGTCCAATTCAGTAATAACTTCTTGCCTTAGTTTTGGACTGTACAAATTGTTCTGCCTACTATTTTACTAGGATGCTCTTTTTAATCATGACTAATGTGTCTACCAGTAGTAGATGGAAATTTAAAAAAATCTACTTGAAAAAAAGAGGAAGAATAGACAGAAAAATTGTTCCTATAAATCAACTGGTTTTGAATTAGGTGTAAGACTTTAGCTCTACATTGTCCAGGTGTTCTTACCAATCATAATCTGTAGGCCTAATAATAATAAAGTGATCAGTGGATTGAATGAATGAACAAGCATCTATCAATTAGGTAAATTACAGTTCTGCTTGAACGAAACACTCCAATTATGCGATGACCAATGAATAATTAATAATCTGAAAACTTAGACAATGTAGTGTATTTGTCATCAATATGCACTTGTTTCGTTGCTTCACAACAATGACAGGGCGGTTTCGCAGTAGACAGAAAAGCATTACTAACATGTTTAATTTAGCTAACTGAAACACAGGTAGAACAACTGCAAGACGAAGCGGTTCTTTTAAAGAAATAGCTTTTCTGTTTTGCACATATCAATAACTGCAGTATGTTAGTCCCTGCAATGTGATTTCAATAAACCAATTAATAATAATAATAATAATAACAATGTTTTATTTCAGACAAAGTCCACATGCACTTACAATACAAGTAAATCAAAAAATAATAAATAAATAAAATATAAAGATATAGACATACATGAAATATAAATAGATGGTTAATAATATATATATATATATATTAACATTATGATAAGTGGTATTTTTTAATAAAACATTCTACCATAAGGGCAATATACAATTTAGATGTTTGTAAAACATTGTTTTACAGGGCAACACTTAATGTATAAAACATCCCCCTGGTCACCACTGATTTAAACCATCACATATATTATTTTAGACTGCATAGTGTCATCAAATCACCATGTATGTAATACTGCTAAAAGTAATGAATTGGCTATCATGCAGTATCACCGATGCAACACAATTCTAGTTAGCACTGTGTAAATAACAGTTGCACATCTCCTTTATAACCACACATTTGCTGCCAATACATATTTTATAATATTACATTTATTGTTAATATTTATTATTATTTTTATTGATATTGTTATGTAGACAATCTTGCAGTAAGTGTATTTTCACATATAATTTAATTTCAAACATGTCTGTATGTCTGATGGCGTAATCCACTAAACAAACCAGACACAATGTGATTAGAACCAGCTTGTAGCTAACTATATCCACCTGAGTAGACACCATCTGGAGCCATCTCCTCACCTCTCCTTACTCTAATAAGCGTGTCTAATTCCACCCTCTAACAGGTTGCATAACTTAGACATAATAATGTTGCATCAGTGCAAGCTGTTGATTCAGTGGTCAGTAACCCCTCTCTCTCTCTCTCTCTCTCTCTCTGTCCACCCCACTGGCTTTGACTCCTCCTGATCAGACATGGCTTACTTAGCACCCCACAGGTAAGAGGATTTCCCCCTCCCCCACTGATAAAATTGATGCAATGGAGAAGAGGACCCTTACGCAGGTTTTTAAGCTGATAGTTATGTTGTCTGGTTGTCAGGGCCAGAGTTCTTAATACAGTAAATGGTCATGTTGCCTTTGAGCTGAGTGGAGACAATTGCTTTTAAGCTGCCTGCAGGAACGGAAATGTTCCTTGGTTTGGACAAATCAGATATCATCTTTATGATTTGAGGATAACCAGCATCAAAAGGCTAGTCAGATTTATTGTCCTATCTACAGTGCTGCGTTATAAGGAGTCAAGTTACTGATAGTGGATTTATAAGCACACAGTTGCCTTTATTAGTTTCCATACAAAACACATCTGACAACATTGGTTATTGCTTTATGTTGCTGTAAGTATACTGTTATCTTTTTGAACATAATTTATATTGTTGTTTTGCCTGCCAGATATTAGTTCGCTTTTCTATAAGATGAAACATGTAGGGCATAATTCAATATTATTAAGGATTCAACCTCAAAAAGGTTCAGTCTTACGTTTCCTGTTTCATCTGTGAAATTCACATAGGGGCCTACAACATTAATAGAAAATAATAAAATGCATATCAATAAACTTAATTACTTTTTTAAGTTATTTAAAAAATTATATAATAATTAGTTAGTGTATTTTATTTTACGTAGTGTATAAATCAGTTACATACAAATGCTTGGAACTGCAATTGTGAAGGTTTTTAGTGATTGATTTTAATTTATTACTAGATCTGTGGCATATAAGGGGATTTCCGAACCTTTTTAACTAACCTCCAACCACACAAGTCGATAATTTTATTATTAGTCATTGTTATTCAACCTACACAATGTGTCTTTTTAAGAATATGATGTTTACTAGGTTTGGAACACAACTTGTAAAAAACCATGTTAATGCCGTATAAATTATGGCAGTTTATTTATGTTAATGAGTAACACTAGTTCCCTCGTTTATAAAATACATGTAATTAAATCTTTTCATTTAACGTGGATATCTTCAGTACTGCATTTCCTATTTCAGTACTGAAAGTTACAATCCAAACATTGGATTAACAATAAATAATTTAAACAGCTATCACATTGATTACACCATCCCATCAGAAAATAAACTGAATTCACTTACTAAAATTACCCAAACTAACCAGTAAAAGTAAGATGTGATTGCTTGATATAGATGAATTGCTTGACAGTAATTCTAATACTGGAAAATTTGCTATTTTGCAGCCTGAATTTATTAATATATACCATTTCATCATTGCATTTATAGCATTGCTCCCAATTCTCAGCTTCTTTCCTGTGTCCAGTCTGTCTTTATTAATTCCACAATAGAGCTCTATGTAAAGCATTACAAGAGAAATCTACCTCTTGCACAGAAATATCAGAAAAGTCTTTGTTTTGCAGGCACTTAAGCAGGCACCACATGGTCAAGCGAGTGGTCAAGCAGCTGCCAAGGTGGACACATGCCACAAAGACATCGAGACTGACCAGCAGTCTATAATGCTGTGCTAGATGACCATCAATTAGTAGACAGTGACAGGGGTAAGGAGACAGTATCCGCTTATTTGTCGCCAGGATGTGATATCCAGCAATGAATATGACAGTGTAACTCATTATTAGTTACATGATCAATCACGGCAGCGTTCATTAGACCTGATGACCAACTCCACTAATATTGTGTGTTAGACTCAGCGCTTCTGGGAATATTCTTTGTTGTAATATCGCTTTAATCCTGTAATGTGTTGTTTATTCTGTAAGTTCCACAAAGTTTTTCAGCATACTATTTGGTTTTTTTATTTCGCTCTAAAATTTTATGTTACAAAGATCAAACAAATGTTTGTTTCTTTATTTTGTTGATATGTTTTCTTGGACATTCACTTTGATCTACCAATTGGCATGATCAGTATTAAAAACCAAAGGAAGCCAGTGTGGTGTTACATTCGCAGTGCAGTTTCAAACAAATTGTTAATGATGGTTTTTACTAAAGTTGGCTATAGTTTCAAATGATTTTAAATTAATTTGGCGTTCATTCCAGATTTTTCTGATGTTAAACCTCGTCTAAGGAACAACAGTTGTGAGACAGGCAATGGTGAAGATTGGTTGACCAGATGTGTTAACAATAGTCATCTTTGTTCTTCCCACAGACCAACAAGACACAATGCAGTGCGTGACATCGCTACTCCTCTGCCTTCTAGTCAGTGCAGGCACCATTGCCGGTGAAGAATTCATCCGGTTTGACATCACGGAAGAACGCCCCGTCGGAACGGAAATTGGAAATCTGGTGGAGGCTGCGGGTCTTGACAAAATCTACAGCAGCGATGTTCTGAGTCAGCTACGGTTCGCTGTTTTGGAACAGATACCGTCTGACAACCTTCTTGCTGTAGACTACAACACTGGACACCTGACGGTGGCCAAGACCATGGACAGAGACGTGATGTGCGCTCGTCAGACCAGATGTGTTGCAAAACTCGTCCTTCAAGTTCAACCGGCTGAATTCGTGCGCATATTGCAAGTTGCCGTGACTGTCATCGACACCAATGACAATGCACCAATGTTTGCAGCCGATACAAAGACATTGTCACTTATGGAGACATCACCTCTTGGCATTGTACTGTCTCTCCCCAGAGCTATAGATCCAGACAGCCCGCAGTTTAGTGTTCAACGGTATGAGTTACTTGGTGGAGCTGATACCTTTGAACTGAAGACAGAAGGGACGGACGATATCCACCTCTTGCTGAAGAACACTCTGGATTACGAGAAAATAAATTCATATTCCATCAAGTTAGTTGCCTACGATGGTGGCTCTCCACCACAGTCGGGACATCTGCAGATTGATGTATCCGTCTTAGATGCCAATGACAATAAACCACGGTTTGAGAGTGCTACTTATGAGATTACAGTCGATGAGAATTTACCATTGGAAACAACAGTAATCCGTGTTACAGCAAGTGATGCGGACACTGGGATCAACGGTGAAGTGGTGTATGGATTCTCGGATGAATCCGTTGACATGTTTGGCGAATTGTTCACAATCGACACTGGAACAGGTGAAGTAATTGTAATCGGAAATCTTGATTACGAAGAGCGTAAAAGTTGTATATTAACAGTTACGGCTCGAAACAAAGACCCAAAATCACTGGTCGTCACAACAAAAGTAACAATTAATATACGTGACTTAAATGACAATTCTCCCATCATCAAGGTGAATGCCCTGCCCTCTAGTGGTCAACTGGAGGTGCTAGAGGGCGCACCGATCGGAACGTATGTCGTGTATTTAACGGTACGAGATTACGATAGTGGAGAAAATGGGAACTTCAGCTGTACGCTGAGCAGCAACCATTTTGCAATTAAACAACTGCACAAAACTGGATTTAAGATTGAGACAATGGCCGAACTGGATCGTGAGGCAATATCTAAACATGACATCACACTGGTGTGTATAGACAGTGGCTCCACCCCTCGGTTATCATCAGAAACGCTTGTCATTCACGTCCTTGATAAAAACGACAATGCCCCTAAGTTTACACAGTCAACTTACGTCACAAGTGTACTAGAAAACAACGCTCCGGGAGCATTCATTATCCAAGTAATAGCACATGATGCAGATGCCAACGAGAACAGTGAACTCAGCTACAGTATCAAAGATGAGGTGGGTAATCGCATTAACATTGACACAACGTCTGGAAACATCACGGCGGTATCACCATTGAACTTCGAGCGAAGTCACAAGATTGAATTCAACATCATGGCCACAGACCATGGTGTGCCTTCACTAACAGATGTTGCCAAGGTGATCATCACCATCGTAGATGTCGATGATGAGAAACCTGTGTTTTCTAGGGCACACTACGAGTTTCCATTGTATGAGAACGTCGCGCTAGGAGCCGAAGTAGGTACAGTGTCGGCCATCGATGCCGATTCCTCGCTTTTCAACAGTTTCTTCTTTTCCATTCACCCAGATATGAATGCGGACAATAGCTTTGGTATCAATCCTAACACTGGGAAGATTTTCACTACAAAGCAAATGGACAGAGAAACCAAAGACATCTACAACTTTGTCGTCCTGGCAACAAGCTCCGGCTTGCGGGCGGTGTCAACGAACGTGTCCGTGTCTGTGTTGCTAAGCGACCAGAATGACAACAAACCTATCATCGACTATCCAGATACAATGTACAATAACACGGTGTTTGTGTCACCCGAGTTTCCCGTAGGTCACATGATCTATCATGTGATGGCTCACGATGATGATATTAGCTTAAACGCGCATTTGAGCTTCAAGATAACGTCTGGTAACCATGGCAACATATTTCAAATCGACGAATCTTCCGGAGTGCTGACTGTAGCGGCTGCACTAGATGAACTTGACCACGAGCGATTCAGCTTAATCATCGCAGTCACAGACAGTGGAACACCACGGCTTATGACTGACTGTAATGTGAATATCGTCATTAATGACTCTGTTGTATATGGAGCCGCAAGTAGCACACGTGAGATGTCCAGTCAGAACCTGACGATTGTGGTGTGTATTGCGGCCATCACAGCTGTCCTTACTGCCATTCTATTGGCTGCCATTTTGATCATCGTCAGACGACATGGCGGACGTAACTGGAATGACAAGAAGTACAGATGTCGCATACAAGTGAACGATCGCAAGGCGCTCACTGGTGGAACGTCGTCCACAGATGGCGCTGCATACCTCGACGGTACCAGTCAGTACAAGTGCGAAGCGCAAGATACGAATGATTCGTATGGATCTGAGCAGCCATTTTCATTGCACTCTCGTGAAAACCCGATCGATTGTTCGTCTTTGCAGGTGAGCGATGCTTTACTTATTTATCTTCTGTACCATGATTAATGTATCCAGCACATCGCAGTTTGCCTGCATCACAATAACAAATTTGTGCATGACCTCTATCAAACTTTGCCTTTGCAAAAAAATTGATAATGGTTAAATATGTGAATTGTATTACTACTGCTGTGTGACACCTCATAAATTAAATATTCTGGCATGCAGTTGCCATTTCTACAACTTTGCCTTAAATGTTTTTGTTATAAAGAAACACTTTTGTGCCCAGAATATAAAACAAAATATACTACGGAATGTATGAACCCACCACGTGTTCGACATCCATTTTTTGATGGAGGTTTTACTAGGCAACTGGTCATGTGATGGATAGGTCAGTTGGTGCATAAGGCCACTTGGTAATAGTTGGTAACATCTGACATTTTGTATGATCTCTAGCTGTGTTCTTTGTCAGCCTTCAAGACCACCATCCCAGATGGTTACACTCTACTTCAGTTGTCATTCTCTGTGTTGATTTTGGCCTTTTTCAGAGATTCAGCTTGGTGCTAACTTTGTGTAGTTTTTCCCATCCCTCCTACATGCATGACCCAGCTGTATCCATCATCTCATTTTATGACTTAATATTGGTGGAAAGCATTAATAGGTGTTTCTTATGTGACAAGAATTGTCCTGTGTACACAGTAGATCACGTACGTCATCTTAGAATGGTGTATGTTGTAATGGATAACCTTAATTATTATAGCATTAACGACTGTCATATTGACACCATTTTAATTTTTATGTTCAATTATACTATTAACATACATACATGTATATATGTTATGTTTAGTTTACTTACTTTTTAATTATTATACTATGTTGTACCACAGCAATGTACCTGCACGCATATGTGCCTTCATCTGAATATAATACTTTAACACTTTTTATTAATGCTACTGATACAAAACTAGGTACAAACATCTAAATAAAATATATATTTCCCCAACTCAAAAATGGATAATCATGGGAGTATATTAACCTAACATTTCCCAAATCTTCACACACAGTTGGGAGTCTAGGTGCTTCCAGATTTGTGTACTTAAAGCATCCACTTGCCACAGATCTTATTACAGTTAGAGCATGCACCTATCAGAGATCTTAATACAAAAACAGTCAGCATAAGATCCCTAGTTATGCTTATTCATGTCTGGTGAACAGCTGGGAACCATGCACATTTGCCTTCAGGCTGTTTGTCTGGCTGGCCTGTCACAAATCTGTAGTACCAGTAGTAGAGATGTAGTCTCCCTTGATAACTTCACTTATCATCATCATGTGATATCAACAGTCATGGTTTGTTGGCTATTGACAAGCTGGCACTGATTATTTAAACAAATGAACTGTATTCTAGCCAGAAGTTCATACACAGATTACTTATAATGTCTCACATAAAGATGTCTATCTTATTCTGTTGAATCACTCAATGTATAACTAATGTTCAGGTTTTGTTTTAATGGGCAGAATCTAGGTGGTATTTACCAGTGATCTACGTTGTCTATGTAGACTTATTTTTATAGGTCGTGACAGGAGTATTTCAACATGTTATCAATTATGTATGTTGAAATATATTTTACTTTATAGAATCCCTATTTTATTGATCCAGTAAGACATGGATAATCAGTTATCCAGCAACCAACATACCTGGTGTTAATTTCATTGACAGCCTTCACTAAATGTTCTGGTTAATCTTCTGTATACATTCTCAGTTATTTGTCTTCTCCAAAATATAATTGGCAACAAATTTTGCTATTTAATTTTCTCTGAAATTGTTATATTAACCACTCAAATTTAATTAGATCCATTTTTAAGTTAGCAAAAAATATTTCCAGACTGCTTAGTTTAATGCGAAAGTTAGCAACAAATATTTCCAGACTGCGTAGTTTAATGCAAATTTACTGATATGCAATTCTTTGTTTCTGGCAAACAGCCAAATATTCAGTGTTAGCATCCTGCAGATACTTTAGTTGGTAACTAGAAACCCTGAAGTGAGATTTTTCATGACATGAGATCATGAATTTGTGATAAACACCTGTATGATCATTAATGCGCTGCGAACAGCATCACACAGGTACCTGGGAATAAGGTGACACTACTTATAGATTCACCTTACAGGTAATTAATAACACTAGTACAAAGCCCTGAATTTTGTTGTATCAGATAGATGCTGGAGGCAGTAACAAGGACTCTAATGATTGTTGTTTACTTAGCTGGCTGTTTCCTATATCAGCAGAGCTCTAGGTGTTGACTTACCAGTATGTTGTCAACTATGGATTATTATAATAATGCATCTGGGATTGAATTGAATTGTTACTCTACAAGTCAGCGTAGCCCTGTTGATAGCAGCATGGTGTTCTAACAAACAATTACATTATAGGAAAAGGTTTTATATAATTAACAACTCCATGAACATATTTTTAACTAAGTCTTGCTATTGGTGAGATTGTTTTGTACTAACCACATTGATCTTAGTTGGCTGTACATATCGTAGTACAATGTGGAACATTTAGCTGGTAAAACACTTTTGGAGATTTCCTTTAGTAATACATCGTAAAGTTGACCAAACAGGAAGTGGTCTTGTTATGGGTATTCTACAACACAGGTATGACATCCAGTGGGTCAGCCAACCAATGATAGGTATCCATCACTGTAGGTGTGACTGAAGACCACATTTAGCACTGTCAGCTGTGACTTATTACTCACAGCTAAAAGCATATTGAAGAAATACATGAACACATATAAATATACAAACACATGTACACACTTATTCACTGACTCTCACATGCATGCTTGAATACACATGCATGTGCACGCACATGCATGCACTCTCTCTCTCTCTCTCTCTCTCTCACTCACTCACTCACTCACTCACTCACTCACTCACTCACTCACTCACTCACTCACTCACACCTGTATAAATCATCCATGTTAGGAATGCCTTTCTGTGCAATGTATAAATATATATTTAGCTATGATGTAACACGTGGTGACATAAAGTCATGCGTTAAACAAGATCCTGCTCTCTAAAGCCATTTATTTAGCCTTGTAATGTGCATGTTCAAGTGCTTCCATTTACCTGTGAGTCACATTTCATTGCATTCCTTCCCTATTATTAACCACTGGCTGACCATCTTGGCCAATCGACCACATGGACATCAATAGCTATAAAAATGCAGATTTGCTTCAGAAGCCGCAGTTAAGGCCAATTTTTGGCACTTTCCTGAAAAGCACTGAAGATTTGGGTTTGAAGTAGACGTTAATAAATCAATCTATGTTTCCTGTTGATGTCTTCACTGGTGACTCTCTTCTGTAATGTTCTTCTATATAGGACTTAATTTGGATCAAAGATGAGGGGAGCAGAAATTTATAGTACAGTTCCAGTGTTGACAACAGCACAGTTTGATCAAATATCGCAACAGCGGTGTCAGCTATTGTGTTGTTAAATATGATTATTTATTGTTCTAATTGCCTTAGATGTTGGCAGCCAAATTAGTACCTGTACAATACACTTGTACATAATTTTACCTGTAAAGTATATCCAGTGTTATCATCATTGTGTTACGCCTAACAGGCTAGCAATGTACAGTTTTTGGTGACATGGTGCAAATGTCTGTACTTTATGAAATTGTTATTATTAACGAACTGAGATAAAAAACTAATTATAATACTCAAAACATATAAAATAACATACTGAGATGATTTTTCTTGTGTGGAAACATGTTGTTCTTTCACTAAAGACTGGCCTCTGTTCCAACAAATATGATGTTTGTTGCATAGTTTACTGGTTTTCCATAGGGCTTAAGATGGAGTGGCCCCCTGAAACTAAACGCTATCTCTTCAGTGCACATTTGGGAAATTTTTAATTTAAATATCACATTTTATATCATAGTAACTAAGTTGAGATACTTTCACTTTCTGAGAAACATTTTTATGCTCCAGGGACTTTCCATTACCTACCCAGTCAATTCATCAGTGTCAGACTGTCATGATCTCCAGTGTCATGTGATCACTTTCATCAGATGACACCAGAGCATAATACTAGACACTCAGATACATCATTCATCATTTCCTGATATAGTTGTTCTGCGATCTCATTTTACTTTATTATGAAAGCTGAAAGTCTGTTACCAATTTACCTGCTGATATCATATTTTATATTACATTTTGAAGCATTGCTTCTTTAAAATATCCTGGTGCATGTATGGTGTTGCAATGTTATAATATTATTGTGCCAACATGTTTTACCTGGGATGAACCTGGGTTTCAACCATGTTCCTGTTGTTTTGAACTGGGGTAATTTCATTCATTATGCCTTGCCTTAGTTCACTCAGCTGTACTTGGCTGTAGACAGTGGTGGATACATTTGCATGAATAGTCTTTGCCCAGTAATTGCAGCATGATCGAATGTCTCTCAGAGAAGTCAAGATAGTGTTTTCGAATGAACAGCTTTGCCAAAGGGGTAGGGTGTTAATCTACAAAAATAACTATTTTCTGTACTGTATGTTTTCTGGCAGCTATTATTTTATGTGTTCGAATAAATGCATTACATAATGTTAAATAGTGCTAAACTTTGGTTAGTTTGATCACTGGTAGCCATGTTTGGGTCCTTGTTATAACCAATCTCTTCTTAAATTAAAACCCATGTTACTGGATTTTGCATCATTTGTTATCAACCTCTACTTATTCAGGTAGTATGCTGTATAGCTGGACAAACTCAGGTCTGTTTTGAATGTCAGTCCCTGCATTAGACATTGTTCCACAATGATAACATGTGCCAGAACAGTTGTCCAAGTTCTTCGCTGGAGCATCTATCTCTTGGTTCCCCCGTTACAACTGACTGTTCACTCCTACCTTTGTTGATTGGTGCCAACTGTTCTGAACAAACACCACCACCTACAGCTTTCAGATCAACATGTTTGATTAATGCTCTTGTTTAATTGAACATAAATTTCGAGAAATGTTGAGATATAGACCTCACATCTATGCAGGAGCCTACTGCAGGGAGTTTTCCAGAGTATTGGCTCAATTGAATACAAATGCGGGCCCAGACATTTATGTTGTTTAACTGCATGTCGAACTGTGCTAATTCCAATATGCCTGTGGCATATCTGAGCTGGATTCACAGTGTTCAAAGCCGATTGAATAAATTCTGGGGGTGTCTGTATTCATCATGCATAGTCACTTCTATGTTTGCTGATGATGGTCAAAGAATGTTGCCAATGTAGGTTCATGATTTTTGGCGAAATCGTATTTTGGTGAAATCATACCTTTCCAAAGTTCCATTTGAAAAAAATGTTCTATGCCAATATATGTATCACTTTATTTTATAAAACTGAAATGTACAACATTGGTTTATTGCTTGAAAAAATGGTGTACGATTTGGCAAATTAAATCATAGTAGAAATAGGGCACTTTTATATATTTTGACATGATGATCAAGATTACCGCCAAGAGTAACAACCTTACATAGTATGTGGACAAGGACATCTTCAGCTTATCGAGAGTGCAATATGTTTGTGTCTCTATGTACCCTTCCCTTCTCAGTCATTGTCAGTTTTTAGACAGTCACGCTTCTAGCATTTACACAATCAGGAGATTTTTTTCTCTCAACAAACTTCTGGCATTTGTTCAGACGATTTCTACTGACTCACTCAACCGTCATGAGGTAACGTCATGAGGTAATGTCGCATTGGGAATGTGTCATAACCAAGGTGAAGGAAGTTTACAGTTATATTGTGTTTCACTATGTTGTAAAATGGTATATTTTTTATTTTTATATATTTATTTTATTGTTTCTTATAAATGTAATTATTTCTTTAAAGGAATTAACTTTGTAATATTTTTCTTACCCATTTATATTTGTACTTACCTTTTTTAACTTATATATGGTTGACTTATTTTTATGTAGGGCCTACAAGTTTATGGGTTTGTGTGTGTCCACAGCACTGGTAGATGCCTGTTGGTCATTGGCCAAAGTGGACAGACTCATGTGTGAGGAACAATGGCTTTGCACAGGTAAAGCAATTCTCACCTGCCCACACAGGGGAACAATGGGACAGACTGCTAACTGGGAGGGGGGCTTGGGTACCCTCAGGCTGTCATTAAGACCTGTGGTGCAACACTGTGTGCTGTTGCTTTAACAAGATCAAAGCAATTAACTGAGGCACTGAGGGAAGTCTTAACCCTCTTTTGACCACTTGTTGAAACTGTTATGTTGTTTGTTTAGTCTTGTCTTTTAATGAGGTGGCATTGTCAATGTAAGTAATCATTAGAATTCTGATTATCCTCACCATAACATTTCAGCCAATTGTGGCACACAATGCTAAGAAAATAAGCAGTATACTATTAGCAAAGTTCTTATTTAGTGTGATATTAATGATAATTTATGTGACATCTTAATAAGTAAATATATTAATGGTTATTCACGGTTCATTTTCAAATAACGTTACAACTAGCCTTTAAACTAACATGTAGTCTTTCTTCTTCATTATATTGTGACAAACCTGATAATATACCATACCTTGATTTTGAATGGATGCGGCCACCCATGTTGCAAACACTTGGTACAGAGCACATTTTTAACCATGTCACAATAACAATTTACAGTGGTTTTAGAAACACTTCCCCCATGTCAGTTAGTGGCTTTCCTGAATAAAAACCTGCCTTCTACTTTCACAAACCACAGAATACTGCAACAAAACATCCCCTTCTCAACATGTGTCATAGGAAATGGAACTGATGTTATGTATAGCGAAGCTTTGTACCTGGTCTGACGAACACTAAAACCTTGGGTGGTGCCTTCGTGACTCTCTCTCTCTCTCTCTCTGGTGATTGATCATGTTTTGACAGCAGGAGAGTGGAGTGTGATGGATTGTTCCTTTATTCCACATAACCAATAGATAATTATCACATCTGCAAGTGAACTGTCAGACCAAGTAAAGATCTACAAATGCTGCTGTTGGACGCATTTTACGTATGTGTTAAATGGGAAGACCATTACAATAAGAGACCTGTTTGGTCCATTTGTCATCTACTGTCTTGCTGGAATACAATGAGTCATCATCTTTCACAGGGTGCAGGAAATTTGGTCACATGACATTTAGTCACACGACATTATAATAAAATCATAAATGAAACATCTTAATAATGTCTTGTGACCAAACATATCATAAATCCTTTGTTGTTGTTTTTTTGTAATAAATCATTAATAATCTTTGCAGTGTATCACACCACTCAAACATGACCATCAGTTGCAACTCGGGGTAATCTCTCACTGATGACATTATTTAATAATAATAATATTTAATGTTTATAAAGCGCAATATCCATAATATGCTCAAAGCACTGTACAATAAAATTTACTCAAGTGATTCAGTGTATACTAATAAGAACTGCAAAAAAGAAACATAAGATAAAATGTAGAACAAATTAATCTAGGTATATTAAAACTATTAATTAAAGACAATGAATAAATAAAATTAAATAAATAAAAAATTAGACCTATAATTACTCTGTTTACATTTATGCGTACCTATACAAAAAAGTATACGTACATACCCACACACACACACGCACACAGACATACATAAATAAATACTGATACATGCACTCAAAATAATATATCTATATGTATAAAAGTAAGATATGCAGTAAAATGTCCTCAAATGAAATGAAGTGTTAAAAATATCATTTCACCTGTTATCAAATCCAGTAATGACACAGGTCTGACCAGGTGGAAGCCTACTGGTAGACTCCAGCTGGTTGCTTGACCCATAGTCTTGACCCATGGTCTGAGGACCAGCAGGTATCTAATTGCAGTGTCTAGTGCCCTCTCTCTCTGTCACTGAGGAGCCCCACTGACAGCCACAGTGTGAGATTGTCTTCACAGATCTCCTGGCTTGTGTGTAATTTGTCTAACATAGTCACAATTAAGTGGCTACTGGATGGGCACCAATGAATAATATTTTGTTGTGATGACCACTGTAGGTGTGCACGTGTAGTAGTGGAAGTTCGGTCTACACTGGAATGGTTGTGATAACCAATATATCATGTACAGCTGTATTCACCCATTCATGTTGATACTCACTCACTCACTCACTCACTCACTCACTCACTCACTCACTCACTCACTCACTCACTCACTCACTCACTCACTCACTCACTCACTCACTCACTCACTCACTCACTCACCCACTCATCCACTTACATACTGATGCACTTCCCTATGCACACACACACACACACGCACATTCACCCCACGCACACATGCACCATGCTCGCACACACACACACACACACATGCATACACATGCACACACACATGTGCACGCACACACGCACACAAACACCCACATACATGCACGCACGCACGCTTTGTGTATACCAGCAATGACACTATAGCTGTGGACATTACACAATAACAGCATGTTCACATTGATGAAACAAGCTTCTCTTTCCCTTCCCCAGATAGATATCAATATAATTAATTGGCGTTTCACTACAAAGATTACAAGTGTGGTCATCCTGTCTTCCTTCTGGTTATTGCAGCTGATCAAGCTGACAGTCCAAATTAATTTACTCCTCTCAGTCGAACCAATTATCAAAGACAATTATTTGAGATGATTAGACAGAGAGAGGGGGAGATGCAATGACAGCTTGTTGATGTATCAACTTGGGTTTGTGATAGTGAATTACCTCAACAGAAACATCTATTCGAAAATACTATTTATTATCTAGGTAAAACAAATGGGCAAAAAATCGATGGCATTGGTCACAAGGTCTTTGTTATTATTAAGATGTTTCGTTTTAGATTTTATTATAATGCAAGCGTGACCAAATGGATCACCATGTTTTGGACCACGAGGTGTGTATGTCCAGAAGTAACGTTGCAGGATGAAAGCATCAGTTTTCATTTTTCTTGCATTTTTTTTAATATAAGAACAAATAATTGACTATACTACCAATAATATTCCCATATCCTATATTCATATTTGCTTGTTTGGAATTTCATAAAAATCTGATAATGCAGAGACTTACGTTAATACGTTCCTGTGTTCTTCACAAAAAGTAAAAATACAAAAATCACATGTTTATAGAAGTCAAAACACAAATACAGTATTAAGTGTTGATTTTGTATTTGACATTGCAAGTAAACAGGAAAACAGGCTGATAGATGGAGAGACTGGTCAGTGATTAACAGCCGGGTAACCATTATGTTTTATACAGGTTTACCACATATAAATAATTTTAAATCAGAGTTTCACCAAAATAAAATGGGATATTTGGTAATGTAGGTATGCATTTCCCAAATCTGTGGTTTTTTCCCTGGTATGGGGTTGCATTGTTGCAATATGACAAGGTGGTGACTGATTATGTGTGAAATAACTCGGGCCTGACTTTGTGACTACTGTGCAAGCTGGACAGTAGACACCTGAAAAGATGAACATGTAATTATGTACTACATGCAGACAGAATGGTGCCTTTAAAAGGTTATGTATAGATACGAAAATGTTAGGCATAGATATCAAGCATTTTTGTATTATGACCCATGCACATCATCATGGAAGAATGATAAGTCAGTGTGAATGAATCATGTCCAACCAATTAAGTCACTTCAATAAATAAATGTAATTTAGCTTACCCGATTTTTTAATATGGGTTGCCAAATTAAGTAGTAGTGGAATTTAATGTGTATACTATTTGGTGAAAAGCAGTATTATCTGATGCATTTCATAGCTACAAAAATTTTTCTATATTCAATATTTCTTTTAATATGCTGCTACACTCCAAATGAATTTCCTCCCAAGGGACGATAAAGTATTGTGATTATGATTGATTGATTTTGATGAACCATCTAATAAAACATTATCTACGTTAGTAATTGAGTTATCAATAAACAGTGACTGAAATGCCTAGGACAATGGCTAGTTGGAGCACATTAACATACCGCCACACGCATGCATGCACGCACTCTCGCGCACGCGCGCACGCACACACACATAGTGTTTAATAGACATCTTTGCCTAGCCAATCTACACCATCCAGCCTGGGTAATGCAGCCAGCACTGTTGCCAGTGTAGATGTTGACAGAACACCACGTGGCAAACCACTCCAGCTTGTGAAGGAGTCTTGTGTATCAGAGCAATGAATATCTCAGACAGCACAGTGACACAGACCAAGGGTGAACAATGGGAGGGTTTGTGACCCCATGGGGGGATAATAATGAGTATCTTGTCAGCTGGTTCTATGGTCATCCCATCATTCATATTGTCTCTACAGCGTACTTGGAAGGACTTTCAGTCAGAGTTCATGAAATCTGATTCTTCTTCGGCAAGGTAGACTCTTGCCCATCTCTCTTGTACACAGCATGTGGGTATTGCAGGTAATTAAAGTGAACACTTGTATTCAGATCAAATTAATCTCCGTCAGACAGGAGAGTCAGTTGTCTGGGTTTGGAATGGTGCCGGCTGTCAAGGTGTAAAGCACAAGATGGAGTTATAATCAAGACTGGCTTTGTTGGGAAAATTGTTAGTGTCATTTTCGTGTTGAACTCCCAACCTTTGAGGGAGTTGATGATGGATGTTGTGCATCTCAGACAGTGCAAGTAAGATTGGGGACATTCCCTGAATTGTTCCTTGAATCATTTTACTACTTATAATTGACCCCCCTGCTATTCAGGAATAAACGGGAATATTTGTGGGACAAAGCTGAAAGGAAAGAACAAATATACATATTCGTCATTAGTTGGAGCCTAGTAAAATATAGAGGTTATGCAACGTGTGGTTCTATAGTGCACTGGCAAACTGCCATTGATATTTCTAAATACAGGTAACCAGAATTGCAAATTAAATTGAGGAATTTATCTTGTCTATACCTTAGTCAGGTAATCATCATGAAGATTACATTATCCCCATACTTGGTAGGTCTACCATCTACTTATAAACACCTGCTTGATTTTCAGAGAGTTTTCAATTTGCATTTCTTTTAGGAACAGTTTTTTTATTGTATACCTGTAGATAGTTTTTTAATTTGCATAGTTAGAAATTGTTTTTAATTTGACTTGTAGTGAATTTGGAAAGCGCCTATAAGCAGTTATGGTTGTATAGGATGCTACGAATATTTGTATATTCATGATTGATATGTTGGTTGATTGATAAACGTGCTCTTAAAATACGTGGATCCGGTTTTAGACAACATCTGTTTAAAATAATTGTTATCATACTTGCAAATCTGTACAAATAGTTGTGTGTTTGTTCCAGATCCAGATAGACAGACCAGGCGCAGGAAGTGGCCATGAAGGCAGGTCTCTGAGGACTAATTTGAGCAGGAAGCCATCATCATCTCGCTGGTTCTCACAAGGCCACAACGACAAAAAGGTGAGAAGCGCAGATTATTCATTATATGAGTATTTTGTAAATTTGCTACATCATAAATTATTTTTCATAGGCATCGGAACGTGGTGAATGTTGGGACCTGCACACATGTTAAGGCTCACCAAAACAACTCCAACTGCAACCCCCTGAGACTCACCAAAAACTTCCAACTGCTCCCCCCAATATTGGGGGCTAAACATATTTCAAGCCCCCCCCACATAGCCCCCATGCCCCCTCCATGGTTCCGACACCTATGTATTTAAAAACTAATTTCAACACCCAACACTAGTTGCATAAGCCAGACTGACTTTGGTTAACAGTGGTGCCACCTGGTGAAGAGTATATCAATATTTCAGATATTGCTTGGTATAGTGGTGCCACCTAACGACCAACGTGTCATGTTACTGTGGTCATTATTATCATGAAGAACAACCATAAGGATATGTACAGGCAACATTCCTCGATGGGTGCAGTGTCCTGTGGGTATTGCCTTGACTGTCACCAGGTAACTAACTACATGACTACCTTGTCTGGTTCAGCAGTTACCTGCACTTAACAAAAAGGGACATCGATCTGATGTTCAACAGATCAACAGGCAACACGACGTGGCAAGGAGAGACCAGAGCAGACAGTCTACACATTATGTTGCACAGCTCGCCTGCCACCACAGAACGTTGCACCAGCCGTCAATACAAACAAAGGGCAACTGATTGATCTCATCTTCGAAGATCTGGTTGCTCACAAGTGCGAAGTGGGATGGCACCGTCCTGGTCGTTGCGGATGACGCAGACATCTCTTGTTGTATTTCTGTCACCAGAGCAGTATCCTGCAAAGTTCTGATGGTTTCGCCAATTCAAAGATGAGCTGTTCTAGACCTCAACGCAGCTGCAGAAGAACACAGCTCCACTGCCTCACGTTTACTGGCTGCTCACGGTCTCGCAGGTTAACATACTGTGGCATCATACTTTGGTGTTGGCAAGATTGCAGCTCTGAAAGTTCTGTGATATGGTCAATGTTCTTTCAACTTATTGAGAAACACCAGCGGACCACCTTTTCAGTGGAAGTAATGGACCAGGCCACACACTTTATGTTGGTCTGCTACGGTCAGCATATGTCATTCAGTGACGAATGCACGCAAATGTGGTTTTGTAAAGTTAACATAAGCAAGGCTTCCGAACCAAAGGGTTATTCACTGCCACCTACAAATAAAGCATTCCAACAAAATATGGCTACAGCAAGGCTTCCGAACCAAAGGGTTATTCACTGGCTACAGCAAGGCTTCCGAACCAAAGGTTATTCACTGCCACCTACAAATATAAGCATTCCAACAAAATATGGCTACAGCAAGGCTTCCGAACCAAAGGGTTATTCACTGCCACCTACAAATAAAGCATTCCAACAAAATATGGCTACAGCAAGGCTTCCGAACCAAAGGGTTATTCACTGCCACCTACAAATAAAGCATTCCAACGAAATATGGCTACAGCAAGGCTTCCGAACCAAAGGGTTATTCACTGCCACCTACAAATGAAGCGTTCCAACAAAATATGGCTACAGCAAGGCTTCCGAACCAAACCGTTATTCACAGCCACCTACAAATATAGCATTCCAACAAAATATGGCTACAGCAAGGCTTCCGAACCAAAGGGTTATTCACTGCCACCTACAAATAAAGCATTCCAACAAATTATGGCTACAGCAAGGCTTCCGAACCAAAGGGTTATTCACTGCCACCTACAAGTAAAGCATTCCAACGAAATATGGCTACAGCAAGGCTTCCGAACCAAAGGGTTATTCACTGCCACCTACAAATGAAGCGTTCCAACAAAATATGGCTACAGCCCCTCTGCAAGTAGCGATTTGGCTTCATGCCTTGAATGCAGATCCATTTGTACTTGAACATACAGCTTACTGTCGGTGGCAGGAGGATGACTCTACTGCACTCAGTCCAAATATTGCCCTTCCCCCACCCAGATACTTTGTTAGCCGCAGTGTCAAAGTTGAAAACAATACAATACCATGTTACCACGGAAATGGATGAGGCATGTTTTCTGCTTGCCGCGAACTTGAAATATACCATCTGTCACATCTTCTGCTACCAATTTTCTTGCATTCTTTACATTTTTCAAAACAAATAATGTTGGCATTAAATGTCTTATATCTGAAGAAATGTTAAAAGACATTTTAATCATGTGTGTATGTTATATGCTTGAAATTATATGACAATTTGCATCGTAACCATTTTGTAGCATGTTATAGGTCGCCATCTTGTTTTATTTAAACCTTTTCGTATCAATGATGATGGATTCAAATTCCTCATATCTGGAAACATATAAAACAAGATTTCAATTATGTATATAATATTATTATCTTGTCGGATTGCAAAGATATCATAAATAATAAAAACTATATTAGGCAAAAATGGGTTTACCATTACCCCCTCCGCTGCTGGACTATATTATTGCAATCTGCTTCCCATTCTGTTTCGAGAACTGTTATATCCATGACTCAATGAAAGTTCATACATATTGTAATAACATATGAATCAAAACTAATGTTTTAGTAAATATTATAGAAATACATATTATTTCCTTATATGGGGTCTGCATAATTACCTGTTTCAGAATGTTTATTCCATGCAAGCAATCTTCAAATTTCATGGACAATTGAACCTCGCTTTACGATCACAATCAAAGTCCCTTAGGACAGTCCTAAATTATTTCCATAACACTAACGTATAGGAAACTAGTCCCTCTATTAAGGTCACCTTGCTATTCAGGTCACTTTCACCCAGTCCCGAGGGTGACCTTATTAGTGAGGGTCCACTGTACAAACTTCTGATAAATTCTGCCACGTTTTGTAGAATCCCGGGTCAGTGCGACACGTGCCAGCATCCCCTGGTGGCAGAGATTCTGACAGCGGCTGTTCTGCGGACAACATCACAGACAGTGGGCGTGGCTCCAATGAAGATGTCAGCCTGGAGATGAAACAACAGAGCCAACGACGTTTGGCAGGTAATAAATACACTGGGGGCCTGTAGCATGTTTTTTGGGGGTACATTTGTTATCTTACTGTGATTGCATCCAGGCTCCGGGAAAAACATCCAACTGCAACAATTGAGACCTCTCTAACTGGACACCGCCTTGTTGAAGCTGCGCAAAATATATAACTGCACCCCCCTTTGAACCTTGAGCAGAACTCTTTGTTACTGATAAACGGATCAACTGTACTTTCTTAAAGAAGTTACAAAATTACACTAGACAGATATGTTATTTATAAAATTATTCACACTAAGTGAACAAACTTTAAAATGTGTGATATTGGATAGTTTTATAAATCCTCATAGAAAACAGAAAATCAGCATATTGATTGATTTATTTAGCTGTGTCATGTTTTTGTGGGGCAATAACATTGTAAAATTTTTGTTTCTGTCTTGTCATCCAGACTGTTATATTAATTATATAGTATTTGTTTTAGTCATGTCATCAGACTATAACATTGTATAAATGTTTGTCATGTAACAAAAATTGTGTCATGAATTGTATATTTCTTATATTATGAGACATTGACACTGTAAGATTGTTGTTTCAGTCGTGTCATTAGACATGTTATACATATTATACAATGTTCAATGTATAATATTGAAGTCAGGAAAGAACAACATTGTAAAATGTTTGTTTCCATCATGACAGCAGACTGTAACTTTGTATAATCATGAGACAGTTACATTTTACACAATTTGTTTCTGTACCTATCAGCAAACTGCAACTTTATATAATGCTTCTTTCTGTTGAGATTAATATCAATATTATTCTAATAAATCTCTCTCTCTCTCACCAGGAGATAGCCAGCACCCTCCACCCTTAGCCCGATCGGGCAGCAGCCGTGTACAGACTCAGCACCTGCCACCTGGTGTCCAGAAGCCGCGACGACCCCCACCCCCTCCTCCTTCAACACAGATTCACCACGCCCCTAGTGACTATGGACAGTTTGTGACGAATGGAAACCTACATTTCCCTGAGGAGGGCAGTGTTCGTTTGCAAGGAAGCGATGGATTCTATCATGCCAGTCATGTGTAGAGCTGTTCTTTGCTGTATTGAATGCTGAATAACAGCAATTGTACATACGTTGTAATACTATAGTTGCTACTTGTGCTCAGTACTCTGTTCCTTGCAGTTAAACTTGGAGGCGGTTCATATGAATGAGCATAGTTCCTGGAGTTTGCTCTTTACATATTCATCTTCTGAGAATTCCTGTTTATCTTGTCTTCATCCCTGTACATGCATCATGTCTGTAGATAAAGGTTGAATTGATTAGTGCTGACATTGTCTCAAAATATACACTTCTGATTGCAGAAATAACGTCTGTGTCAGTTGTATGTGTTGGTCATATTAACAGTTGTGTTCAGTAACCTTTTAACCATGCGTGCCAGACATCTTGCTTCAAGTAGTACTGGGATTAAAAGTAACTTTACAGTTTGTGTGATGTTACCAGGATGGTTAGGATGATAACAGTGTTGACTGAGTATAAATTGTGCCATGTTGATTATTATCAACAAATGGCACCACCTTATCATGATATGTGTATGTGACAAATTGCAAAGTGTGAACATTAATAAACTTATCAGTGTTATCATGTAAATTTTGTATTATACACTTGAGATCATTATTTCTGTACAGAGTTGTAGATAACATGATTTAGACAAGTATTCAAGTATCCACTGTTGATATTATTCATTATTGTAGAGAAGACCTACAACATTGTTAAATCACCTTTCCATGTTAGACTGAGTATAAAACATGTCAGGAAATTAATGCATGTAAGATTGCTACCTCTACTGTTCATGGCTTAAACTGAATACTTTAATAATAATTTGTAAATATTTTTTCTTATTATGTGTTATCCAAAGCAAGGCAGATTGTTTGCGAGTCATTATTATTCATGTAATAACATCAGTTGGTTGATAGTGAATTCAAGTTCCATTCAGATCATTATCCATGTAATGACATCAGTTGTTTCATGGTGAATTCATGTTCCATTCAGTTTACTATTCATGTAATGACATCAGTTGTTTGATGGTGAATTCATGTTCCATGCAGTTTATTATTCATATAATAACATCAGTTGTTTGATGGTGAATTCATGTTCCGTTCAGTTCATTTGATGACATCCGTTGTTTGATGGTGTCAGTTGTTTGATGGTGTTCCATTCAGTGTCTAGACTGTAGAGGGTATAACATACTACATAGCTGTTTTGTAAATTCATATATTTATTATTACAAACACCATCAGTTGCGTTCAACTAATGTTTTAAAGATGACTTAATTACAGGTTTTTATTCTTCCAATACTTAAAAGAAGCACCTCAGAGGTGCAAATATGTTTGGATATTCTTGTTTGTACAGAGTTTTGTATATATTTAACACATTGTAATACTCAATTACACAAATATATTATTTCAGTAAAGTCATTATAATACAGTATGTCATATTGTGTCTTGTCTATATATCAAATCATCCATGTATTAAGAAACATAATGGTTAATTAATGTTCCTTTGTATGCAATATCATATACACATTATTATAAATAGCATTATTTTGCCCACAGAAAATGAATAATACTTGTTTATTATAAATGAACTTTATCAGGACAGGAAATATGCTTAATTAGTTCACACAAATTATCCATTCATAAACACAAGTTATCCATGCATAAATTTCAACTGGATGATATTTCATATAAATAAATATAAACCAGGGGTGTAGGAATGTTAGCTGAATTCCTTGTACTTCATCCCAGTTGTTGATTCCTTTGGTCGTGACTTAAATCGCGAGAAAACTGCAGATGCCCGTGCCCCAGATCAAAGGGTGATTGAGGAATTCCAGTATAATCACCAGCCCAACGATTCACACGAATCAGTGGCATTGGTTATTTTCTTCTACTTCCCAAACATTACATGGAACATCAGTCAATCTCAAATACAGCGCCCTCCAGAAACAGTGGAACCTCACTACTAAGGTCACCCTTAGGAATGGACAAAAGTGACCTGAATAATGAGGTGACCCTATTAGCGGGACTAATTTCCTAAACTTTAATGTTACAGAAATCATTTGGGACTGTCCTAGAGTGACCTTAATTCCAAGGTGGTTTTATACCGCGGTGACAATAAAGCGAAGTTCAACTAACTTGAATCTGTGTAAGTAAATTTTTCACTTAACTCAATCTTTTTCCTCGTCCTGGATCTAAAGCATCGGTCCGGATGCTGGTTCTAGAATTGCAACAAGATGATTTGATAATGGGCCCTGCTTCTCTTCAGTGTTTGGACGGCACAACCTATAGAATGTAGAGTAATCAACACTGGCGTCTCGCACTCAAGAATGACCTGTAGCCACTAGTAAGAACATTGGAATATCATTCTAGATTGACAAGAGACAATGATGGTTATATAATATAATATATCAACCAAATTTCCCTTAACTGCACGTACGAGTTAAAATAGTTGTAGTGTATGTGCTGCATACTCTCTTTCAGCTGCATACTCTCTTTCAGCTGCGACTAGGGGTGAAAAGATTAAACATTCTCAGTGGTTATAAATTGAAAACAACCTTATGACTATGAAAATTAGCACAATGAGGTAATCACCTAAAAATTACAGGCACGTCATTTGTATTAATATGTTTGTTTCACAAGAATTAAAGTAAAATAGTGACCTGTCCAGTAATTTATGGTTTATACACTGTACATTTTGTATTTATAACTGTAAGATGCAAATAAGAAGATAACTTTGTTCATGTGCTTACTCATCTTGTGTAGAACATTTATAATTATATTTGTAATTTATATATTTGGTGAAATTATACAAAATAAAGTGAACATTTATAGTGATACCAAAAAAATGTCTTTATGGCCGATATGGGGATCGAACCCACGACATTCGCGTTATTAGCACGACGCTCTAACCAACTGAGCTAACCGGCCGGTGACTGATGGAAGTACCTTCGTGGAGCAACATATGCTAATTGGTTGACTAACCAAGCTAATAGACAAAATTTTACTATCAAAATATGTGTGTTAATTACGATTATTTCAATTCACAAAAGTAATAATTATATTAGACAAGTAAACAATATCCTGTTTCGATCTTCAAATGAGTGTGAAACAATCGTACGCCTTATGCCACTATGCGTCGCCACCATGAATTTGCTATTTTACGTTTCCGAAAGGTGGTAGCACTGTCCACTGCCTTTTTCGAAGAGCGTTTCGCTATCAAGTAATTGTCTTGTTAATGGACAACGAAATTATTCAAAATTGACAAACACTGTGTAAAATATGCACACGTAAGCCTAACATGTTAATAGTTGAAACACTTTATTAGAGGATTGTGATTATTAAAACAAATTGCACTGGAATGTTTCCTAGTAATAATACAATCTTTATTTTCGCACAATGAAAATGGCAATTGTAAATTCTTTAACATACAATAATAAAACGGCTGACATCACCATCATCATTTAAAATAGTGTATATCTTAATTGTTTTTATTTCTAGCATTTCGTATAAAATATTCACGTTAGATATTATTTCGTTTGATACACCAGCCTGCCACACACGTTGAATATATATGCAGACACATCATGAATTGCGTTATTTTCGTTTAGGATGTGACGATAATTTGTGCTACTATTTGACCATGGATTTTCAATAGATATCTTGGCAACACTGCTTACAATCGGTGAATTGTGGTTGATGGCTTTATTAATAAATGTTGTGAACCTTTGCTTCAAGATGACCAATAATGGTAAACTTTCCGATAACAATAATACAATTATAACATCACCGTGTGTAAGCGGTGCTAGCCCCCACAACTTCCTTAGTGCTTTTCGTCATGCTATGCAGATAATGCCAACACTCTTACTCTGGAGATCTCATGGTGGAGCTCCATAGTAAGAGCAGCAATATTGTTTAAATAAATTGCACTTTACAGTCGTCTTAATATGACCACAATCGGCCTTGAACGTATCAAACCCTCTCCAAAAGTTAGCAGTGGCTTCGGCGACTAAACTATACTTTTTAACAACGGATATATGATGGCCCAGGTATACAGCATCCTGGATACTATACCACGCGGTGCCATTGAAAACCACAGTTCTGTTGTCGGGTTTACAACTTCGACCTCTAAAATCAGATATCTGCTCTTAGAACCGTTAAAATCTACACTGTATTCATCTGCATGTTTTTGTTCTCGAAAATCTCGATTAAAACTTTCTGTCCGGCTCCTGTGGGTGTTAGCATAGGTCGTCTGCTTAACCAATACCACCCGTATATATTGATTACCCATGTGGCATCCAACACCACTTTTCTGTAACTGTTCAAACAATCCATTGTGTCATTTGCATTGTAATAACTGATTGTTTCCATCGTAACATATGTGCAGTGAGTAGAGGGCATATTTTGCTTAAAACCAAATTGCAAATGCGATGTTGCAAGCGCATTTTATTCCTTAGATTGTATAACAACATCAAACAGTTTAGCAACAATGCTACCAAGAGCAATAGCAGTAAAATTGTCGGATATACGTATTAATTGTTTGTTGTCTTTTGGTATAGGGACCATAGTTCCCATTAACATTGAGTCGGGGCTAAGCCCATGTATCAATATACATTTAAAAGTTAATGCTAACAACACATATAATATTTTCGGACCATGTATGATATGATCAGAATTAAGACCCTCTTCACCATCCGACTTACCCAGCTTCGTTTGCTGGACACCTTCGATAACCTCATCAACTGATATATTATATATATATATTGATCTGCTTATTAATCTCCGCACTTACAGCATCCCTGTCATCAACATCATACGATACACTATTGTAGTGATGATTATATTTATATAGGTTTTGCATATTTTTTTTTTAAAAAATTGTTGTTATTCATTTAAGCCACGGGTCGCCAAGCAAGCACCGTGACCAGTATTTTGGGTCGCAGCCAAAAAGGGCTGCGTTACCTACTAACTTCCTACAGTGAAACTCACGCGGCCAGGAAAAACCCAGCGTGGCTGGTTTCGTTCACTCACTCAATTGTACGGGTGATTCAACTCGTGAATCAACAAGGTTCTTTCTGTCGACGCCGGCTGCTAAGAAATAATACACAACTAAATTCGCAAGAAGTTATGTTCGATAACTGTGACAACTAACCAACATAGTAATATGTTTGGGAAATGGTTACTGAGAGTGCTTTGCATCATCACATCAATTGCGTTTTGTAGCTAACTTCGGCCTAGATGCGTCACGACTCACTCGATCCGACTATATGATTTGTGTGTGTCTGTGTTTGTGCGTTGAAGTGCGCGCTTGAGTGTATGTGTGTGTGTGTGTTGTTGTGTTAGTATTTTTACTTTCAATTTCTAACCATTTTGTTTCATGAATATATCCTGTATACATCGTGCGTGCGTGTGCGTGGCTGGTTTCGTTCACTCACGCACGCACACGCACGAACACGCACCCGCATCGTGCGTGCGTGTGCGTGTGCGTGTGCGTGCGTGTGCGTGCGTGTGTGAACACGTTTTAGTTACACACTGTTGGTAAACGATACGTACTAACATATATATATATATATATATATATATGTATATATATACATCATAACTAATGGTTTCATGTAGTCATAGATGCCATGCCACAAGGGATGTATATATATATATATATATATATATATATACATCCCTTGGCATGGCATCTATGACTACATGAAACCATTAGTTAGATGTATATGTATATATATATATATATATATATATATATATATACATGTTAACATAAGTGTATCGTTTACCAACAGTGTGTAATTAAAAAAAATATATGTATAAGCCTACTGCCTGATATGACAAGGGATGTATATATATATATATATATATATATATATATACATCCCTTGTGGCATATATATATATATATATATATACATCCCTTGTGGCATGGCATCTATGACTACATGAAACCATTAGTTCCGGGAGTAAATTGCAACGCAGAAGCAAACACCCTGGCAGTGGACACCATATATGTCAGCGTGACCGCAGTCAGCACAACATGCAGTACTGGTACACTTGAAAATTGCTTGATTTTCTTACTTCGATTAAGTTTGATCTTTTCCAGCACCAAATAATTTAGCATCAATGTAGAGGTAAGTTATTTGCAACATGTCTACGGTTGTCTAGGACAGTTTTTGAAGTAAAATATCGATATTTGACGTGTTTACGTACCAACTGTTTGTTGTCTTTTGGTATAGGGACCATAGTTCCCACTAACATTGAGTCGGGGCTAAGCCCATGTATCAACATACAGTTACTTGTTAATGCTAACAACACAACTAATATTTTCGGACCATATATGATATATGATCAGAATTAAGACCCTCTTCACATTTCGACTTACCCAGCTTCATTTGCTGGACACCTTCGATAACCTCATCAACTGATATATTATATGTAACATTTTCTTTGATCTGCTTTTTAATCTCCGCACATAAAGCATTCATGTCATCAACATCGTATGACACACGTATATAGACGTGATTATATTTATCGGATAAAAGTTGCGCTATTTCTTCATTACCCACCACACCGTCAATACTAGAAGGCAAGAATATATTTCTGCCCTTTATCCGACTGATTGTTTTCAGAACATGTACCACTTAAAGTTAGGTTGGATCTAAATGTAGACTACATGTTCGAAAGAAACTAGTGTTACAAACTAGCATGGCATAAAGCCAGTACTGAACTCATTAACTAATACAGTAGTGATCTTGTAAACTCTCCAGGATACAATACAACAAAGAGGCTTTGCAGTGTAAGAATGTCATGTAACTACTTATCTGGAGTACACAATGATATATTAACATAATATGTCACATACAATGATATATTAAATGTGTGCATAGAAGCACCTAGAATTTATACCTACCACCTGCCCCAAAAATAATTTTAATTCATCTGGTGGTAGAAGGAAGATGCCTGGGTAGGCAAAGGAAGTTGAACACCTGAAACACGAGGCCATCTTCTGATATCGACAGTCGTGAGCAGCGGCCACGCCAGGGCGATATTACAGAAGTGAGGCGTATAACAAGAGCTTGGTATCATATAACAAGAGCTTGGTATCATATAACAAGAGCTTGGTATCATACGGCTATTAGAAAAATGGTAAGAGAAGATGACAGAATTCGTACTACTAAGATGGCTGGAGACATCAGTGAAAATAGAACCAGGGATTTGTGGTCTGAGGTGCGCTCATGTTTTTTACAATGTACATGAGGCGTATTCCTAACCACATCTGTATTCATGTCACCCCCGAATATAACGTGAGCGGGGCTGTTAGTTGTATTAACTGCTGCATTTCACCTAACACATCCATATATTTAGCAAACTTATCGTCTTCCGACCAACATAATCAAGCTTGAAAGATAGGCCTAAGCCTGAGCCCGGAGCTTTATCAGCTGATGCTGTCGGTTCGGTCAGACATGACATCCGAAGTCGGAGAATGTTCGCCGATGATATCGGAGGCCGTGGGGGGGCAACCTCGGTTTCCACACACACACACACACGCGCTCACGCACGCACGCACGCACACACACACACCCTTGTTCTTGAGGCTCGCCAAACAACCCACATTAAAATTCAAACTCTCCAAAAATGTCAATTTGCATCCCCCCAGTTCGCCACAAAACACCTTCAGGCTCACCAAAACACAAAATTCCATCCAAGATGCATCCCTTCTGTAAATACGGGGGGCTCATCGCAACTCCAGCCACTCACTAAACAATTTACATCTTAAAATGTATACTCCTTTCCTAAATAATGGGAGACTACTCCTATATCCAGAGCCCCACCATAAATATTGGGGTCAGCCCTTCCGTACGCCCCCTGCCCGCGGTTCTATAAGATTGATACTGAACAATAAAGGTATAACAATGTATGAATGTACATCAATAGTCTTATATTGCAAAAACACATAGTTAATAGAAAACAAAATTCGCAGGACACAAACTACGGAATTGGTGGAATGACCCAGCTACGACTGAATTTTTTTTAGTTTTTCGAAATTCCTCGTCGGTTAAGGATTTTTACCGGTTTACGTTTTTTTTAGCAACATCTACCTCTACGAATGCTGCGGGAAAACCATCTTCTGCGTCTGAGTGTATATATATAACTATATTTTGATAGTGGCGGTAGTGGGACTAGTGCGTCTGTGACATTGTCATCTCATTGAATGAACATTTGTGTTTCCCCCCCACTGCACTGACCAATGCCCTGGAGTAGGACTACATGTATGGCTTCTGAAGCCAGTTAAGACGGTCGGGACGGAGCCAGGATAGTAATTTGGTTAGCACTTATGGTGAATACACTAAACAGTACATGAACAGTTTATTAGTTTTGTGTTAGTTAATGTTAAGTATGGTTTAATAAAAAGTATGTTCATACAAGGCAATACGACATAAACTGAACAAATAAATTAGACCCCATGTAATTTTAATGATGTGCCCTCCGAATCACCGCAGAGGTCGCACAAAATCACCAAGCCATGGGTGCACGTAGTTTGTGGTATACCCAGTTTGTGGTATGTAAGTTTGTTGTAGGCTACTTCGTTTCCTAACATTGCACGTATAGCCAATGCTAAGCATAATTGAATTCCACACAAGACAGTTCTAAATATACTAATCAACTTTAAATTAAACATGCGAGACGCAAAAGACTGTCATTTTGGGTTGAACACTTTGTACGTTGATATTATCAGCGTTTATTTAAAAAATCTCCACTACAAACCCATATGACGAATACCCCTAGAGCATAGCAGATAAAGTAAATACTCAATTGACACGGCATAATTATCCAAAAGATGACGCCACCTCCATTTATAGTCAAAATTGTCGGACAGAAACGGGTGGTTGGGATATCAGTCGCTTTGGGGCTAATGGGTTGGCAGAACAGACTGGTTGGTTCTTTGACTATTTCGGTTAAATGGCCAAACTGAGTGATTGGTACTGTTGTTTGTTTCACAGCTGAATATTGATAAAGTCAAACGTTGTCTTTCCGTTTGAATAGATCTGAAAGAGGTTTTTTTGCATATTGCGTGTTCATTTTTTAAATCCCGAGGTATTGGTGTCTAACTTAGATGTACATAACACCAATGAGGGTTAATCTCTATAAAATTACAAATCACATACTTTGTCTGTCACTTCTATTACGACAACTGCGGTTGTAAATTAATGGAAAAACTGCTTCGTTGATGCATTCACTTGCTAACTTCAGAGTTTGTTATTTTGACACCATACTATTACCCAATTACCTTTAGGTACATGGCTTCATAGTTTTGTAGTTAGAAGACTTTGCTAGTCTTGTAATAAATACATCGATGAATTCCTCGTCCGTGCGTCTGCTGACACAAAGAGTGAAGCCATACGGTAGACCTGTCGCAATGTCTTACGCGACCATTGTCACGGCCTTGCAACAGATCCAGTGTCACAACTTACGCAGACCCTCTGTCACCCTTCGCAAACTCCCCCGATTACTTCGAACCATCTGATCGATTCATTGCATTGTCCTTTGAGCTGCTTAACTGTCGAGTCTATGTCGGGGCGTGTGTGACACGGTGTTGGCTTCCAGTAGAAAGTGGTAAGAAGCGTCATAAAGCGTTGAACGTTGGGTTTTCAACCATTCACCAAGCAGCGTTTTGTGACGTCGAGTCGTTTTGAGAATTTACGAAGTAGGCACAATTAACGAAGGAGGATTTTCACTTTCAATCGGTGCACACATTCAAGATGACAGATTCGTACGAATTCATCGAAACGATCAGATACATCCATAGTTTGGACTACAGGTTCAGGCGTTCTTGCGAGCAGATCATGATCTTGAATAACAAGATCGACGACATGCAGTCACGTCTCGACAGCGCCTTCGAAGACAGGCAGCGTACGTTCAGCTATAACATTCGTTTGCGTCTGGCAATACTGGAAGGCGTGCGTAACATGTTTTACGAGTACGCCATGAGCGTGGCAGACGTGTTGGAGAGTCTTCGGGGCTAACGACGGAGGCCAGTGAGAATGACGCCGATTTGTCCGCGACGGATGGAGTTACAGAAGACGAAGGCAGCGAAAATAACGACGAGTGAAATAGGCACCGGTATTGAAAAACAAACGGCTCTTCTCAGAGCCAACCAAATCGTTACAAAAGAGTTATTCCATGTTTAGTTGTTCAAGAGTGAGTGTGTTTGTGCGATTTGACTATTGCGACTGCATTAATCCATAAAGAGAGCAGCAGCTAATGAAAAGATAAGTGTTATACTAATTAAGATGTACATACAATGTATGTGCGCATTCAAACACGCACATACACGCACGCACACACCCACGCGCACGCGCGAACAAACTGCCTTACATTCACCGTTCACAAAATGATCAACACCCAGTCTGCAAATGGACATATCCTTGCGGCCGGCCCAAGTAGACCGGGGTAGACATAACCTAAAACCGATCACGGACACTATTTTGAATGTTGGGAAAAATGTAGCCGTAAAAAAGCCATAGGAAACAAATTATCAGTAAGAGTGTGCAACAGAACTTCTTTGGCATATTCGTCTTACCATCAATAAAACATGTGCAACTTTGTATTAAGTGGGGGTTCGTTCGTACAAATTGTGTTTCACAAACTACTTATACCAGCCAGTACATTAGTAATGTTCACACATGAAGACATAAATTGCCTGATTTAAACATCACCTATCCTGGCTCTAATACGTCATACTAAAGTTGTGATGGGTTTTGTCCGTGAATGTTATGTTCGTGAGGGTCGTGTTTTGGGGATTTGCCGGAGTGGTTATGTCTGCGAGTGGTTTTGTCCGTGAGGGGTTATGTTTTGAGAAGATTTATCTGTGAGGGGTTTTGTTCGTGAGGACTTTTGTCAGTAGGCCTACCATCTTTCGGTGCAGGCAAGAACTATGAAGCCTCTCCCTCGATCTGCCTGTTATCCCTGTTGGGAATCTGCAGATTATTTCATCAAAATCAAAAAGAAGAAACTTTAACCTGAACGAGAAGGCGACCGTTCTTTCCCGTCGATGCGCTTCCGAGTGCGGCCGCCGAGGTGACGTAGGCCGACTATGACGTCGCGCAACTTGTTGTTGTGTTTAAAAATGGCGGCAACATTGATCGAAGCGTGTATGTGCATGTGTGTGTCTGTGTAACATAAAATAGTCAATATTAGTATAGAATATGTGCATACATACACTCGGTCTGTACAAATGTAGGTTATATTAAAAGTCATCATTGAAACAAAAATAATCGTATGTCAAACAAGCAGGGTCACCTACTCGTAACCTATAATGTATTAAAGCGAATGTTACTGTCAAGAACTAGACTAAACAGCTCAAATGACATTTTTGTAAAATATTTTTTTTAAATTGAATACAACAAAATATTACTTTTCAGAGAAGACGATAATACTGATCTACTGTGTATGTTTATAAACAAAACTAACGCAATCAACAATATCATAATAAAGACAGATCACACATATATGACAATTAATGTCATTGACTCTCAACAAGTTAATTACTTGTTTGCCCAATTGTCATCTAGTGCTGCTTAGTCCTGACGGAATGCTTGCTAAACTGTATTAATTCATGCACACAGGTTACACTTGCCCTATTTGCGACCATTGAATTAAACTGTTCAGCCCGTCTTGGCAGGAGAACCATTGTCACACCTCGGGACTCGTCGCCTGCTTAACAAGAGACCGGTAATTGGGAGAGACTCGCGCTCAGACATTGTCACACGTTGAGTCGCCCGTCATAATTACGTACCTCGATATCTTGTTATTTTTGTCACTTGAGCAGCTCACTGTTGCTACTTGTTTGACATTGTGTTGCCAATGTTCTCGCCATCATGACGCTATAAATTCACACACGTCGTTAAATCCGTTATACAACAAACACAAATTCGTTCTCGAAGCTCGTCCATTGCAGGTGTCGTAATTTCGAATATTTTTGTATTATTGGTATTGGGGAATGTATTTCCGTTTTGGGTGAATCGAAAATCAAGCAACCGTTTAATCTTGAGTAGTTGCAAAGAGTATCATTTTCAAGATGGCTTCTTCAAGCGTCGATGGCATGATCGCAGACATCCGTGTCTTGGAAAACAAGTTCAGGCGTTCTTGCGATCAGATCATGATCTTGAATAATAGCATCGATGCCATGCAGTCACGATTCGATTGCGCCTTCGCCGACAGCCAGCGAACATTCCACTACAACATTCGATTGCGTCTGGCAACATTGGAAGGCGTGCGCAACATGTTCCTCGAATACGAGACGAGGGTGGCGGACAGGGTGGAAGGTCTACAACGCCTGCTTGTTGATGCCTCACAGGCCGAGCCCGAGTTGACAGATGTCTCTCACGAGATGAACGAACGAACTGAAGAAGAGGGAAGCGAAAGTGACGACGCGTGAACATGTATTGGATACTAAAATAAGGTTCTTCTCAGAGCCAACCCTACCTTC
The DNA here is from genome assembly GCA_020002185.1 of Paraescarpia echinospica. Classification (NCBI taxonomy): domain Eukaryota; kingdom Metazoa; phylum Annelida; class Polychaeta; order Sabellida; family Siboglinidae; genus Paraescarpia; species Paraescarpia echinospica. Next base: position 39,543,384 of record CM034543.1, read on the forward strand.
ACAAAAGAGTTGCTATATGCATCGTGGCTACGGACCTAGCATCGTTATATGTGCTTGTAGCGAGCGTGCTTTTGATCCCAGAAAAGAGAACTGCAATTCCGTTTTGTAATTGCACTCGCAACAATGTGACTTGTACACACAATACCACAAACATCACTATTTTAATCGATATTTGTTTCAAAAAGAATATACGCAGTACGTGTCTTGGTCTTTTCGTGGAACATCTTTATATGGTTGAAGTGAGATTGGAAATGGACTAGTTTGGTATATGGACGCGAGGTTATATGAATCATGCGCTGCCGTTTCGACCCTTAAGCAAATCCGTTCACTCTACGTTGCTCCAGTTCACTTGGATGTATAGACCGTTGTAGATAATGTTGTGTACGAATAGTATACGCGCAATAATTGTTAAAGTGGCTGAGTCCTTCTCAGAGAAGTCGAGATGGTGATCAATTGAACAGTTCTGTCAGGGTGTGAAGTGTAACGCCCTTTAAACAGTTCTAAGAACTGGATACCGCAGTATATAAGAACTTAGCTCGTTTATATTTTAACAATGGAATGTTTTATGTGTTTTTGTTAATTCGTAACTTTACGATGCAAGGAATTAAACACAATTGTCACAAGTCGATCCACAGTCTCGGCTAGATCTGGTATGCGCAAATTCTGTTTCAAACAGTGTTTGATGCCGCCGAAAATACGCCGTGCTTTAAGCGAAACTCAGTGTCGTTTTTATTTAATCTATGACGAACCTTCAAAGTACACATTTACAAATCCGCGAACATTATTGTAAATCGGGGTGTTGTTGCTTGTTACCACCAGTATCAAATTAAGTAAAATAGTTTAATAGCCTTGAAACATTGTCGAAACCATCCGATCTTCCTGACTCCGTCCGTCAACTTTGCGTTTTTTATTTATTTAGGTTTTGCATATTCTTTTTTATAATTTTTGTTATTTATTTAAGCCACGGGTCGCCAAGCGAGCACCGTGACCAGTATTTTTGGTCGCACCCAAAAGGGGCTGCGCTACCTACTAACTTCCTACAGAGAAACTCACGCGGCCAGGAAAAACCCAGCGTGGCTGGTTTAGTTCACTCACTCATTGTACGGGTGATTCAACTCGCGAATCAACAAGGTTCTTTCTGTCGACGCCGGCTGCTAAGAAATAATACACATCTAAATTCGCAAGAAGTTATGTTCGATAACTGTGATAACTAACCAACATAGTAATATGTTTGGGAAATGGTTACTGAGAGTGCTTTGCATCATCACACCAGATGCGTTTTGTAGCTAACTTCGGCCTAGATGCGTCACGACTCGACTCAGTCCGACTATATGATTTGTGTGTGTCTGTGTTTGTGCGTTGAAGCGTGCGCACGCGTGAGTGTATGTGTGTGTGTGTGAGTGTTTGTGTGTGTTTGTGTTTGTGTGTGTGTATGTGTGTGTGTGTGTGTGCGTGTGTGTGTGTGTGTGTTATTGTTGTTGTTGTGTTTATGTTTTTAATTTCAATTTCTAACCATTTTGTTTCATGTATATATCCTGTGTGTGTGTGTGTGTGTGTGTGCGTGCGTGCATGCGTGCGTGTGCGTGCGTGTGTGAACAAGTTTTAATTGCACACTGTTGGTAAACGATATACTTATGTTAACATGTCAGGCAGTAGGCTTATATATATATATATGTTTGTTTTATTGTGACTATACGTGTAGGCGTACAACAAGAGAGTAAAGTTGCCAATAACAAAACATTAAAATTATGAGAAGTGGTTAAGCAACATTCGGCAATCACCGGGAAACACATACGTTGTGCTGACTGCGGTCACGCTGACATAGATGGTGTTCACTGCCAGGGTGTTTTCTTCTGCGTTGGAATTTAATTTGATTGGTAAATTAAATTAAATTGCACAGTGTAATAAACAATGTGACATTAACGATAATTTGTATCGATTTGTACTAGTTGTCTCGTGAGAACAACATCAACGTACGTGTGTCGTTTGATAGAAACTAAATATGAAATTCGGATGAGTAACTCCGCTGGTAGGGCTTCGAGGCCGGTCTAGCGTGACACAACACCTCGTGCGGGAATGTCTCGAGGTATTCTATCACGGGCCATTTCTGATTCATAAATTTGTCTTAGTGGTTTCATATTTGCAAACACCGCGCATAATCACACATCACATATTTACAATCCAAATACTCACACACATACCACATACTGGCTATATATGTGCAATGAAGATGCTACACTATCTCAGGGTTGAGCTGAGGTGAAATACAACTTTATTTTATAGCTATAGTCCTTATTAAAAATACTGATTTTATAAGAGAATATCAATATTTCATATACATATTTTTGAAATATATAATGTTTTATTTGAAAATAAAACTTTTTTTTGCCTAAAATAGATATGATTTGGAAGTGTTTAGCCGTGCTGAAAAGCCTCGCTGGCCAAAACCGCCATGGCTGATTGCTTGCGACTGGCCTTGGCGCCCTATGGCTGGTTGCACGACACGCACCCAACTAAGGCGGTGAAATTACGCCCAAGGTGTCACCTACACTTGTAGCTGGGCAGATACTTAGGCGGCGTTGCACGATAGCCACCCAGACGCCGCCTAACTATGTGATTCCGGCACGATTAACCGATAAGCGGATTACCGCGTTATTAGGACAAATCTTAGAACCCAGAATTAATTTCACTTCACACGTTCATCATGGCAGAAACGATAAAACAACCATTCAACCGAAGGGACAATTTTGTGCATGACGAGATCATAGCCTAGGTTCAAGCATACAGCACAAGGACACGCTGCCAGGCGGATTTAAATTAACTCTCATGCTGACAAAGGCGCGACTGTACGCAATTCCTGGTGGTATCTGGCATTCTCGTAAAGGGTAGTGTAGAGTAGGGGGATTAGCCTACCTTAAGCGCACAACGACATAACTCCTAAAAAAACATTTATTCACAAAACACATTTTATCCCACAGAAACCCGTATATGTTCCCCATTGCACATGTGTCATGGAGCATTCCAGTAAAAGTAATAAGAAGCTTTGTGCTAAAAACAAAATATGTTCTGGTAGGCGCAATACCCCGCCTGGTGAGGCAATACAGTGAACGGGGCCAATAGCCTACTGGTGGGCCTATTGCCCCGTACTAATTTAATTACATACAATAGAATGTAAAAATTAAACCATGAGCATAACTATATTATTTTAACGCGCTACGTGACACCTAGATGGAGTTATGGCTACTCGGGATTGTCTCAGGAGTTGCACCCTAATTTGTATGCGAACTCAGCTGCGTGGGTGCCATGCAACCGTCCCCCATGGTTCAACATGGAGCGAGGTAGTGTGGCACGACGTGGTTCTGGCACCGAAACTCGCGCGGCTAGGAAATACCCACCGCGGCTGGTTTCGTTGAAGCAATGTTCGGCTGGTAAAACTCGCTAGTCAACAAGGGTATTTCTGTCGAGGCCAGCGGCATTTAAGTAATAACAAACACCTAAATACGCAAGAACTAATTATGTTTGATAATGGTGGTAATTAATCATAACAGTAATATGTTTATGAAATAATTGCTGTGAGTAAATATGTTGCGTTATCACGTATATTGCGTTTTGTATCTTCTTTACGAAATTATAGTACAACATATTTACTCCCAATAAGGCATCATCTCAGAACGTCGATGTCCAATATCAGGCGAAATTACTTTCGTTGGGGGACGGGGTCGTCTGGCGTCGGACATCGATATTTTACGCGTCTGACCGATACTGTTAATATAATAATCGTATCAATGTTTACACACTTTTGTCTGACGAGATGTGTGGGGGGTTGATGCAATGCAGATGAAAGTAATTTCGTCTGTTACCGGACATCGACGTTCTGAAATGATCCCTAGTTTTTTTCAAAAAATTATGACTCGACAGTTGTGCGCGCACGCGTGTGTGAACTCATTTTAATTATACACTGTTGGTAAACTATATACTGACGCACCAATTCAACATTTTCTGGAAACAATTCACGCATCAGTACGATTTCCGGACAAACGTAAAACCCTTGAACGGTGTGGGACAATCCACGCTAATGACCCAACAGTGCCCATTGGTCTTGAGGGCAAGCGAGATAATGGTTCTCTCTTTATCTCTGAGATTAAATGTGTACTTAGATTTACGTACGTTCAACGGCAGTTGCATCTGCGCATATAGCGAAAAGAAATTCAAATGCGTCACGGTATCGTTGTATTCCAATATAAAGCAAAGCAGCCGCGTCCTCGACACGATCACACACGTAGCAAGGACACAGTGACCACGACCCGACAGACAAGGTTGGACATCGTTGTACGTCTGCAGTGAATAAACATTATAATTGACAGTTTCAGCTGTAGATTCAATGCTTAAAACGTATGTCGACACTCAATGCATAGCCTATGTACGTTTATCGTGTATGTAGCCGAAATGCGATTTCAGGTAGATAGGCCTATAAGTGACATTTCTAGACTGTTAACCGTGTCACGCCTGAACGGTTTTCCATCAGCGAGGGTGTTCACTCGTTTTTAAATGTTCTCCTCAATTGGATTTTTTGCTAATCTTATTTCACATTTATTTTGCGAAAAAGCAAATGTATCCAATGACCTCTATTGATAGCTCGTTTTTGTAATAGTGTTATTTAATTTTGTTGAAAACACGACAACAATTATTCAACGTTTGTATGTGCATCAAATATGATACAGCAGTGATGTAGTAATATATATGGGACAGATTTGACAAAAGCTATATATTAATATGTTGCAGAATCTGTCAACACTGCACGTTTGAGACAGGTTTGAACATGCCTCTAATAGGAGATTTTAACAAGACATGTCAAGACACTATAAATCATGGTTTAATTAACAATATTTATTTTCTATTTTTTATTCGCTGATTTATATGTATTTAACATAAATGAATATTTTTTTAACATTTAAAAAATGGATGTTTGTTTTTAATACAACATCACTGCTCTTCCCTTTGTAGTCATGACATTTACAGATTGACCGAATTTCTTTTGATATGGTTTCATGGGCATGCTGATTACAGTTAAGCCATAGCCTGTTATCTTCACGATGCAACATGTTTTTTTCAGCGTGAACCTCAGAGTTAAAATCCACTTCGTGCAAACACTTGTAATTGTTGTTATCCATTCAGTATATTGAGTGCAGTGTAGTTAGCAATTAGATCCTTCAAGTACACGGAGCACAGGTCATGTGCCCTCATAGCAAACAATAGCTATGATTAACGGCAAGCTTTCCAAGACAGACTGTGGAACTACAGACGGTGTGGACATTGAGTCCTACACATAACTTTATATACATTGATGTCTTCATTCCTATACATTCTGTTAAAACTTAACATAAATATGCAAACCGATTTTAATGCAACACGTTTGAAACTTTTATATCTGGCCTTCTGGAGGACCGATGTTGCACAGCGATCTTCGTACGAGGAACCAGAGCCCCTGTCTGAGCGTTCGATTAAGAAGAGAAGGGTTTATATATATATATATATATATATATATACATATATATATATATATACAGACATATACCCGACCTATACGGGCGTGCATGTGCGCGTGAGTGTGCGTGTGTGTGCGTGTGTGTGCATGTGCGCGCGTGTGTGCGTGCGTGCGTGTGTTACGTTTGCCATCTACATAATCATATCGCGTCGTTTCTGTAGGGATCATTGATACCGTCATCAAGCATGTCATTGGGCACCTATAACAACGACCAACCAGATGTCGCTGACGGCGGCGATGACTCTGCAGACTTGGCGACACTTGTCCGCCATTCTAAGGGCCTAACTCGAGACGCCGCTAGTCGTTACTGGGACAACCGTCTCCGTGGCGCGTCCAGCGACCAACTGGCGCAACTGGAACGCCTCGTCGCTGAGGAGAGGAAACACGTGACATGCGTGCGCATCGCCCACGAACAGGCCAGCGGTCAACCGTCAGCGCATGACCACACCAAGGACACGTGGTACATGGTCGTCACGGTTCTCGCCTTCTCCATGCAGCTGAAGGAGCTAGTCTCTGACGTCATGGGTGACATCATCGCGGATCATGTGACCGCGGAGCCGCATCACGAGGCGTATTTCGAGCGCACGAAAGGAGTGCCGAGCGATGATAACATTCTTGAGATGGCGCTGGACAGACTGGCGAGGAACCAGCAGAGGAACGACTGGGACTACCAGTGGGAACAGATGGAGAGATTCCTCCCGAAGTGGCCGCGCCACCTTGCGGACATGCAGGAGGATCTGTTGCAGAAATACAAAGATTACTGCCAACAGTACAGCGCGCTCGTCCAGCGCACGTGGCAACAACTCCAGTGACGACGTCATCGCAAGACGTCACGAAAGTTGCCATGACATTCGCCTATTTCTACGTTCGTTAGCTTCCTTCGACCAGTAGCCTGTGATCTACCAATTGGTGGTGCAGTTCAAAAAACCAGAATGGTAGTTACTTGGATTTATAGACTTACTTCACGTTTGCTGCTGGTCACGAGGTACTCTCCAGGGGACGCCATTGTTACTTAACGTTAGTTTTACCTGGAAATGACTAGCATACCCATGATTGGACATCACATGGTAAGAGAAAACGAGTTTAAGGAGACAACATCATTTTGATCACTGCTGTTTGTTGGTCCAGTAATCGGTGCTATCTAGTTCTAGTTGGTTCTTATTTTTCATCGTCTCCTTTTTGATATTAAACTTCAAAACATTGAATGTGCTTATATGTTTAACATGAAATTACTCATGTGACCTAAAATTACACATTTTCCTATATCTAATAAAAAATGATATCATTAGCAACATAGTTAATTCGTTTTCTTGTGTATACGTCATCGTAGTACTTCGAACAAATTATCGTGGGGTTTGAAATTCCGAACACATGCAAATCAAATGATTAAACACACTGAAAACGAAATATCTTTAGGCCTATTCCCCAGAAGTTTAGACACCCAAGTGTCATGTAAATACGTACATACCCTCGCTGGCATGCAATCACACACACGCACGCACACAAATAAACGCTCAAACGCGCGCACACCAAACGATATACATGAAACGAAATGGTTAGAAACCGACACTGAATGTGTCATACTAGAAAACAAAATTATTGACCTGTCGTGATTAATGGTAACAATACTCCGCGTCTGTGGGAGTATACGGCTTCAGTTGTCACCGGCCGATTAGCTCATTTGGTTAGAACATCGTGTAATAACGCGAATGTCGTGGTTTCGATCCCTGTATCGGCCATCAACACATTTTTAAAGCGTGCATACTTATTTAAATAAAATTATGTACAGTTAAACTAACATAAGGTCCTAATGCACCAAAACGCATGCACACGCGAAATAGATCTCCCCTGAAATCAACTCGTTGATGTTGAACTTTTGTTCAAAGGTTGACGTAGTCCAATACATCCTCAGTCGATGTTGCTGACACGTCGTATAAGTTTACTTCAGAAGTGGTTCATCCGTATCCTCCATGCGATTTTCGACCAGTCCTGTGAACATAGCCGTGGTTTATTTTTTAGCAAAGTTGGTCAACACAAAATTATTTTGATGCATAGCATTGGAGTCGGGAAATATCATATCATCTGGTCGATTCTCCCCAAGCTGATCATAATCAGCGTGATTCGTCATCAATACAAAATGTTCCATGTGTGTTTCCCATTTTAAACTTGTGCTATCTCCATCTTCCACACCTTCAGATGGGAGCTTCAGCTTCTTTCTCTGTTTCTAGCTATTTTAATGTGTCTTTTGGCTGTTTTCTTCCTTTTCTTCTCGTCGTCAGTTAACGCCGGGTGTCCTATGAAGCGTCACGGAATTACTTGGAATACAGTTACATTGAGGACAGAACACAGATTTTATTTATAAAAAGGAAAGTCCTGAAAGTGTACCGAGGAGCAGTGAATAACATGCCAAACTGAGGTGCTGTACTCCGATTAACTATAACCCTGCACACGTGACATTTCTTTATGAATAACGATGTGCACCATGGAAAGCACAAGTTAATAAATTTCACGAAACTGCCCTTTGGTTATCAACATGTGCTTGGTTTCGTATTCCTTGATGATCCACAATGATTCTCAAAAATAACAGAGGCATGATATTTTACTTTTGATAGTGAAGAACGTACTTTACCTTGCCATTCTTCTCCAATGAGATTTATTGCAAACTAAACCAGTAATTAAGATGGGGATTGCCTAGACACACAAACTGATGACATCATCTTGGGATTCCCATGTGTCAGTTTCTATAAATAGCCACGTGTTCGCTATGCCCGTGATCCACCGTGCCCCGGTCTTCCGTATACATCAGCGAGTCATGTATATAATTTGTAAGTCACTAGAAACATGCACAGTTCCATTTTTCACAAGGTGGTCCATATACAACGCTGTTATGAATGGACCCTCGGCCCAAAGCTCGGCCCGCGCAGGGCATTAACAGACAGACAGGCACGCACGCACGCACGCACGCACGCACGCACGCACGCACGCACGCACGCACGCACGCACGCACGCACGCACGCACGCACGCACGCAAGCACGCCGCTCGCTCGCACGCACGCACGCACGCACGCACGCACGCACGCACGCACGCGCTCGCTCGCTCGCGCGCACACACTCAAACGAGATATACATAACACAAAATTGTTAGAAACCAAAACAAAAATGTATCATACTGGAAAATAAAATTACTGACCGGTAGTAATTAATGGTAATAACACTATTAGCCCGTGGGAGTCCACCTCTCCTATCGTCACCGGCCGGTTAGCTCAGTTGGTTAGAGCGTCGTGCTAATAACGCGAATGTCGTGGGTTCGATCCCCATATCGGCCAAAAAGACATTTTTTAAGCGTGCACGCTTTTTAAAATAATATTATGTAAAGTAAAAAACTAAAAGTCATGTACCAGAAATGTATGCCTACGTGACATTGTTCACCCTTGGAATCAAACCGTTGATGGTGAACTTTGACCTGATAATCATTGTCTCAATCCTAGCGGTCATCGACACAACTCTGGAATACTAGTATAAACGTACACTTCTAGATATTGGTAGACGCATTAGCAGAGCTAATTGGTTTGTTTGTCGATACAACGTTTAGTTGTACAATACACCAATTTGTGAATACTAAGTGAGGTCCACACAAGTAGTGTACATGTATTGTACACTTATGGTGGTGAAACTGGCGGTCTAAGTCACTGCATACAACTGGTGTACAACATAACCACTTGAGTAGGAAAAGGGCTGCTTGGAGTCCAATGCAATTTACACGTCTTAGGGCTGCACCATTTCATCACGTATACGAAATTGGATTTGTATCTTGTGGATGATTTAAGCATATCAAACAAGAGAGGAATGGAGAATGAGATCGAAAAATGGTGGAGAGTGGAGACGGATGGTGGAGACAGCAGTGCAAGAAGTGTGAGCGGGAGAAAAAGAAAACATCGAACACAGAAATCAAGGACCGCGACCGAGGCTGTAGGGGCAAGCAACTGCGACTGCGCAGTGACGTAACGTCGCTTTGTGATGTGACGTCACGAGTAACGATAAATTTATGAATAAAGAAGTATTTTTATGCTCGTCATAAAATCTTTGTTGTTGTTGATACTTTAAGACGACACACTACAATTGGTGACCCTGACGTGATATTGAAAGAACAAACAGCCGTCTCATCGGCTACGTGATATAACATATCGACAGTCGTGAGCAGCGGACAAGCCACGCCAGGGCGATATTACAGAAATGAGGCGTATAACAAGAGCTTGGTATCATAGGGCTATTAGACATATTATGAGAGAGGATGATAGAAGTGAGGCGTATAACAAGAGCTTGGTATCATAGGGCTATTAGAAAAATGGTAACAGAAGATGACAGAATTCGTACTACTAAGATGGCTGGAGACATCAGTGAAAATAGAACCAGGGATTTGTGGTCTGAGGTGCGCTCATGTTTTTTACAATGTACATGAGGCGTATTCCTAACCATATATGTGTTCATGTCACCCCCGAATATAACGTGAGCGGGGCTGTTAGTTGTATTAACTGCTGCATTTCACCTAACACATCCATATATTTAGCAAACTTATCGTCTTCCGACCAACATAATCAAGCTTGAAAGATAGGCCTAAGCCTGAGCCCGGAGCTTTATCAGCTGATGCTGTCGGTTCGGTCAGACATGACATCCGAAGTCGGAGAATGTTCGCCGATGATATCGGAGGCCGTGGGGGGGGGGGCAACCTCGGTTTCCACACACACACACACACGAACGCACGCACGCACGCACGCACGCACGCACACACACACACCCTTGTTCTTGAGGCTCGCCAAACAACCCACATTAAAATTCAAACTCTCCAAAAATGTCAATTTGCATCCCCCCAGTTCGCCACAAAACACCTTCAGGCTCACCAAAAACACAAAATTCCATCAATGATGCATCCCTTCTGTAAATACGGGGGGCTCATCGCATCTCCAGCCACTCACTAAACAATTTACATCTTAAAATGTATACTCCTTTCCTAAATAATGGGAGACTACTCCTATATCCAGAGCCCCACCATAAATATTGGGGTCAGCCCTTCCGTACGCCCCCTGCCCGCGGTTCTATAAGATTGATACTGAACAATAAAGGTATAATAATGTATGAATGTACATCAATAGTCTTATATTGCAAAAACTCATAGTTAATAGAAAACAAAATTCGCAGGACACAAACTACGGAATTGGTGGAATGACCCAGCTACGACTGAATTTTTTTTAGTTTTTCGAAATTCCTCGTCGGTTAAGGATTTTTACCGGTTTACGTTTTTTTTAGCAACATCTACCTCTACGAATGCTGCGGGAAAACCATCTTCTGCGTCTGAGTGTATATATAACTATATTTTGATAGTGGCGGTAGTGGGACTAGTGCGTCTGTGACATTGTCATCTCATTGAATGAACATTTGTGTTTCCCCCCCACTGCACTGACCAATGCCCTGGAGTAGGACTACATGTATGGCTTCTGAAGCCAGTTAAGACGGTCGGGACGGAGCCAGGATAGTAATTTGGTTAGCACTTATGGTGAATACACTAAACAGTACATGAACAGTTTATTAGTTTTGTGTTAGTTAATGTTAAGTATGGTTTAATAAAAAGTATGTTCATACAAGGCAATACGACATAAACTGAACAAATAAATTATACCCCATGTAATTTTAATGATGTGCCCTCCGAATCACCGCAGAGGTCGCACAAAATCACCAAGCCATGGGTGCACGTAGTTCGTGGTATACCCAGTTTGTGGTATGTAACTTTGTTGTAGGCTACTTCGTTTCCTAACATTGCACGTATAGCCAATGTTAAGCATAATTGAATTCCACACAAGACAGTTCTAAATATACTAATCAACTTTAAATTAAACATGCGAGACGCAAAAGACTGTCATTTTGGGTTGAACACTTTGTACGTTGATATTATCAGCGTTTATTTAAAAAATCTCCACTACAAACCCATATGACGAATACCCCTAGAGCATAGCAGATAAAGTAAATACTCAATTGACACGGCATAATTATCCAAAAGATGACGCCACCTCCATTTATTGTCAAAATTGTCGGACAGAAACGGGTGGTTGGGATATCAGTCGCTTTGGGGCTAATGGGTTGGCAGAACAGACTGGTTGGTTCTTTGACTATTTCGGTTAAATGGCCAAACTGAGTGATTGGTACTGTTGTTTGTTTCACAGCTGAATATTGATAAAGTCAAACGTTGTCTTTCCGTTTGAATAGATCTGAAAGAGGTTTTTTTGCATATTGCGTGTTCATTTTTTAAATCCCGAGGTATTGGTGTCTAACTTAGATGTACATAACACCAATGAGGGTTAATCTCTATAAAATTACAAATCACAGACTTTGTCTGTCACTTCTATTACGACAACTGCGGTTGTAAATTAATGGAAAAACTGCTTCGTTGATGCATTCACTTGCTAACTTCAGAGTTTGTTATTTTGACACCATACTATTACCCAATTACCTTTAGGTACATGGCTTCATAGTTTTGTAGTTAGAAGACTTTGCTAGTCTTGTAATAAATACATCGATGAATTCCTCGTCCGTGCGTCTGCTGACACAAAGAGTGAAGCCATACGGTAGACCTGTCGCAATGTCTTACGCGACCATTGTCACGGCCTTGCAACAGATCCAGTGTCACAACTTACGCAGACCCTCTGTCACCCTTCGCAAACTCCCCCGATTACTTCGAACCATCTGATCGATTCATTGCATTGTCCTTTGAGCTGCTTAACTGTCGAGTCTATGTCGGGGCGTGTGTGACACGGTGTTGGCTTCCAGTAGAAAGTGGTAAGAAGCGTCATAAAGCGTTGAACGTTGGGTTTTCAACCATTCTCCAAGCAGCGTTTTGTGACGTCGAGTCGTTTTGAGAATTTAAGAAGTAGGCACAATTAACGAAGGAGAATTTTCACTTTCAATCGGTGCACACATTCAAGATGACAGATTCGTACGAATTCATCGAAACGATCAGATACATCCATAGTTTGGACTACAGGTTCAGGCGTTCTTGCGAGCAGATCATGATCTTGAATAACAAGATCGACGACATGCAGTCACGTTTCGACAGCGCCTTCGAAGACAGGCAGCGTACATTCAGCTATAACATTCGTTTGCGTCTGGCAATACTGGAAGGCGTGCGTAACATGTTTTACGAGTACGCCATGAGCGTGGCAGACGTGTTGGAGAGTCTTCGGGGCTAACGACGGAGGCCAGTGAGAATGACGCCGATTTGTCCGCGACGGATGGAGTTACAGAAGACGAAGGCAGCGAAATAAACGACGAGTGAAATAGGCACCGGTATTGAAAAACAAACGGCTCTTCTCAGAGCCAACCAAATCGTTACAAAAGAGTTGCTATCTTTCGTTATTCCATGTTTTGTTGTTCAAGAGTGAGTGTGTTTGTGCGATTTGACTATTGCGACTGCATTAATCCATAAAGAGAGCAGCAGCTAATGAAAAGATAAGTGTTATACTAATTAAGATGTACATACAATGTATGTGCGCATTCAAACACGCACATACACGCACGCACACACACCCACGCGCACGCGCGAACAAACTGCCTTACATTCACCGTTCACAAAATGATCAACAACCAGTCTGCAAATGGACATATCCTTGCGGCCGGCCCAAGTAGACCGGGGTAGACATAACCTAAAACCGATCACGGACACTATTTTGAATGTTGGGAAAAATGTCGCCGTAAAAAAGCCATAGGAAACAAATTATCAGTAAGAGTGTGCAACAGAACTTCTTTGGCATATTCGTCTTACCATCAATAAAACGTGTGCAACTTTGTATTAAGTGGGGGTTCGTTCGTACAAATTGTGTTTCACAAACTACTTATACCATCCAGTACATTAGTAATGTTCACACATGAATACATAAATTGCCTGATTTAAACATCACCTATCCTGGCTCTAATACGTCATACTAAAGTTGTGATGGGTTTTGTCCGTGAATGTTATGTTCGTGAGGGTCGTGTTTTGGGGATTTGCCGGAGTGGTTATGTCTGCGAGTGGTTTTGTCCGTGAGGGGTTATGTTTTGAGAAGATTTATCTGTGAGGGGTTTTGTTCGTGAGGACTTTTGTCCTACACTCAGTAGGCCTACCATCTTTCGGTGCAGTCAAGAACTATGAAGCCTCTCCCTCGATCTGCCTGTTATCCCTGTTGGGAATCTGCAGATTATTTCATCAAAATCAAAAAGAAGAAATTTTAACCTGAACGAGAAGGCGACCGTTCTTTCCCGTCGATGCGCTTCCGAGTGCGGCCGCCGAGGTGACGTAGGCCGACTATGACGTCGCGCAACTTGTTGTTGTGTTTAAAAATGGCGGCAACATTGATCGAAGCGTGTATGTGCATGTGTGTGTCTGTGTAACATAAAATAGTCAATATTAGTATAGAATATGTGCATACATACACTCGGTCTGTACAAATGTAGGTTATATTAAAAGTCATCATTGAAACAAAAATAATCGTATGTCAAACAAGCAGGGTCACCTACTCGTAACCTATAATGTATTAAAGCGAATGTTACTGTCAAGAACTAGACTAAACAGCTCAAATGACATTTTTGTAAAATATTTTTTTTAAATTGAATACAACAAAATATTAATTTTCAGAGAAGACGATAATACTGATCTACTGTGTATGTTTATAAACAAAACTAACGCAATCAACAATATAATAATAAAGACAGATCACACATATATGACAATTAATGTCATTGACTCTCAACAAGTTAATTACTTGTTTGCCCAATTGTCATCTAGCGCTGCTTAGTCCTGACGGAATGCTTGCTAAACTGTATTAATTCATGCACACAGGTTACACTTGCCCTATTTGCGACCATTGAATTAAACTGTTCAGCCCGTCTTGGCAGGAGAACCATTGTCACACCTCGGGACTCGTCGCCTGCTTAACAAGAGACCGGTAATTGGGAGAGACTCGCGCTCAGATATTGTCACACGTTGAGTCGCCCGTCATAATTACGTACCTCGATATCTTGTTATTTTTGTCACTTGAGCAGCTCACTGTTGCTACTTGTTTGACATTGTGTTGCCAATGTTCTCGCCATCATGACGCTATAAATTCACACACGTCGTTAAATCCGTTATACAACAAACACAAATTCGTTCTCGAAGCTCGTCCATTGCAGGTGTCGTAATTTCGAATATTTTTGTATTATTGGTATTGGGGAATGTATTTCCGTTTTGGGTGAATCGAAAATCAAGCAACCGTTTAATCGTGAGTAGTTGCAAAGAGTATCATTTTCAAGATGGCTTCTTCAAGCGTCGATGGCATGATCGCAGACATCCGTGTCTTGGAAAACAAGTTCAGGCGTTCTTGCGATCAGATCATGATCTTGAATAATAGCATCGATGCCATGCAGTCACGATTCGATTGCGCCTTCGCCGACAGCCAGCGAACATTCCACTACAACATTCGATTGCGTCTGGCAACATTGGAAGGCGTGCGCAACATGTTCCTCGAATACGAGACGAGGGTGGCGGACAGGGTGGAAGGTCTACAACGGCTGCTTGTTGATGCCTCACAGGCCGAGCCCGAGTTGACAGATGTCTCTCACGAGATGAACGAACGAACTGAAGAAGAGGGAAGCGAAAGTGACGACGCGTGAACATGTATTGGATACTAAAAAAAGGTTCTTTTCAGAGCCAACCCTACCTTCTCAAAAGAGTTGCTGTATGCATCGTGGCTACGGACCTAGCTTCGTTATATGTGCTTGTAGCGAGCGTGCTTTTGATCCCAGAAAAGAGAACTGCAATTCCGTTTTGTAATTGCACTCGCAACAATGTGACTTGTACACACAATGCCACAATTTTCATCACTATTTTAATCGATATTTGTTTCAAAAAGAATATACGCAGTACGTGTCTTGGTCTTTTCGTGGAACATCTTTATATGGTTGAAGTGAGATTGGAAATGGACTAGTTTGGTATATGGACGCGAGGTTATATGAATCATGCGCTGCCGTTTCGACCCTGAAGCAAATCCGTTCACTCTACGTTGCTCCAGTTCACTTGGATGTATGCAAGAGTACCTGGCTATAGACCGTGGTAGATAATGTTGTGTACGAATAGTATACGCGCAATAATTGTACAGTGGCTGAATCCTTCCCAGAGAAGTCGAGTTGGTGATCAACTGAACAGTTCTGTCAGAGTGTGAAGTGTAACGCGCTTTAAACAGTTCTAAGAACTCGATACCGCAGTACACAAGAATTTAGCTCGTTTATATGTTAACAATGGAATGTTTTTATGTGTTTTGTCAATTCGTAACTTTAGACGATGCAAGAAATTAAAAACAATTGTCACAGGTCGATCCACGGTCTGGGATAGATCTGGTATGCGCAAATTCTGTTTCAAACAGTGTTTGATGCCGCCAAAAATACGCCGTGCTTTAAGCGAAACTCAGTGTCGTTTTTATTTACTCTATAACGAACCTTCAAAGTACACATTTACAAATCCGCGCACAATATTGTCAGTCGGGTTGTGCTTGCTTGTTACGACCAGTATCAAATTAAGTAAAATAGTTTAATAGCCTTGAATCATTGTCGAAACCATCCGATCTTCCTGACTCCGTCCGCAATCTTTGCGTTTTTCATTTATTTAGGTTTTCATATTCTTTTTTAAAATAATTTTTGTTATTCATTTAAGCCACGGGTCGCCAAGCGAGCACCGTGACCAGTATTTTTGGTCGCACCCAAAAGGGGCTGCGCTACCTACTAACTTCCTACAGAGAAACTCACGCGGCCAGGAAAAACCCAGCGTGGCTGGTTTAGTTCACTCACTCATTGTACGGGTGATTCAACTCGCGAATCAACAAGGTTCTTTCTGTCGACGCCGGCTGCTAAGAAATAATACACATCTAAATTCGCAAGAAGTTATGTTCGATAACTGTGATAACTAACCAACATAGTAATATGTTTGGGAAATGGTTACTGAGAGTGCTTTGCATCATCACACCAGATGCGTTTTGTAGCTAACTTCGGCCTAGATGCGTCACGACTCGACTCAGTCCGACTATATGATTTGTGTGTGTCTGTGTTTGTGCGTTGAAGCGTGCGCACGCGTGAGTGTATGTGTGTGTGTGTGAGTGTTTGTGTGTGTTTGTGTTTGTGTGTGTGTATGTGTGTGTGTGTGTGTGCGTGTGTGTGTGTGTGTGTTATTGTTGTTGTTGTGTTTATGTTTTTAATTTCAATTTCTAACCATTTTGTTTCATGTATATATCCTGTGTGTGTGTGTGTGCGTGCGTGCGTGCGTGCATGCGTGCGTGCGTGTGCGTGCGTGTGTGAACAAGTTTTAATTGCACACTGTTGGTAAACGATATACTTATGTTAACATGTCAGGCAGTAGGCTTATATATATATATATGTTTGTTTTATTGTGACTATACGTGTAGGCGTACAACAAGAGAGTAAAGTTGCCAATAACAAAACATTAAAAACAAAACATTAAAATTATGAGAAGTGGTTAAGCAACATTCGGCAATCACCGGGAAACACATACGTTGTGCTGACTGCGGTCACGCTGACATAGATGGTGTTCACTGCCAGGGTGTTTTCTTCTGCGTTGGAATTTAATTTGATTGGTAAATTAAATTAAATTGCACAGTGTAATAAACAATGTGACATTAACGATAATTTGTATCGATTTGTACTAGTTGTCTCGTGAGAACAACATCAACGTACGTGTGTCGTTTGATAGAAACTAAATATGAAATTCGGATGAGTAACTCCGCTGGTAGGGCTTCGAGGCCGGTCTAGCGTGACACAACACCTCGTGCGGGAATGTCTCGAGGTATTCTATCACGGGCCATTTCTGATTCATAAATTTGTCTTAGTGGTTTCATATTTGCAAACACCGCGCATAATCACACATCAAATATTTACAATCCAAATACTCACACACATACCACATACTGGCTATATATGTGCAATGAAGATGCTACACTATCTCAGGGTTGAGCTGAGGTGAAATACAACTTTACTTTATAGCTATAGTCCTTATTAAAAATACTGATTTTATAAGAGAATATCAATATTTCATATACATATTTTTGAAATATATAATGTTTTATTTGAAAATAAAACTTTTTTTTGCCTAAAATAGATATGATTTGGAAGTGTTTAGCCGTGCTGAAAAGCCTCGCTGGCCAAAACCGCCATGGCTGATTGCTTGCGACTGGCCTTGGCGCCCTATGGTTGGTTGCACGACACGCACTCAACTAAGGCGGTGAAATTACGCCCAAGGTGTCACCTACACTTGTAGCTGGGCAGATACTTAGGCGGCGTTGCACGATAGCCACCCAGACGCCGCCTAACTATGTGATTCCGGCACGATTAACCGATAAGCGGATTACCGCGTTATTAGGACAAATCTTAGAACCCAGAATTAATTTCACTTCACACGTTCATCATGGCAGAAACGATAAAACAACCATTCAACCGAAGGGACAATTTTGTGCATGACGAGATCATAGCCTAGGTTCAAGCATACAGCACAAGGACACGCTGCCAGGCGGATTTAAATTAACTCTCATGCTGACAAAGGCGCGACTGTACGCAATTCCTGGTGGTATCTGGCATTCTCGTAAAGGGTAGTGTAGAGTAGGGGGATTAGCCTACCTTAAGCGCACAACGACATAACTCCTAAAAAACATTTATTCACAAAACACATTTTATCCCACAGAAACCCGTATATGTTCCCCATTGCACATGTGTCATGGAGCATTCCAGTAAAAGTAATAAGAAGCTTTGTGCTAAAAACAAAATATGTTCTGGCAGGCGCATTACCCCGCCTGGTGAGGCAATACAGTGAACGGGGCCAATAGCCTACTGGTGGGCCTATTGCCCCGTACTAATTTAACTACATACAAGAGAATGTAAAAATTAAACCATGAGCATAACTATATTATTTTAACGCGCTACGTGACACCTAGATGGAGTTATGGCTACTCGGGATTGTCTCAGGAGTTGCACCCTAATTTGAGTGCTAACTCAGCTGCGTGGGTGCCATGCAACCGACCCCCATGGTTCAACATGGAGCGAGGTAGTGTGGCACGACGTGGTTCTGGCACCGAAACTCGGCGGCTAGGAAATACCCACCGCGGCTGGTTTCGTTGAAGCAATGTTCGGCTGGTAAAACTCGCTAGTCAACAAGGGTATTTCTGTCGAGGCCAGCGGCATTTAAGTAATAACAAACACCTAAATACGCAAGAACTAATTATGTTTGATAATGGTGGTAATTAATCATAACAGTAATATTTTTATGAAATAATTGCTGTGAGTAAATATGTTGCGTTATCACGTATATTGCGTTTTGTATCTTCTTTACGAAATTATAGTACAACATATTTACTCCCAATAAGGCATCATCTCAGAACGTCGATGTCCAATATCAGGCGAAATTACTTTCGTTGGGGGACGGGGTCGTCTGGCGTCGGACATCGATATTTTACGCGTCTGACCGATACTGTTAATATAATAATCGTATCAATGTTTACACACTTTTGTCTGACGAGATGTGTGGGGGGTTGATGCAATGCAGATGAAAGTAATTTCGTCTGTTACCGGACATCGACGTTCTGAAATGATCCCTAGTTTTTTTTCCAAAAAATTATGACTCGACAGATGTGCGCGCACGCGTGTGTGAACTCATTTTAATTATACACTGTTGGTAAACTATATACTGACGCACCAATTCAACATTTTCTGGAAACAATTCACGCATCAGTACGATTTCCGGACAAACGTAAAACCCTTGAACGGTGTGGGACAATCCACGCTAATGACCCAACAGTGCCCATTGGTCTTGAGGGCAAGCGAGATAATGGTTCTCTCTTTATCTCTGAGATTAAATGTGTACTTAGATTTACGTACGTTCAACGGCAGTTGCATCTGCGCATATAACGAAAAGAAATTCAAATGCGTCACGGTATCGTTGTATTCCAATATAAAGCAAAGCAGCCGCGTCCTCGACACGATCACACACGTAGCAAGGACACAGTGACCACGACCCGACAGACAAGGTAGGACATCGTTGTACGTCTGCAGTGAATAAACATTATAATTGACAGTTTCAGCTGTAGATTCAATGCTTAAAACGTATGTCGACACTCAATGCATAGCCTATGTACGTTTATCGTGTATGTAGCCGAAATGCGATTTCAGGTAGATAGGCCTATAAGTGACATTTCTAGACTGTCAACCGTGTCACGCCTGAACGGTTTTCCATCAGCGAGGGTGTTCACTCGTTTTTAAATGTTCTGCTCAATTGGATTTTTTGCTAATCTTATTTCACATTTATTTTGCGAAAAAGCAAATGTATCCAATGACCTCTATTGATAGCTCGTTTTTGTAATAGTGTTATTTAATTTTGTTGAAAACACGACAACAATTATTCAACGTTTGTATGTGCATCAAATATGATACAGCAGTGATGTAGTGATATATAGGGGACATATGTGATAAAAGCTATATATTAATATGTTGCAAAATCTGTCAACACTGCACGTTTAAGACAGGTTTGAACATGCCTCTAATAGGAGGTTTTAACAAGACATGTCAAGACATTATAAATAAGGGTTTAAATAACAATATTTATTTTTTATTCGCTGATTTATGTATTTAACATAAATGAATATTTTTTTAACATTAAAAAAATGGATGTTTGTTTTTAATACAACATCACTGCTCTTCCCTTTGTAGTCATGACATTTACAGATTGACCGAATTTCTTTTGATATGGTTTCATGGGCATGCTGATTACAGTTGAGCCATAGCCTGTTATCTTCACGATGCAACATGTTTTTTTCAGCGTGAACCTCAGAGTTAAAATCCACTTCGTGCAAACACTTGTAATTGTTGTTATCCATTCAGTATATTGAGTGCAGTGTAGTTAGCAATTAGATCCTTCAAGTACACGGAGCACAGGTCATGTGCCCTCATAGCAAACAATAGCTATGATTAACGGCAAGCTTTCCAAGACAGACTGTGGAACTACAGACGGTGTGGACATTGAGTCCTACACATAACTTTATATACATTGATGTCTTCATTCCTGTACATTCTGTTAAAACTTAACATAAATATGCAAACCGATTTTAATCAACACGTTTGAAACTGTTTATATCTGGCCTTCTGGAGGACCGATGTTGCACAGCGATCTTCGTACGAGGAACCAGAGCCCCTGTCTGAGCGTTCGATTAAGAAGAGAAGGGTTTATATATATATATATATATATATATATACATATATATATATATACAAACATATACCCGACCTATACGGGCGTGCATGTGCGCGTGAGTGTGCGTGTGTGTGCGTGTTTGTGCATGTGCGCGCGTGTGTGCGTGTGTTACGTTTGCCATCTACATAATCATATCGCGTCGTTTCTGTAGGGATCATTGATACCGTCATCAAGCATGTCATTGGGCACCTGTAACAACGACCAACCAGATGTCGCTGACGGCGGCGATGACTCTGCAGACTTGGCGACACTTGTCCGCCATTCTAAGGGCCTAACTCGAGACGCCGCTAGTCGTTAAAGGGACAACCATCTCCGTAGCGCGTCCAGCGACCAACTGGCGCAACTGGAACGCCTCGTCGCTGAGGAGAGGAAACACGTGACATGCGTGCGCATCGCCCACGAACAGGCCAGCAGTCAACCGTCAGCGCATGACCACACCAAGGACACGTGGTACATGGTCGTCACGGTTCTCGCCTTCTCCATGCAGCTGAAGGAGCTAGTCTCTGACGTCATGGGTGACATCATCGCGGATCATGTGACCGCGGAGCCGCATCACGAGGCGTATTTCGAGCGCACGAAAGGAGTGCCGAGCGATGATAACATTCTTGAGATGGCGCTGGACAGACTGGCGAGGAACCAGCAGAGGAACGACGGGGACTACCAGTGGGAACAGATGGAGAGATTCCTCCCGAAGTGGCCGCGCCACCTTGCGGACATGCAGGAGTATCTGTTGCAGAAATACAAAGATTACTGCCAACAGTACAGCGCGCTCGTCCAGCGCACGTAGCAACAACTCCAGTGACGACGTCATCGCAAGACGTCACGAAAGTTGCCATGACATTCGCCTATTTCTACGTTCGTTAGCTTCCTTCGACCAGTGGCCTGTGATCTACCAATTGGTGGTGCAGTTCAAAAAACCAGAATGGTAGTTACTTGGATTTATAGACTTACTTCACGTTTGCTGCTGGTCACGAGGTACTCTCCAGGGGACGCCATTGTTACTTAACGTTAGTTTTACCTGGAAATGACTAGCATACCCATGATTGGACATCACATGGTAAGAGAAAACGAGTTTAAGGAGACAACATCATTTTGATCACTGCTGTTTGTTGGTCCAGTAATCGGTGCTATCTAGTTCTAGTTGGTTCTTATTTTTCATCGTCTCCTTTTTGATATTAAACTTCAAAACATTGAATGTGCTTATATGTTTAACATGAAATTACTCATGTGACCTAAAATTACACATTTTCCTATATCTAATAAAAAATGATATCATTAGCAACATAGTTAATTCGTTTTCTTGTGTATACTTCATCGTAGTACTTCGAACAAATTATCGTGGGGTTTGAAATTCCGAACACATGCAAATCAAATGATTAAACACACTGAAAACGAAATATCTTTAGGCCTATTCCCCAGAAGTTTAGACACCCAAGTGTCATGTAAATACGTACATACCCTCGCTGGCATGCAATCACACACACGCACGCACACAAATAAACGCTCAAACGCGCGCACACCAAACGATATACATGAAACGAAATGGTTAGAAACCGACACTAAATGTGTCATACTAGAAAAAAAATTATTTACCTGTCGTGATTAATGGTAACAATACTCCGCGTCTGTGGGAGTATACGGCTTCAGTTGTCACCGGCCGATTAGCTCATTTGGTTAGAACATCGTGATAATAACGCGAATGTCGTGGTTTCGATCCCTGTATCGGCCATCAACACATTTTTAAAGCGTGCATACTTATTTAAATAAAATTATGTACAGTTAAACTAACATAAGGTCCTAATGCACCAAAACGCATGCACACGCGAAATAGATCTCCCCTGAAATCAACTCGTTGATGTTGAACTTTTGTTCAAAGGTTGACGTAGTCCAATACATCCTCAGTCGATGTTGCTGACACGTCGTATAAGTTTACTTCAGAAGTGGTTCATCCGTATCCTCCATGCGATTTTCGACCAGTCCTGTGAACATAGCCGTGGTTTATTTTTTAGCAAAGTTGGTCAACACAAAAATATTTTGATGCATAGCATTGGAGTCGGGAAATATAATATCATCTGGTCGATTCTCCCCAAGCTGATCATAATCAGCGTGATTCGTCATCAATACAAAATGTTCCATGTGTGTTTCCCATTTTAAACTTGTGCTATCTCCATCTTCCACACCTTCAGATGGGAGCTTCAGCTTCTTTCTCTGTTTCTAGCTATTTTAATGTGTCTTTTGGCTGTTTTCTTCCTTTTCTTCTCGTCGTCAGTTGACGCCGGGTGTCCTATGAAGCGTCACGGAATTACTTGGAATACAGTTACATTGAGGACAGAACACAGATTTTATTTATAAAAAGGAAAGTCCTGAAAGTGTACCGAGGAGCAGTGAATAACATGCCAAACTGAGGTGCTGTACTCCGATTAACTATAACCCTGCACACGTGACATTTCTTTATGAATAACGATGTGCACCATGGAAAGCACAAGTTAATAAATTTCACGAAACTGCCCTTTGGTTATCAACATGTGCTTGGTTTCGTATTCCTTGATGATCCACAATGATTCTCAAAAATAACAGAGGCATGATATTTTACTTTTGATAGTGAAGAACGTACTTTACCTTGCCATTCTTCTCCAATGAGATTTATTGCAAACTAAACCAGTAATTAAGATGGGAATTGCCTAGACACACAAACTGATGACATCATCTTGGGATTCCCATGTGTCAGTTTCTATAAATAGCCACGTGTTCGCTATGCCCGTGATCCACCGTGCCCCGGTCTTCCGTATACATCAGCGAGTCATGTATATAATTTGTAAGTCACTAGAAACATGCACAGTTCCATTTTTCACAAGGTGGTCCATATACAACGCTGTTATGAATGGACCCTCGGCCCAAAGCTCGGCCCGCGCAGGGCATTAACAGACAGACATGCACGCACGCACGCACGCACGCACGCACGCACGCACGCACGCACGCACGCACGCACGCACGCACGCACGCACGCACGCACGCACGCACGCACGCACGCACGCACGCACGCACGCACGCACGCACGCACGCACGCACGCACGCACGCACGCACGCACGCACGCACGCACGCACGCACGCACGCACGCACTCAAACGAGATATACATAACACAAAATTGTTAGAAACAAAAACAAAAATGTATCATACTGGAAAATAAAATTACTGACCGGTAGTAATTAATGGTAATAACACTATTAGCCCGTGGGAGTCCACCTCTCCTATCGTCACCGGCCGGTTAGCTCAGTTGGTTAGAGCGTCGTGCTAATAACGCGAATGTCGTGGGTTCGATCCCCATATCGGCCAAAAAGACATTTTTTAAGCGTTCACGCTTTTTAAAATAATATTATGTAAAGTAAAAAACTAAAAGTCATGTACCAGAAATGTATGCCTACGTGACATTGTTCACCCTTGGAATCAAACCGTTGATGGTGAACTTTGACCTGATAATCATCGTCTCAATCCTAGCGGTCATCGACACAACTCTGGAATACTAGTATAAACGTACACTTCTAGATATTGGTAGACGCATTAGCAGAGCTAATTGGTTTGTTTGTCGATACAACGTTTAGTTGTACAATACACCAATTTGTGAATACTAAGTGAGGTCCACACAAGTAGTGTACATGTATTGTACACTTATGGTGGTGAAACTGGCGGTCTAAGTCACTGCATACAACTGGTGTACAACATAACCACTTGAGTAGGAAAAGGGCTGCTTGGAGTCCAATGCAATTTACACGTCTTAGGTCTGCACCATTTCATCACGTATACGAAATTGGATTTGTATCTTGTGGATGATTTAAGCATATCAAACAAGAGAGGAATGGAGAATGAGATCGAAAAATGGTGGAGAGTGGAGACGGATGGTGGAGACAGCAGTGCAAGAAGTGTGAGCGGGAGAAAAAGAAAACATCGAACACAGAAATCAAGGACCGCGACCGAGGCTGTAGGGGCAAGCAACTGCGACTGCGCAGTGACGTAACGTCGCTTTGTGATGTGACGTCACGAGTAACGATAAATTTATGAATAAAGAAGTATTTTTATGCTCGTCATAAAATCTTTGTAGTTGTTGATACTTTAAGACGACACACTACAATTGGTGACCCTGACGTGATATTGAAAGAACAAACAGCCGTCTCATCGGCTACGTGATATAACATATCGACAGTCGTGAGCAGCGGACAAGCCACGCCAGGGCGATATTACAGAAATGAGGCGTATAACAAGAGCTTGGTATCATAGGGCTGTTAGACATATTATGAGAGAGAACGACAGAATTGAGGCGTATAACAAGAGCTCGGTATCATAGGGCTATTAGACATATTATGAGAGAGGATGACAGAATTGAGGCGTATAACAAGAGCTCGGTATCATAGGGCTGTTAGACATATTATGAGAGAGAACGACAGAATTGAGGCGTATAACAAGAGCTCGGTATCATAGGGCTATTAGACATATTATGAGAGAGGATGACAGAATTGAGGCGTATAACAAGAGCTCGGTATCATAGGGCTGTTAGACATATTATGAGAGAGAACACAGAATTGAGGCGTATAACAAGGTCGGTATCATAGGGCTGATATGACAATATAACAGAGAGAGATGACAGAATTGAGGCGTATAACAAGAGCTCGGTATCATAGGGCTATTAGACATATTATGAGAGAGGATGACAGAAATGAGGCGTATAACAAGAGCTTGGTATCATAGGGCTGTTAGACATATTATGAGAGAGGATGACAGAAATGAGGCGTATAACAAGAGCTTGGTATCATAGGGCTGTTAGACATATTATGAGAGAGAACGACAGAAATGAGGCGTATAACAAGAGCTCGGTATCATAGGGCTGTTAGACATATTATGAGAGAGAACGACAGAAGTGAGGCGTATAACAAGAGCTTGGTATCATAGGGCTATTAGAAAAATGGTAACAGAAGATGACAGAATTCGTACTACTAAGATGGCTGGAGACATCAGTGAAAATAGAACCAGGGATTTGTGGTCTGAGGTGCGCTCATGATTTTTACACTGTACATGAGGCGTATTCCTAACCACATCTGTGTTCATGTCACCCCCGAATATAACGTGAGCGGGGCTGTTAGTTGTATTAACTGCTGCATTTCACCTAACACATCCATATATTTAGCAAACTTATCGTCTTCCGACCAACATAATCAAGCTTGAAAGATAGGCCTAAGCCTGAGCCCGGAGCTTTATCAGCTGATGCTGTCGGTTCGGTCAGACATGACATCCGAAGTCGGAGAATGTTCGCCGATGATATCGGAGGCCGTGGGGGGGGGCAACCTCGGTTTCCACACACACACACACACACACGTACGCACGCACGCACGCACGCACGCACGCACACACACACACACTTGTTCTTGAGGCTCGCCAAACAACCCACATTAAAATTCAAACTCTCCAAAAATGTCAATTTGCATCCCCCCAGTTCGCCACAAAACACCTTCAGGCTCACCAAAAACACAAAATTCCATCAATGATGCATCCCTTCTGTAAATACGGGGGGCTCATCGCATCTCCAGCCACTCACTAAACAATTTACATCTTAAAATGTATACTCCTTTCCTAAATAATGGGAGACTACTCCTATATCCAGAGCCCCACCATAAATATTGGGGTCAGCCCTTCCGTACGCCCCCTGCCCGCGGTTCTATAAGATTGATACTGAACAATAAAGGTATAATAATGTATGAATGTACATCAATAGTCTTATATTGCAAAAACTCATAGTTAATAGAAAACAAAATTCGCAGGACACAAACTACGGAATTGGTGGAATGACCCAGCTACGACTGAATTTTTTTTAGTTTTTCGAAATTCCTCGTCGGTTAAGGATTTTTACCGGTTTACGTTTTTTTTAGCAACATCTACCTCTACGAATGCTGCGGGAAAACCATCTTCTGCGTCTGAGTGTATATATAACTATATTTTGATAGTGTCGGTAGTGGGACTAGTGCGTCTGTGACATTGTCATCTCATTGAATGAACATTTGTGTTTCCCCCCCACTGCACTGACCAATGCCCTGGAGTAGGACTACATGTATGGCTTCTGAAGCCAGTTAAGACGGTCGGGACGGAGCCAGGATAGTAATTTGGTTAGCACTTATGGTGAATACACTAAACAGTACATGAACAGTTTATTAGTTTTGTGTTAGTTAATGTTAAGTATGGTTTAATAAAAAGTATGTTCATACAAGGCAATACGACATAAAATGAACAAATAAATTATACCCCATGTAATTTTAATGATGTGCCCTCCGAATCACCGCAGAGGTCGCACAAAATCACCAAGCCATGGGTGCACGTAGTTCGTGGTATACCCAGTTTGTGGTATGTAACTTTGTTGTAGGCTACTTCGTTTCCTAACATTGCACGTATAGCCAATGTTAAGCATAATTGAATTCCACACAAGACAGTTCTAAATATACTAATCAACTTTAAATTAAACATGCGAGACGCAAAAGACTGTCATTTTGGGTTGAACACTTTGTACGTTGATATTATCAGCGTTTATTTAAAAAATCTCCACTACAAACCCATATGACGAATACCCCTAGAGCATAGCAGATAAAGTAAATACTCAATTGACACGGCATAATTATCCAAAAGATGACGCCACCTCCATTTATAGTCAAAATTGTCGGACAGAAACGGGTGGTTGGGATATCAGTCGCTTTGGGGCTAATGGGTTGGCAGAACAGACTGGTTGGTTCTTTGACTATTTCGGTTAAATGGCCAAACTGAGTGATTGGTACTGTTGTTTGTTTCACAGCTGAATATTGATAAAGTCAAACGTTGTCTTTCCGTTTGAATAGATCTGAAAGAGGTTTTTTTGCATATTGCGTGTTCATTTTTTAAATCCCGAGGTATTGGTGTCTAACTTAGATGTACATAACACCAATGAGGGTTAATCTCTATAAAATTACAAATCACATACTTTGTCTGTCACTTCTATTACGACAACTGCGGTTGTAAATTAATGGAAAAACTGCTTCGTTGATGCATTCACTTGCTAACTTCAGAGTTTGTTATTTTGACACCATACTATTACCCAATTACCTTTAGGTACATGGCTTCATAGTTTTGTAGTTAGAAGACTTTGCTAGTCTTGTAATAAATACATCGATGAATTCCTCGTCCGTGCGTCTGCTGACACAAAGAGTGAAGCCATACGGTAGACCCGTCGCAATGTCTTACGCGACCATTGTCACGGCCTTGCAACACATCCAGTGTCACAACTTACGCAGACCCTCTGTCACCCTTCGCAAACTCCCCCGATTACTTCGAACCATCTGATCGATTCATTGCATTGTCCTTTGAGCTGCTTAACTGTCGAGTCTATGTCGGGGCGTGTGTGACACGGTGTTGGCTTCCAGTAGAAAGTGGTAAGAAGCGTCATAAAGCGTTGAACGTTGGGTTTTCAACCATTCACCAAGCAGCGTTTTGTGACGTCGAGTCGTTTTGAGAATTTATGAAGTAGGCACAATTAACGAAGGAGAATTTTCACTTTCAATCGGTGCACACATTCAAGATGACAGATTCGTACGAATTCATCGAAACGATCAGATACATCCATAGTTTGGACTACAGGTTCAGGCGTTCTTGCGAGCAGATCATGATCTTGAATAACAAGATCGACGACATGCAGTCACGTCTCGACAGCGCCTTCGAAGACAGGCAGCGTACGTTCAGCTATAACATTCGTTTGCGTCTGGCAATACTGGAAGGCGTGCGTAACATGTTTTACGAGTACGCCATGAGCGTGGCAGACGTGTTGGAGAGTCTTCGGGGCTAACGACGGAGGCCAGTGAGAATGACGCCGATTTGTCCGCGACGGATGGAGTTACAGAAGACGAAGGCAGCGAAATAAACGACGAGTGAAATAGGCACCGGTATTGAAAAACAAACGGCTCTTCTCAGAGCCAACCAAATCGTTACAAAAGAGTTGCTATCTTTCGTTATTCCATGTTTTGTTGTTCAAGAGTGAGTGTGTTTGTGCGATTTGACTATTGCGACTGCATTAATCCATAAAGAGAGCAGCAGCTAATGAAAAGATAAGTGTTATACTAATTAAGATGTACATACAATGTATAAATATGAAATTCAAACACGCACATACACGCACGCACACACACCCACGCGCACGCGCGAACAAACTGCCTTACATTCACCGTTCACAAAATGATCAACACCCAGTCTGCAAATGGACATATCCTTGCGGCCGGCCCAAGTAGACCGGGGTAGACATAACCTAAAACCGATCACGGACACTATTTTGAATGTTGGGAAAAATGTCGCCGTAAAAAAGCCATAGGAAACAAATTATCAGTAAGAGTGTGCAACAGAACTTCTTTGGCATATTCGTCTTACCATCAATAAAACGTGTGCAACTTTGTATTAAGTGGGGGTTCGTTCGTACAAATTGTGTTTCACAAACTACTTATACCAGCCAGTACATTAGTAATGTTCACACATGAAGACATAAATTGCCTGATTTAAACATCACCTATCCTGGCTCTAATACGTCATACTAAAGTTGTGATGGGTTTTGTCCGTGAATGTTATGTTCGTGAGGGTCGTGTTTTGGGGATTTGCCGGAGTGGTTATGTCTGCGAGTGGTTTTGTCCGTGAGGGGTTATGTTTTGAGAAGATTTATCTGTGAGGGGTTTTGTTCGTGAGGACTTTTGTCCTACACTCAGTAGGCCTACCATCTTTCGGTGCAGGCAAGAACTATGAAGCCTCTCCCTCGATCTGCCTGTTATCCCTGTTGGGAATCTGCAGATTATTTCATCAAAATCAAAAAGAAGAAATTTTAACCTGAACGAGAAGGCGACCGTTCTTTCCCGTCGATGCGCTTCCGAGTGCGGCCGCCGAGGTGACGTAGGCCGACTATGACGTCGCGCAACTTGTTGTTGTGTTTAAAAATGGCGGCAACATTGATCGAAGCGTGTATGTGCATGTGTGTGTCTGTGTAACATAAAATAGTCAATATTAGTATAGAATATGTGCATACATACACTCGGTCTGTACAAATGTAGGTTATATTAAAAGTCATCATTGAAACAAAAATAATCGTATGTCAAACAAGCAGGGTCACCTACTCGTAACCTATAATGTATTAAAGCGAATGTTACTGTCAAGAACTAGACTAAACAGCTCAAATGACATTTTTGTAAAATATTTTTTTTTTATTGAATACAACAAAATATTAATTTTCAGAGAAGACGATAATACTGATCTACTGTGTATGTTTATAAACAAAACTAACGCAATCATCAATATAATAATAAAGACAGATCACACATATATGACAATTAATGTCATTGACTCTCAACAAGTTAATTACTTGTTTGCCCAATTGTCATCTAGCGCTGCTTAGTCCTGACGGAATGCTTGCTAAACTGTATTAATTCATGCACACAGGTTACACTTGCCCTATTTGCGACCATTGAATTAAACTGTTCAGCCCGTCTTGGCAGGAGAACCATTGTCACACCTCGGGACTCGTCGCCTGCTTAACAAGAGACCGGTAATTGGGAGAGACTCGTGCTCAGACATTGTCACACGTTGAGTCGCCCGTCATAATTACGTACCTCGATATCTTGTTATTTTTGTCACTTGAGCAGCTCACTGTTGCTACTTGTTTGACATTGTGTTGCCAACGTTCTCGCCATCATGACGCTATAAATTCACACACGTCGTTAAATCCGTTATACAACAAAAACAAATTCGTCTCGAAGCTCGTCCATTGCAGGTGTCGTAATTTCGAATATTTTTGTATTATTGGTATTGGGGAATGTACTTCCGTTTTGGGTGAATCGAAAATCAAGCAACCGTTTAATCGTGAGTAGTTGCAAAGAGTATCATTTTCAAGATGGCTTCTTCAAGCGTCGATGGCATGATCGCAGACATCCGTGTCTTGGAAAACAAGTTCAGGCGTTCTTGCGATCAGATCATGATCTTGAATAATAGCATCGATGCCATGCAGTCACGATTCGATTGCGCCTTCGCCGACAGCCAGCGAACATTCCACTACAACATTCGATTGCGTCTGGCAACATTGCAAGGCGTGCGCAACATGTTCCTCGAATACGAGACGAGGGTGGCGGACAGGGTGGAAGGTCTACAACGGCTGCTTGTTGATGCCTCACAGGCCGAGCCCGAGTTGACAGATGTCTCTCACGAGATGAACGAACGAACTGAAGAAGAGGGAAGCGAAAGTGACGACGCGTGAACATGTATTGGATACTAAAAAAAGGTTCTTTTCAGAGCCAACCCTACCTTCACAAAAGAGTTGCTATATGCATCGTGGCTACGGACCTAGCTTCGTTATATGTGCTTGTAGCGAGCGTGCTTTTGATCCCAGAAAAGAGAACTGCAATTCCGTTTTGTAATTGCACTCGCAACAATGTGACTTGTACACACAATGCCACAAACATCACTATTTTAATCGATATTTGTTTCAAAAAGAATATACGCAGTACGTGTCTTGGTCGTTTCGTGGAACATCTTTATATGGTTGAAGTGAGATTGGAAATGGACTAGTTTGGTATATGGACGCGAGGTTATATGAATCATGCGCTGCCGTTTCGACCCTGAAGCAAATCCGTTCACTCTACGTTGCTCCAGTTCACTTGGATGTATGCAAGAGTACCTGGCTATAGACCGTGGTAGATAATGTTGTGTACGAATAGTATACGCGGAATAATTGCACAGTGGCTGAATCATTCCCAGAGAAGTCGAGTTGGTGATCAACTGAACAGTTCTGTCAGAGTGTGAAGTGTAACGCGCTTTAAACAGTTCTAAGAACTCGATACCGCATTACACAAGAATTTAGCTCGTTTATATGTTAACAATGGAATGTTTTTATGTGTTTTGTCAATTCGTAACTTTAGACGATGCAAGAAATAAAAAAAAATTGTCACAGGTCGATCCACGGTCTGGGATAGATCTGGTATGCGCAAATTCTGTTTCAAACAGTGTTTGATGCCGCCAAAAATACGCCGTGCTTTAAGCGAAACTCAGTGTCGTTTTTATTTACTCTATAACGAACCTTCAAAGTACACATTTACAAATCCGCGCACAATATTGTCAGTCGGGTTGTGCTTGCTTGTTACGACCAGTATCAAATTAAGTAAAATAGTTTAATAGCCTTGAATCATTGTCGAAACCATCCGATCTTCCTGACTCCGTCCGCAATCTTTGCGTTTTTCATTTATTTAGGTTTTCATATTCTTTTTTATAATAATTTTTGTTATTCATTTAAGCCACGGGTCGCCAAGCGAGCACCGTGACCAGTATTTTGGGTCGCAGCCAAAAAGGGCTGCGCTACCTACTAACTTCCTACGGTGAAACTCACGCGGCCAGGAAAACCCAGCGTGGCTGGTTTCGTTCACTCACTCGTACGGGTCGTTCAACTCGCGAATCAACAAGGTTCTTTCTGTCGACGCCGGCTGCTAAGAAATAATACACATCTAAATTCGCAAGAAGTTATGTTCGATAACTGTGATAACTAACCAACATAGTAATATGTTTGGGAAATGGTTACTGAGAGTGCTTTGCATCATCACACCAGATGCGTTTTGTAGCTAACTTCGGCCTAGATGCGTTACGACTCGACTCAGTCCGACTATATGATTTGTGTGTGTCTGTGTTTGTGCGTTGAAGCGTGCGCACGCGTGAGTGTATGTGTGTGTGTGTGTGTGAGTGTTTGTGTGTGTGTGTGTGTGTATGTGTGTGTGTGTGTGTGTGTGTGTGTGTGTGTGCGTGTGTGTCTGCGTATGTGTGTGTGTGTTATTGTTGTTGTTGTGTTTATGTTTTTAATTTCAATTTCTAACCATTTTGTTTCATGTATATATCCTGTGTGTGTGTGTGTGTGTGTGCGTGCGTGCGTGCATGCGTGCGTGTGCGTGCGTGTGTGAACAAGTTTTAATTGCACACTGTCAACGTACGTGTGTCGTTTGATAGAAACTAAATATGAAATTCGGATGAGTAACTCAGCTGGTAGGGCTTCGAGGCCGGTCTAGCGTGACACAACACCTCGTGCGGGAATGCCTCGAGGTATTCTATCACGGGCCATTTCTGATTCATAAATTTGTCTTAGTGGTTTCATATTTGCAAACACCGCGCATAATCACACATCAAATATTTACAATCCAAATACTCACACACATACCACATACTGGCTATATATGTGCAATGAAGATGCTACACTATCTCAGGGTTGAGCTGAGGTGAAATACAACTTTACTTTATAGCTATAGTCCTTACTAAAAATACTGATTTTATAAGAGAATATCAATATTTCATATACATATTTTTGAAATATATAATGTTTTATTTGAAAATAAAACTTTTTTTTGCCTAAAATAGAGATGATTTGGAAGTGTTTAGCCGTGCTGAAAAGCCTCGCTGGCCAAAACCGCCATGGCTGATTGCTTGCGACTGGCCTTGGCGCCCTATGACTGGTTGCACGACACGCACCCAACTTAGGCGGTCAAATTACGCCCAAGGTGTCACCTACACTTGTAGCTGGGCAGATACTTAGGCGGCGTTGCACGATAGCCACCCAGACGCCGCCTAACTATGTGATTCCGGCACGATTAACCGATAAGCGGATTACCGCGTTATTAGGACAAATCTTAGAACCCAGAATTAATTTCACTTCACACGTTCATCATGGCAGAAACGATAAAACACCATTCAACCAAAGGGACAATTTTGTGCATGACGAGATCAGAGCCTTGGTTCAAGCATACAGCACAAGGACACGCTGCCAGGCGGATTTAAATTATCTCTCATGCTGACAAAGGCGCGACTGTACGCAATTCCTGGTGGTATCTGGCATTCTCGTAAAGGGTAGTGTAGAGTAGGGGGATTAGCCTACCTTAAGCGCACAACGACATAACTCCTAAAAATCATTTATTCACAAAACACATTTTATCCCACAGAAACCCGTATATGTACCCCATTGCGCATGTGTCATGGAGCATTCCAGTAAAAGTAATAAGAAGCTTTGTGCTAAAAACAAAATATGTTCTGGTAGGCGCATTACCCCGCCTGGTGAGGCAATACAGTGAACGGGGCCAATAACCTACTGGTGGGCTATTGGCCCCGTTGTGCGCGCACGCACTCATTTTAATTATACACTGTTGGTAAACTATATACTGACGCACCAATTCAACATTTTCTGGAAACAATTCACGCATCAGTACGATTTCCGGACAAACGTAAAACCCTTGAACGGTGTGGGACAATCCACGCTAATGACCCAACAGTGCCCATTGGTCTTCAGGGCAAGCGAGATAATGGTTCTCTCTTTATTTCTGAGATTAAATGTGTACTTAGATTTACGTACGTTCAACGGCAGTTGCATCTGCGCATATAGCGAAAATAAATTCAAATGCGTCACGGTATCGTTGTATTCCAATATAAAGCAAAGCAGCCGCGTCCTCGACACGATCACACACGTAGCAAGGACACAGTGACCACGACCCGACATACAAGGTAGGACATCGTTGTACGTCTGCAGTGAATAAACATTATAATTGACAGTTTCAGCTGTAGATTCAATGCTTAAAACGTATGTCGACACTCAATGCATAGCCTATGTACGTTTATCGTGTATGTAGCCGAAATGCGATTTCAGGTAGATAGGCCTATAAGTGACATTTCTAGACTGTCAACCGTGTCACGCCTGAACGGTTTTCCATCAGCGAGGGTGTTCACTCGTTTTTAAATGTTCTCCTCAATTGGATTTTTTGCTAATCTTATTTCACATTTATTTTGCGAAAAAGCAAATGTATCCAATGACCTCTATTGATAGCTCGTTTTTGTAATAGTGTTATTTAATTTTGTTGAAAACACGACAACAATTATTCAACGTTTGTATGTGCATCAAATATGATACAGCAGTGATGTAGTAATATATATGGGACATATGTGAAAAAAGCTATATATTAATATGTTGCAGAATATGTCAACACTGCACGTTTAAGACAGTTTTGAACATGCCTCTAATAGGAGGTTTTAACAAGACATGTCAAGACATTATAAATAAGGGTTTAAATAACAATATTTATTTTTTATTTTTTATTCGCTGATTTATATGTATTTAACATAAATGAATATTTTTTTAACATTTAAAAAATGGATGTTTGTTTTTAATACAACATCACTGCTCTTCCCTTTGTAGTCATGACATTTACAGATTGACCGAATTTCTTTTGATATGGTTTCATGGGCATGCTGATTACAGTTAAGCCATAGCCTGTTATCTTCACGATGCAACATGTTTTTTTCAGCGTGAACCTCAGAGTTAAAATCCACTTCGTGCAAACACTTGTAATTGTTGTTATCCATTCTGTATATTGAGTGCAGTGTAGTTAGCAATTAGATCCTTCAAGTACACGGAGCACAGGTCATGTGCCCTCATAGCAAACAATAGCTATGATTAACGGCAAGCTTTCCAAGACAGACTGTGGAACTACAGACGGTGTGGACATTGAGTCCTACACAAAACTTTATATACATTGATGTCTTCATTCCTGTACATTCTGTTAAAACTTAACATAAATATGCAAACCGATTTTAATGCAACACGTTTGAAACTTTTATATCTGGCCTTCTGGAGGACCGATGTTGCACAGCGATCTTCGTACGAGGAACCAGAGCCCCTGTCTGAGCGTTCGATTAAGAAGAGAAGGGTTTATATATATATATATATATATATATACATATATATATATATATATATACAAACATATACCCGACCTATACGGGCGTGCATGTGCGGGTGAGTGTGCGTGTGTGTGCATGTGCGCGCGTGTGTGCGTGCGTGCGTGTGTTACGTTTGCCATCTACATAATCATATCGCGTCGTTTCTGTAGGGATCATTGATACCGTCATCAAGCATGTCATTGGGCACCTGTAACAACGACCAACCAGATGTCGCTGACGGCGGCGATGACTCTGCAGACTTGGCGACACTTGTCCGCCATTCTAAGGGCCTAACTCGAGACGCCGCTAGTCGTTACTGGGACAACCGTCTCCGTGGCGCGTCCAGCGACCAACTGGCGCAACTGGAACGCCTCGTCGCTGAGGAGAGGAAACACGTGACATGCGTGCGCATCGCCCACGAACAGGCCAGCGGTCAACCGTCAGCGCATGACCACACCAAGGACACGTGGTACATGGTCGTCACGGTTCTCGCCTTCTCCATGCAGCTGAAGGAGCTAGTCTCTGACGTCATGGGTGACATCATCGCGGATCATGTGACCGCGGAGCCGCATCACGAGGCGTATTTCGAGCGCACGAAAGGAGTGCCGAGCGATGATAACATTCTTGAGATGGCGCTGGACAGACTGGCGAGGAACCAGCAGAGGAACCACGGGGACTACCAGTGGGAACAGATGGAGAGATTCCTCCCGAAGTGGCCGCGTCACCTTGCGGACATGCAGGAGGATCTGTTGCAGAAATACAAAGATTACTGCCAACAGTACAGCGCGCTCGTCCAGCGCACGTGGCAACAACTCCAGTGACGTCACGAAAGTTGCCATGACATTCGCCTATTTCTACGTTCGTTAGCTTCCTTTGATCTACCAATTGGTGGTGCAGTTCAAAAAACCAGAATGGTAGTTACTTGGATTTATAGACTTACTTCACGTTTGCTGCTGGTCACGAGGTACTCTCCAGGGGACGCCATTGTTACTTAACGTTAGTTTTACCTGGAAATGACTAGCATACCCATGATTGGACATCACATGGTAAGAGAAAACGAGTTTAAGGAGACACATCATTTTGATCACTGCTGTTTGTTGGTCCAGTAATCGGTGCTATCTAGTTCTAGTTGGTTCTTATTTTTCATCGTCTCCTTTTTGATATTAAACTTCAAAACATTGAATGTGCTTATATGTTTAACATGAAATTACTCATGTGACCTAAAATTACACATTTTCCTATATCTAATAAAAAATGATATCATTAGCAACATAGTTAATTCGTTTTCTTGTGTATACGTCATCGTAGTACTTCGAACAAATTATCGTGGGGTTTGAAATTCCGAACACATGCAAATCAAATGATTAAACACACTGAAAACGAAATATCTTTAGGCCTATTCCCCAGAAGTTTAGACACCCAAGTGTCATGTAAATACGTACATACCCTCGCTGGCATGCAATCACACACACGCACGCACACAAATAAACGCTCAAACGCGCGCACACCAAACGATATACATGAAACGAAATGGTTAGAAACCGACACTAAATGTGTCATACTAGAAAAAAATTATTGACCTGTCGTGATTAATGGTAACAATACTCCGCGTCTGTGGGAGTATACGGCTTCAGTTGTCACCGGCCGATTAGCTCATTTGGTTAGAACATCGTGATAATAACGCGAACGTCGTGGTTTCGATCCCTGTATCGGCCATCAACACATTTTTAAAGCGTGCATACTTATTTAAATATAATTATGTACAGTTAAACTAACATAAGTCCCTAATGCACCAAAACGCATGCACACGCGAAATAGATCTCCCCTGAAATCAACTCGTTGATGTTGAACTGTTGTTCAAAGGTTGACGTAGTCCAATACATCCTCAGTCGATGTTGCTGACACGTCGTATACGCTTTACTTCAGAAGTGGTTCATCCGTATCCTCAATGCGATTTTCGACCAGTCCTGTGAACATAGCCGTGTTTTATTTTTTAGCAAAGTTGGTCAACACAAAATTATTTTGATGCATAGCATTGGAGTCGGGAAATATCATATCATCTGGTCGATTCTCCCCAAGCTGATCATAATCAGCGTGATTCGTCATCAATACAAAATGTTCCATGTGTGTTTCCCATTTTAAACTTGTGCTATCTCCATCTTCCACACCTTCAGATGGGAGCTTCAGCTTCTTTCTCTGTTTCTAGCTATTTTAATGTGTCTTTTGGCTGTTTTCTTCCTTTTCTTCTCGTCGTCAGTTGACGCCGGGTGTCCTATGAAGCGTCACGGAATTACTTGGAATAACAACAGTTACATTGAGGACAGAACACAGATTTTATTTATAAAAATGAAAGTCCTGA
The DNA here is from genome assembly GCA_020002185.1 of Paraescarpia echinospica. Classification (NCBI taxonomy): domain Eukaryota; kingdom Metazoa; phylum Annelida; class Polychaeta; order Sabellida; family Siboglinidae; genus Paraescarpia; species Paraescarpia echinospica. The sequence continues at coordinate 39,581,366 of CM034543.1, forward strand.
AAGTGTACCGAGGTGCAGTGAATAACATGCCAAATTGAGGCGCTGTACTCCGATTAACTATAACCCTGCACACGTGACATTTCTTTATGAATAACGATGTGCACCATGGAAAGCACAAGTTCATCAACTTCACGAAACTGCCCTTTGGTTATCAACATGTGCTTGGTTTCGTATTCCTTGATGATCCACAATGATTCTCAAAAATAACAGCGGTATGATATTTTACTTTTGATAGTGAAGAACGTACTTTACGTTGACATTCTTCTCCAATGAGATTTATTGCAAACTAAACCAGTAATTAAGATGGGGATTGCCTAGACACACAAACTGATGACATCATCTTGGGATTCCCTAATGTCAGTTTCTATAAATAGCCACGTGTTCGCTATGCCCGTGATCCACCGTGTCCCGGTCTTCCGTATACATCAGCGAGTCATGTATATAATTTGTAAGTCACTAGAAACATGCACAGTTCCATTTTTCACAAGGTGGTCCATATACAACGCTGTTATGAATGGACCCTCGGCCCAAAGCTCGGCCCGCGCAGGGCATTAACAGACAGACACACGCACGCACGCACGCACGCACGCACGCACGCACGCACGCACGCACGCACGCACGCACGCACGCACGCACGCACGCACGCACGCACGCACGCACGCACGCACGCACGCACGCACGCACGCACGCACGCACGCACGCACGCACGCACGCACGCACGCACGCACGCACGCACGCACGCACGCACGCACGCACGCACGCACGCACGCACGCACGCACGCACGCACGCACGCACGCACGCACGCACGCACGCACGCACGCACGCACGCACGCACGCACGCACGCACACACTCAAACGAGATATACATAACACAAAATTGTTAGAAACCAACACAAAAATGTATCATACTGGAAAATAAAATTACTGACCGGTAGTAATTAATGGTAATAACACTATTAGCCCGTGGGAGTCCACCTCTCCTATCGTCACCGGCCGGTTAGCTCAGTTGGTTAGAGCGTCGTGCTAATAACGCGAATGTCGTGGGTTCGATCCCCATATCGGCCAAAAAGAAATTTTTTAAGCGTTCACGCTTTTTTAAATAATATTATGTAAAATAAAAAACTAAAAGTCATGTACCAGAAATGTATGCCTACGTGACATTGTTCACACTTGGAATCAAACCGTTGATGATGAACTTTGACCTGATAATCATTGTCTCAATCCTAGCGGTCATCGACACAACTCTGGAATACTAGTATAAACGTACACTTCTAGATATTGGTAGACGCATTAGCAGAGCTAATTGGTTTGTTTGTCGATACAACGTTTAGTTGTACAATACACCAATTTGTGAATACTAAGTGAGGTCCACACAAGTAGTGTACATGTATTGTACACTTATGGCGGTGAAACTGGCGGTCTCAGTCACTGCATACAACTGGTGTACAACATAACCACTTCAGTAGGAAACGGGCTGTTTGGAGTCCAATGCAATTTACACGTCTTAGGTCTGCACCTTTTCATCACGTATACGAAATTGGATTTGTATCTTGTGGATGATTTGAGCATATCAAACAAGAGGAGAATGGAGAATGAGATCGAAAAATGGTGGAGAGTGGAGACGGATGGTGGAGACAGCAGTGCAAGAAGTGTGAGCGGGAGAAAAAGAAAAGATCTAACACAGAAATCAAGGACCGCGACCGAGGCTGTAGGGGCAAGCAACTGCGACTGCGCAGTGGTGTAACATCGCGTTGTGATGTGACGTCACGAGTAACGAGAAATTTATGAATAAAGAAGTATTTTATGCTCGTCATAAAATCTTTATAGTTGTTGATATTTTAAGACGACACACTACAATTGGTGACCCTGACGTGATATTGAAAGAACAAACAACCGTCTGATCATCTACGTGATATAACATATCTAAAATAGCGTTTTTGAAAAGGTGAGATATTTAGTTATGTCAGAACGAATACAAACGTATCCAATTACCGCTATGTTAGGATAGCTCGTTTTTGTAATAGTGTTATTTAATTTTGTTGAAAACACGACAACAATTATTCAACGTTTGTACAGCTGTGATGTAGCAATATATATGGGACATATTTAAAAAAAAGCTATATATTAATATGTTGCAGAATCTGTCAACACTGCACGTTTAAGACAGGTTTGATCATGCCTCTAATAGGAGGTTTTAACAAGACATGTCAAGACACTATACATCAGGATTTAAATAACACTATTTATTTTCTATTTTTCATTCGCTGATTTATATGTATTTAACATAAATGAATATTTTTTTAACATTTAAAAAATGGATGTTTGTTTTTAATACAGCATCACTGCTCTTCCTTCCCTTTGTAGTCATGACATTTACAGATTGACCGAATTTCTTTTGATATGGTTTCATGGGCATGCTGATTGCAGTTAAGCCATAGCCTGTTATCTTCACGATGCAACATGTTTTTTTCAGCGTGAACCTCAGAGTTAAAATCCACTTCGTGCAAACACTTGTAATTGTTGTTATCCATTCAGTATATTGAGTGCAGTGTAGTTAGCAATTAGATCCTTCAAGTACACGGAGCACAGGTCATGTGCCCTCATAGCAAACAATAGCTATGATTAACGGCAAGCTTTCCAAGACAGACTGTGGAACTACAGACGGTGTGGACATTGAGTCCTACACAAAACTTTATATACACTGATATCTTAATTCATGTACATTCTGTTAAAATTTAACATAAGTATGCAAACCGATTTTAATGCAACACGTTTGAAACAGTTTATATTTTGCCTTCTGGAGGACCGATGTTGCACAGCGATCTTCGTACGAGGAACCAGAGCCCCTGTCAGAGTGTTCGATGAAGAAGAGAGAAGGGTTTATATATATATTAATATACAAACATATACCCGACCTGTACTGGCGTGCGTACGTGTGCGCGTGTGTGTGCGTGCGTGGGTGTGCGTGTGTGTGCATGTGCGCGGGTGTGTGCGTGCGTGTGTTGCGTTTGCCATCTACATAATTATATCGCGTCGTTCCTATAGGGATCATTGATACCGTCATCAAGCATGTCACTGGGCACCTGTAACATCGACCGGCCAGATGTCGCTGACGGCGGCGATGACTCTGCAGCATTGGCGACACTTGTCCGCCATTCCAAGGGCCTAACTCGAGACGCCGCTAGTCGTTACTGGGACAACCGTCTCCGTGGCGCGTCCAGCGACCAACTGGCGCAACTGGAGCGCCTCGTCGCTCAGGAGAGGAAACACGTGACATGCGTGCGCACCGCCCACGAACAGGCCAGCGGTCAAACGTCAGCGCATGACCACACCAAGGACACGTGGTACATGGTCGTCACAGTTCTCGCCTTCTCCATGCAGCTGAAGGAGCTCGTCTCTGACGTCATGGGTGACATCATCGCGGATCATGTGACCGCGGAGCCGCATCACGAGGCGTATTTCGAGCGCACGAAAGGAGTGCCGACCGATGACAACGTGCTTGAGATGGCGCTGGACAGACTGGCGAGGAACCAGCAGAGGAACGACGAGGACTACCAGTGGGAACAGAAGGAGAGATTCCTCCCGAAGTGTCCGCGCCACCTAGCGGACATGCAAGAGGATCTGTTGCAGAAATACAAAGATTACTGCCAACAGTACAGCGCGCTCGTCCTGCGCACGTGGCAACAACTCCAGTGACGACGTCATCGTAAGACGTCACGAAAGTTGCCATGACATTCGCCTATTTCTACGTTCGTTAGCTTCCTTCGACCAGTGGCCTGTGATCTGCCAATTGGTGGTGCAGTTAAAAAAAACCACATTGGTAGTTACTTGGAGTTATTGACTTACTTCACGTTTGCTGCTGGTCACGAGGTACTCTCCAGGGGACGCCACTGTTACTTAACGTTAGTTTTACCTGGAAATGACTAGCATACCCATGATTGTACATCACATGGTAAGAGAAAACGAGTTTAAGGAGTCAACATCATTTTGATCACTGCTGTTTGTTGGTCCAGTAATCGGTGCCATCTAGTTCTAGTTGGTTCTTATTTTTCATCGTCTCCTTTTTGATACTAAACTTCAAAACATTGAATGTGCTTATATGTTTAACATGACCTTGCTCATGTGACCTACAATTACACATTTTCCTGTATCCAATTAAAAATGATATAAATAGCAACATAATTAATTTGTTTTCTTGTGTATACGTCATCGTAGTACTTCGAAAAAATTACCGTGGGTTTTAAAATTCCGAACACATACAAATCATATGATTAAACACACTGAAAACGAAATATCTTTAGGCCTATTCCCCAGAGGTTTAGACACCCAAGTGTCATGTAAATACGTACGTACTCTCGCTGGCATGGAATCACACATACGTACTCACACACGAACGTACTAACACAAACAAACGCACAGATACACACATGTACGCATGCCCGCACGGACGCACACACATTCACACACGCCTGCATACACGCACGTACACACGCAGGCACGCACTGAAGCACAAACACAAGCAGATATACACACACACATACACGCGCGCGCACGCATGCACACACATACACACATACGCACGCACGCACGCACACACACACACGCACGCACACAAATAAACGCTCAAACGCGCGCACACCAAACGATATACATGAAACGAAATGGTTAGAAACCGAAACTAAAATGTGTCATACTAGAATTTTTTTTTATTGACCTGTCGTGATTAATGGTAACAATACTACGCGACTGTGGGAGGATACGGCTTTAGTCGTCACCGGCCGGTTAGCTCAGTTGGTTAGAACATCGCGATAATAAGGCGAACGTCGTGGGTTCGATCCCTGTATCGGCCATCAACACATTTTTAATGCGTGCATACTTATTTAAGTAAAATTATGTAAAGTTAAACTAACATAAGTCCCTAATGCACCAAAACGCATGCACACGCGAAGTAGATCACCCTTGAAATCAACTCGTTGATGTTGAACCTTTGTTAAAAGTGGCAGAGATAATTAGTTTCTTGTTGATGTACCGTTGTCCAATACATCCTCAGTCGAAGTTGCTGACACGTGGTGTGAGCTTTACTTCAGTGTTTCATCCGTATCCTCAATGCGGTTTTCGACCTGTCCTGTGAACATAGCCGTGGTTTTATTTTTAGCAAAGTTTGGTCAACACAAAATGATTTTGATGCATAGCATTGGAGTCGGGCAATATCACATCATCTGGTCGATTCTCCCCAGGTTCATCATAATCAGATGCATCAGTGTGATTCGTCATCAACACAAAATGTTCCGTGTGTGTTTCCCCTTTTAAACTTGTGCTATATCCATCTACCACACCTTCAGATGGGAGCTTCAGCTTCTTTCTCTGTTTCTAGCTATTTTAATGTGTCTTTTGGCTGTTTTCTTCCTTTCCTTCTCTTCGTCAGTTGACGCCGGGTGTCCTATGAAGCGTCACGGAATTACTTGGAATAACAACAGTTACATTGAGGACAGAACACAGATTTTATTTATAAAAAGGAAAGTCCTGAAAGTGTACCGAGGTGCAGTGAATAACATGCCAAATTGAGGCGCTGTACTCCGATTTACTCTACCCCTGCACACGTGACATTTCTTTATGAATGACCATGTGCACCATGGAAAGAACAAGTTCATCAACTTCACGAAACTGTCCTTTGGTTATCAACATGTGCTTGGTTTCTTATTCCTGGATGATCTACAATGATTCTCAAAAATAACAGCGGTATGATATTTTACTTTTGATAGTGAAGAACGTACTTTACGTTGACATTCTTCTCCAACGAGATTTATTGCAAACTAAACCAGTAATTAAGATGGGGATTGCCTAGACACACAAACTGATGACATCATCTTGGGATTCCCATGTGTCAGTTTCTATAAATAGCAACGTGTTCGCTATGCTCGTGGTCCACCGTGCCCCGGTCTTCCGTACACATCAGCGAGTCATGTATATAATTTGTAAGTCAGTAGAAACATGCACAGTTCCATTTTTCACAAGGGGGTCCATATACAACGCTGTTATGAATGGACCCTCGGCCCAAAGCTCGGCCCGCGCAGGGCATTAACAGACAGACACACACGCACGCACGCACGCACGCATACACACAAACGAGATATACATAAAACAAAATTGTTAGAAACCAAAACAAAAATGTGTCATACTGGAAAATAAAATTACTGACCGGTAGTAATTAATGGTAATAACACTATTAGCCCGCGGGAGTCCATCTCTCCTATCGTCACCGGCCGGTTAGGTCAGTTGGTTAGAGCGTCGTGCTAATAACGCGAATGTCGTGGGTTCGATCCCCATTTCGGCAATAAAGACATTTTAAAGCGTGCACGCTTATTTAAATAATATTATGTAAAGTAAAAAACTAAAAGTCAAGTACCAGAAATGTATGCCTACGTGACATTGTTCACCCTTGGAATCAAACCGTTGATGATGAACTTTGACCTGATAACCATTGTCTCAATCCTAGCGGTCATCGACACAACTCTGGAATACTAGTATAAACATACACTTCTACATATTGGTTGACGCATCAGCAGAGCTAATTGGTTTGTTTGTCGATACAACGTTTAGTTGTACAATATACCAATTTGTGAATACTAAGTGAGGTCCACACAAGTAGTGTACATGTATTGTACACTTATGGTGGTGGAACTAGCGGTCTCAGTCACTGCATACAACTGGTGTACAACATAACCATTGGAGTAGGAAAAGGGCTGACGCTGCAAAAAATGTCTCTTTTGAACGATACGAACTTACCGTTCATCAAAGACTCACGCGTGCACTTGCCATGGGCGGCATAGCTGTTGACGAAAACCATCGCAATGGCTGGCGCGGTTTAGACATATTGGTGGTGATTGGGATAGCGAAGACGTCGAACGCTGGGCTCTCCTTCGAACCCTGCCGCTGACATTGCGTACAGTTCTCGAACTACCTTCCCCCAACTCTCCATGGACGAGCTTCTGGGAAAGGCGGACACACTGTACGTCACGCTACCACCGACGATATCCGCTGTCGTTGATGTACCGGAGGAACTAGTGGCGAATGATGTTCCGGTTGTTAATGCCCTCTTCAAGAATAGTTGTGGCAAAAATGACGCTGACACAAATTGCAAGAGTGATGTAAAGCAGAAACGGAGAGAAGCGTCAACTGGCAGGTCGAGGATGAGACAACAATGTTGGTACCATGAAAAATTCGGTGATGAGTCGAGGTGCTGTGGTGGACCACCCTGCCCACGTTACCGTTCATTCCTGTCAAGAGGTCGGCAACCACAGTTGGGAAACGCCAAGGGTAATCAGTGATTGGTGTCGTATCTGATACCACCGACTCCAGCGGATAAACGCAATCCCAGACCCACCAAGCACAATCTCTATTCTGCTAGTGGACAACGCCTCCGCACCTCTAGCGGAAGCAGAGTGTGTTTTACACTCTTTGGTCAATCATACTCTCACGAAATGAGCGTAGCCGACGTTGTCCATCCCATTTTAGGCATGTACTTCTTCCAAGATGGTGACGGAAAACGATTTCTGATTGATCCATTGAAGCGTTGTCTTACAGATCGCATCACTCTGGAAGAATTTCCAGTAAAAGCTTCTTTAACCTCTGTATTTTCATTGGTTCACTCACACGGTTCGTTTAAAAATACCCAGTCGAACATTACGCGATGCGCTGATCACGATATTACACACAACATTGACGACGACTACGATAAACTCTGGGCGGAGTTTCCCGAGGTTACTGAACCCTGCTTGAGCAAAGTGGTTACTATGACGACGCCTCTCCACATTGTAATGGTTACTATGACGACGCCTCTCCACATTGTTACAGAAGGTCCATTGGTTTACTCGCCGTGCCGAAAATTACACGGCGACAAGAAGATACAAGTGGGAAAACAACTTCGACAAAGGGAACGTGACAACGTTATAGAGAGGTGTGAATCGCAGTGCCTAAGCCAGATGGCTCGTGGCGTATATGCGGGGTCTTTCGACGTTTGAATGTCACTACCACTCTTGACAGATATTCACTTCCAGCGTTGACGCCTTTCAACGAACGTCTCGCTGGATGCACGATCTTCTGTAAAGTTGACCTGCGGGAAGCGTTTCAACAAGCGTATGTCGATGAGGCGTTTCAGGATAAAACAGCCATTATTACGACCCTCGGTCTGTTCAAATTTCTCCGGATGCCATATGGTTTAAATAACGCAGCCCTGTGTTTCCAACGCAATGTACACCAATTACTCAAAGGTCTACTATTCGTTAACTTTGTGTGCATGGATGATGTAATCGTGCGTAATAAAAATAAGGAGGAACACATGACACACTTGCGTAGTCTTTTTCAGAGACTGAAAGATGCAGGGCTCCTTCTTAATAAGAACAAGAGTCAAATTGGTCGAAAGACGCTTACGTTCCTCGGCCATGTCGTTGACTCACGAGGAATTTCAATTCTACCGGAGCGAAGGTTTCCGGTGCCAATAACGCCTAAGGAACTTGAGCGCTTCTTGGACATCTGCATGCGCCTTTTTTTAACGTTTTGTGTGGCACGCATCTGAAAACTTGGCGCCGCTCACTCAACTTAAAACACTCTCTTCACGGTGATTGACAGGTGGACGGGTTGGCCTGAAGAGTTTCCCAAGACAATGCATGGAGAGGCGGCGAACTCAAACGCCTGTGCAAAGACATGCGCACGACCCATCAACCAGCTATCATCCACAACACAACGGCAAGGTTGAGTGAATGCATCGATGTTTAAGAAATTCGTTACGAGCACATCTTCTTGGCAGGGCGAAGTGGCTTACTGAATTACCGTGGGTGACGCTGGGATTGCGAGCGTCGGCAAATCTCGACCAGACCTACATTTGAAAAGTATCTAGATAAGATACATATACATTTTAATTTGGCCAGATACAGATACATATACATTATTTCTAAATGTATCTAGATACATATACAGATACATTATTTCTAAATGTATCTAGATACAGATACATTTGTATGGTTAAATTTGCGATCGGTAATGGCGAAGTATAAGAAACTAAAAAACACTCAGTTTATTTATTTATGACAGCTTTATTTGACTAATATTACACTTGCATACATACAAATAGCATACAATTACAGCTGGGACCTCATAATGGTCCAAAATACCCATTGTGTAGCTGTTGACAATCAGAAGGTATATGCGATGTTTGCTCAATCAGTGTCAAATGGTTATGCTGACACTGACATGAGTTCTTCACCTTTTATATGATCTGTTTGACCCACATTAAAGCAAACACAATTGCCATTCTCACCTTTGATGTGTGACAGCTGCTCGAATGATCCATGAGTAAATGAATTGGCTTCTTTAATAGCTGTCAGACATTTTCAAAAGAAACTGATTCCTTTGGTGGATATGATGAAGCCATGAGTAGGTACTTGGCTTCTACTAATTGTTTCCTATAATTACAATTAACACCTTTTGGCTACGTGGGAGTGGGACATATCCCTTCTTGACCAATGATCTATCTAAAATGTATCTAAAATGTATCTAAAATGTATCTAAAATATATCTAAAATATATCTAAAATGTATCTAAAATGTATCTAAAATGTATCTAAAATTTCAGATACATTTGGAATGTATCTAGATAAAATACAGATACATATTGATTTCGGCGCAATGTATCTAGATACAGATACAGATACATTCAAAATTGTATCTAGATACATAAGATACATATACATGATGTATATGACCCCAGGTCTGATCTCGACACTGGTATTTCGCCGTCTATGTTGGTTACTGGTCAACAACCGGCACTGCCGGGTCAGTTGGTTATGCAAAGGGCTAATATTGAAGATGCCTCGACATTCGGCAGAGAGTTAGCGTTGTCCATGATGGCACAGCCTTTTAAGGAGAATCCGTGGCATGACAAGAAACATCATCGTGCGCATGTAGCGCATGATCTGTGGACAACCAAACAGGTGCTTGTTCGTGCAGATGAAGTACAGTCCTCACTTGTACCCAAATACACTGGTCCCTATAAAGTTCTTCGGCGTTGGGACAAGTGTTTTCGCTTACGGCTTGAAAAAAAGATGACAATGTGTCTGTGGACAGACTACGTCCGTTTTATGACGATTAACAAATTTGATTTAATTCGTGACAATAAAATTCAAGACTGTGAACTCGGCAATAAAAACACCACTGTATAACCCGTTAGGAGACATTGTAATTCGCTACTATTGTAGCTGGCGCGGGGTATATGTAGGGGCAAGCAACTGCGACTACGCAGTGACGTCACGTCGCGTTGTGATGTGACGTCACGAGTAACGAACACTTTATGAATAAAGAATTATTTTTATGCTCGTCATAAAATTTGTGTAACTGTTGATACTTTAAGACGACACACTACAAGGCCAGCCCCAAGCCGGACATACAGGGAAAGAAGAGGAAGCCTTTTGGTTGTCCACTGTACAATGTTAATATAAGATAATAGTCACTCTTTTTTTAGACACAATTAGTCACACTGCTAGCATTACTACTAGGTACTATAAGCAAATATTTATTCCAGTCCTTTGTCACCTTCTGTCAGTATGAGTACTTTATCACATCCAACATACCCTGTGTTTTCCTTGGCTATTCATGCCTTGTGCCATCTGGTTCTACTGCCTTCTTTAAGTTTGAAGAAAATTATATTATTTCTATCAACACCCTGGTTCAACATTGTTTTTTGTCAAACCACAACCTCCTATAGGAAGTTTATGGATGAAACAGTACTAGGGCATATTTTGGATCAAGTGGTGAAAGACGGGTCCTTTTTATATGGTGTAAAATATAGAACATATGCCAGGAAATATTAAGATCTCACGCACAGGATAAATATCTAGGGCCTAACCTGTCGTGGACTCAACATAGTTGATGGTCTCTTCTCAGCATGTAAACACATCAACATAAAAATACTCCCGTGTTAACCACGATAAAAGGGATATATAGAGTACATTCATTGTGTCAAAGATACGCAGCGCCTGAAATGAGATACACACGGGTGCGGCTACATACATCGACCAGCTGCTATTGGGCATATCTGGCTGCGAGCGTCAGCACAGAACAGTCGTCACCGGCCGGTTAGCTCAGTTGGTTAGAGCGTCGTGCTAATAACGCGAATGTCGTGGGTTCGATCCCCATATCGGCCATAAAAATATTTTTTAAGCGTGCACGCTTATTTAAATAATATTATGTAAAGTAAAAAACTAAAAGTCATGTACCAGAGAAATGTATGCCTACGTGACATTGTTCACACTTGGAATCAAACCGTTGATGATGAACTTTGACCTGATAACCATTGTCTCAATCCTAGCGGTCATCGACACAACTCGGGAATAGTAGTATAAACATACACTTCTAGATATTGGTAGACGCATTAGCAGAGCTAATAATTATTGGTTTGTTTGTCGATACACCGTTTAGTTGTACAATACACCAATTTGTGAATACTAAGTGAGGTCCACACAAGTAGTGTACATGTATTGTACACTTTTGGTGGTGAAACTGGCGGTCTCAGTCACTGCATACAACTGGTGTACAACATAACTACTTGAGTAGGAAAAGGGCTGTTTGGAGTCCAATGCCATTTACACGTCTTAGGTTTGCAACATTTCATTACGTATACAAAATTGGATTTGTATCTTATGGATGATTTAGGCATATTAAATAAGAGAGGAATGGAGAACGAGATCGAAAAATGGTGGAGAGTGGAGACGGATGGCGGCGACAGCAGTGCAAGAAGTGTGAGCGGGAGAAAAAGAAAAGATCGAACACAGAAATCAAAGACCGCGATCGAGGCCTGCCCCAAGCCGGACATACAGGGAAAGAAGAGGAAGCCTTTTGGTTGTCCAATGTACACTGTTATTATAAGATAACAGTCACTCTTATTTTTTGACACAATCAGTCACACAACTAGCATTACTACTAGGTACTATCAGCAAATATTTATTCCAGTCCTTTATCACCCTCTGTCAGTATGAGTATTTTATCAAAATCCAACATACCCTGTTTGTTCTTTGGCTATTCATGCTTTGTGCCATCTGGTTCTACTGCCTTCTTTAAGTTTGAAGAAAATTATATTATTTCTATCAACACCCTGGTTCAACATTGTTTTTTTGTCAAACCACAACCTGCTATAGGAAGTTTGTGGATGAAACAGTACTAGCGCATATTTTGGATAACAAATGGTAAAAGACAGGTCCTTTCTACTGATCAGCCAAAAGGCTTCCTTGTCCACCTGCCATCTAGAGTTAATTTTCTGGATGGCAATCTTGTTAAATCTTGTTAAATCTTGTTACATGATGTAGAATGTAGAACATATGCCAGGAAATATAAAGATCTCACGCACAGGATAAATGTCTAGGGTCTAACCTGTCGTGGACTCAACAGAGTTGATGGTCTCTTCTCTGCATGTAAACCCATCAACATAAAATACTCCCGTGTTAACCACGGGAAAGGGCTATTTAGAGTACATTCATTGTGTCAAAGTTACGCGGCGCCTAAAATAAGATACGCACGGGTGCGGCTACAAAAATAGAACAGCTGCTACTGGGCATATCTGGCTGCGGGCGTCAGCCGAGAACACTCGTCACCGGCCGGTTAGCTCAGTTGGTTAGAGCGTCGTGCTAATAACGCGAATGTCGTGGGTTCGATCCCCATATCGGCCATAAAGACAATTTTTTAAGCGTGCACGCTTATTTAAATGAGATTATGTAAAGCTAATGCTGGGCATACACTGCTAAGCCTTTGTTGTGAGTCGTCTGTTTGATCAACAAGCAACGACGACATCTCGTCTGACACCATCGTACATTGCGCAATTGTTTTGCTGCGAATCAATTTTTAAATAATGAATCGGGTTAACAAATGTTCTACCGGTCAAATCAACACGCCACTCGAGTGTTGTTGCGTTGCGGGCCATCGTACATTTCATGAATTATCAGCTTTTAGTCGTAAAACAGACGACTCGCAACAAAAGTTTAGCAGAGTATGCCCTGCATAACACAAAGTGTAATCTCCTAACCAAAATAATGCACCAGAAACGCATGCCCACGTGAAATATTTCACCGTTGAAATCAACCCGCTGATATTGAACTTTGACCTGATAATCCTAGCTAAGCGGGCTGCGACACAACTCGGGAACATTGGTATACACCAACGGTGTCGCGGTTACATTTATCCGGGCGTTAAATTTTTTCCGGGTGATGTTTATTTGCATATGTAAGGCATCATATTTGGCACCAGTAGATCACGTAGTTATAAACAATATCGAGTAGTTAAATATGTTTCGTTTGTTGTCGAAATACGAGCGTTATAGTTAGAGTATATAATTATAATTTGCTGTTTCAGATTTGTGACCAAGTATAAGAGTAAGTCACGTGACATGTGCGTGGAGAGGAAACTGTTTTACGACAGAAATTGTTTATGTCTATGGGAAGCAAACATTTTATAATTTATGTATATATATATATATATATATACATATGTGCAAATATAGATGTGCATATAAACATGCATAACGCCCGGATAACTGAAAACGCGACAGTCGTAGCTGGTGCTAAATACATTCCCCTAGATACGCGCACGCGCAGAAACGTCATCCGGATATTATTTAACGCCCGAATAAATGTAAGCGCGACAACGGTTCCTAGCACTTTTTGGGTCCGACTCAACTTCCTATCGTGGGACTGGCTTAGCGACCCATGCCTTAAAACCAGCGCGGTTCATCGGTTTATCGACAATGAAAGATCACACACATTGCACATCGAAAGCACATGATTATATGTGGCGGATGGAATCGGGACGATTTAATGGTTTTGACGATATTTGAATGATATAATGCGCTGATTTTGACTTCATAGAGCCTGCTTGTGAAAATAAAGAGGTAGATAATCCGAAAAAACAATACATTTTATTATAATATGCCTCTCTGTGACAGTGTAGGCCAAATATGAAGATTTCTATATATCGATTGAGTCGAATAACGGCACCGATTCTGCACAATGCGTGCATGATGAATGTTTGAGCGCATTAAACATAATATGACGTCCCTATACCAGATGCACATGAGACGTCTACGTCAAATGTCATATGAAATTGAAATACCTTGTAATATTAGGCCTACTAGCAAAAATGTCCATCCTCATAACATACGCACAAATGCAGTAGACCGTTTCTCGGAGGGTCGCTCCCTGAGGAATCTATCAATCACGTTTGTTATGGCATATATTTTAAAAAGTGTTTCGTTCTAGCGCAACTTGTGCAATTTGTTCCCAGCTGATCGGCGCTACTAAGAACATGCGGAGAAAATACGCGTAACATTATGAACACTAGATTTACGTTTACCTAGCGTCCGGTGTGAACCTTAAACCGACAAGAACCCTTAAACCGATAAGACACCTTAACCATCAGCAAATTTCAAAAGAAAATAAATAAAAACGTTACTTTTTCAGAACATTTGGCGACCCAGTTTTGGGTCGCGAACCAGGGACTAAGAACCGCTGGTAAACACTTACACCTCTAGATGTAAACAAACGACCCCAGTTTTGTTAAAAGGTAGACGTATTCGTTTGTTTGTCGACGTACCGTTATACAATAAACCAACTGGTGAATACTAAGTGGAGCCATATAAGTAGTGTGCATCAATTAATTTTATTGCAAAATGATGATGATGATGCTGGCGGCCTCAGTCACTGCATACAATATGTGTATAACCGAACCCCTCGAGAAGGAAAATCTGACAATAATAAACTACTACTCTGTTAGCCCCATATAGGAGTTCAATTTATACGTCATAAGTCTACCCCATTGCATCAGGTGTACGATATTGGGTTTGTATCTTTTGGATGATTTAACTAAAATTACTAAACAAGATAGGAATGGTGAATGAGACTAAGAGCGAAAGGTGGAGGGAATGGAGACGGACGGTAGAGACGATAGTGCAAGAGGTTTGAGGGGAAGAAAAAGAAAAGAAAACATACACCATGGACCAGTATCGAAGCCAGCATAAACCCGCAATTACAGGGAAAGAACAGGAGGCACGTGCTTGTCCACGGTACACTGTGGATGATAAACCCAGCCTGTTCTTGCTTGCAACAGAAGACGAGGTAAGACGACTGGTCAAAAAGAATTCCTCAAAATCGTGTTCACTCGATCCAGTGCCAACCTGGCTTCTGAAGAAACATTTAGACGGTCTTCTACCAAGCATTACAAACATTGTCAACTAGTCCACGTCAACAGGAATTGTGCCTACAAAATGCTGAAGCTGAACAAGCTCATTGAACGTTGCGATCCTCAACAGACTCTCTTCTGAAGGTACACAGTGCACATCTCCACCATTATGATGATCGTGCCTTCTGCACCGCTGCTCCTCGTCTCTGGAATAGTCTTCCACATGAGATGCGCAAATGTGACTCTATATGCAGCTTCAAAAGACTCCTAAACACTCACATATTCTGCAGTTACAAAGACGACAAGTGGACAAAGGCAACCTTTTATGTCGTTGATGTACCAGACCCAGCAGTTGCAGTTTGTAACCATAAACGTGGATGGCGTAGCAAACGTAGGAAAACGCACCACCGAGACGACAGGATGTCTGAATGCACAACCAGTCATCAATAACATAAATGACTTAAAACGTGTCTATCCACTGCAGTCTGACACTATCGGGAACTTCTTAGGGGAAGCAAAGCACCACTTGAAGGACGACTTAGAGTTATTCGTTGACGCAATCCGCAAGTGCAGTATCCACATGAAGGACAAACTGAAACGGGAACTCGAGAACATGGTCTCCCAAGGGGTCATGCGTAAAGTAGAGGAGCACATAGACTGGTGTTCTAGTCTGGCATATAGCACGAAGAGAGATGGCTCAATCCGTGTAAGTATCGATCCACAACGTCTCAACGCAGCGCTACTCAGATGTTCTCACAAAATACCCATCTTGGAGGAAATCAATCCAGAACTCACTAAAGCCAAAGCGTTTAGCAAGTTAGTCGCAAAAGCCGGATACTGATCGGTTCATCTCAATGAAGATTCGCAGCTACTAACTACGTTTCGTATACAATTCGGCAGATTTTGCTGGCGGAGACTTCCCTTTGGGTTGAATATCTCTCAAGACATATTTCAAGCCAAATGGACCAGATCCTGGAGGGCCTGAATGGGGTCACAGGGATCGGCGACGATGTGTGTGTGTATCTGGCGAGAACAATGAGGACCATGATAGGAACCTCATCAAGCTGATGGAGCGAGCACGCGAAAAATGGTTGGTATTCAACTCTGCAAAATGCCCCATCAGGCAAAAGAGCATTTCATTCTTCGGAAACACCTACACCGACAATGGCATCACACGTGACGACGACAAGATGCATGATATACAGAACATGCCGACACCTAAAAATCGGGAACATCTGTACAGATTCATGGGGATGATGACGCATCTCTCACAATTCATTCCACACTTCGCAGAGAGAGAGAGAGAGAGAGAGAGAGAGAGAGAGGAGGGGAGGTGAGAGAGGGGAGAGGGGAGAGAGAAGAGAGAGAGAGAGAGAGGAGGAGGGGAGGTGGGAGAGGGGAGAGAGAAGAGAGAGAGGGGGGAAGGAGGAGGGGCGGTGGGAGAGGGGAGAGAGAAGAGAGGGAGAGAGGGGAGGAGGGAAGGTGGGAGGGGAGAGAGAAGAGAGAGAGAGAGAGAGAGAGAGAGAGAGAGAGAGAGCACATACACTACAAGAGCTTTGACGAGCTAAAGCATGCCATATCCGCGAGCGCATGTTTACGCTGATACGATCCAACTGCACCAGTTCACCTAGAAGTTGACGCACCACCAAAAAGGACTGGGGTTAGCACTTGTCCAGAAGCAGAGGCTTGTAGCTTTCGGGTCGAAAACGCTAACCGAGTGTCAATCTCGACATAGCAACATCGAGCGTGAGATGCTTGCATTCGTATACGGCATCCAGCGACACCATACCTACCTGTATGGCAGACCGTTTACCGTGATCACGGACCACTAGCCGCTGGTGACGATATGCGCAGCCACTACATGCGGTTCCACCAAGGCTACAGCGCATGTTGCTGACGATCCAAGGCTACAACTTCACGGTTGAATATCGGCCAGGTGAGCAAATGATCCTGGCAGATACACTGAGTCGCTTGCCTAACCCAATCAACAACGACGATGTTGACCTAGACGTGAGTATCGACGGCTTGGCGTTGGAGGCTGATGATCCCCAATACTTGACAATCGCACTCATTAACTTCCCCACACAGCTAATCAGCAGTTACTGAAGGAAGAAACGTTGCGTGACCCTATCGTCAACGAGCTGAGAGAAGTGATATACAGAGTATGGCCGGAAACATCAATGAACTACCTGTCGACCTGAGAGCATACTGGTCTTTTCACGATGAGCTAGCCGTGGAAGCAGGTGTCATCTTCAAATGACGCCAGATCCTGGTACCACAATCCATGCAGAAGGACATTCTCAATCAGTTGCATTGTGGTCACCAGGGGGTCGAAAAGACGCGACGGCTTGCACGTGACAGCGTATACTGGTTAAAAATCAACAAAGAGATTGAGAACACTTGCAAATCATGCGAAAGTTGCCAAGAGCAGCAAGACGCAAACAGACGCGAACCGATTCTACCACACAATCTGCCAGCCAGACCATGGCAACATATCGCGTCCGAGTTGTTTCAAATCGGTGATCGCCACTACTTGCTTACAGTGGACAGATATAGCAAATCCCCGATGGTCGACGAGATGAAAGTTCCAATTACCAGCCATGCCATGGCTGAGAAGCTAAGCCACTACTGCGCAATGTTCGGACGACCTGATCAAATCTTGACAGACAATGGCCCACAATATACACGCCAAGCATTAAAAAAGTTCGTCAAGACATGGGGGATCACACACGTGACGAGCTCCTCACATAATGTTCGAAGTAATGGTCTTGCGTAACAGTACGTTCGATACATCAAGGGAATGCTGAAAAATTCTAGCGACATGCAGCTTGCTTTTCTGTACATCCGTGCGACTCCGGTTGACCCTAAACAACCATCACCTGCCGAAATGCTCTTGGGCCGACCTTTAACCTCCACTGAATCAGGCCTGGAAGAGATTCATCATCAGAGTAAAACGTGGTGTACTGAAAAAGTTGTCATAAAATGCGATGAGCCAAGAAGCTATGTGGTAGAGACGCATTTCTATGAATATGTAACGTTTAGATATTGTTTACATTTTTATAGAATTATATAGACTCGTAACAATTTATTTTAAACTTCGTATAATTATATTTACATAAGCCATCAATAATCCCTGGGAGTTTTAATTATCTCATACAGGGGGATGTTGTAATATGGGACTCCTTGTATTAGAAGCATCACGGCGTAGTGATACATTATGTTGAAGTAGTCCGAGATACACCGTCGCCATATTGAAGCTGTGCTTATAAAACTTGAGATGAATAAAACGGACACAACATATCAGGAGGGGTGTTTGGGTAATTGTTACGTTACCATTTGTAAAATGGTTATAAACGTTGTTTGTTTTTTAATTAAATATGAACGGCGGGAACAGAATGCAAAAAACGCCACAGCTGACACTGATTGACAGCTGGTCAGCGCACTTTACTCAATACAAAATGTTTTGTAACAGTTTTTTTCTCCAATCAACTGTCTGCATCTAGTCCAGTCGGCAACGTAAATAGGCCATAAATCTACATTTTATATAAACCGCCAACTACAGTGCTAAGGTTTCTGTTTAAATATATTTATTTTTGTAGTTGCACAAAAACGTGACATGCCAGCATTGAAACATAGCCGAATTAGACATAATGCAACCAACGACTCAACTACGTTTACAAAATAAATAAATCAGTTTAGATTAATATACATACAGTGGCGTAGCCAGAGGGGGGGGGGGCAAGGGGGCCATGGCCCCCCAATCCCGGAAAGTTAGGAGGGTAGGGGACTGAAGATATACAACTAGTTGCCTGATTTATAGAGTGACAAGGTGCAGAGGTTATAGGGGTGCCTGTGTAGGACTCCCAAATCTTTGGCAGAGAAATTTGTCATCATTCAGATGGGATTGAGTTACCCAAAGTGGAGGAATTCGATGCTTCTGCGGTAGGTGATAAGCATCCAGCAGGCTGCAGCCCAAGTGGTGACAGGGCAACGAAAATGTCATCATTCACAATGTGCTCGATGGCTAATGCCTATTTATATATCAACGTAAGGATGCAAAATGATGGTTGCCAGGCAAGATGATTAGTTACTGGACTAAGATAAAGTTGCACGTTACGGCCAAAGCAATTTATCTAGATTTTCCAATGGGTAGTCGGAACTTCGTATCGTGAATTAATTAATTTTAATAAGCGACAACGTTACACATGACATGGACATTTTTGTGAAGCTCACTCGACGCCGCCGCCGCGGTAGGGGTTTGTTATGAAGTCACTGGTTGAACGCCAGCGCCTCATCACACACACATACGCACGCACGTACGCACACACACACACAAACACACATGTATATATACATACATACGTGTGTGTGTGCGTGCGTGCGTGCGTGTGTCATATCCCGCTACTGATTGCTTGCGTGAATACCGGATGGCCCCCTCCAATACAAAATCCTGCCTACGCCACTGTATACATAATATTATATATCTGTGTGGGATTAATAAACATAGACAGACATGTGTTACAATATGGTAAATATGTGCGCTTAGCCATGCATAAACCTGAGCTAAGCATGTGGGGTCCAATAAACAAATGTGTATTGCACTGTTATTGCGCCTCACTGCATCGCTGCAGATGAAAACAAGCAAGTCGTAGGTTTTTTTAATAGTCGTCAAACATACATACATGTAATTTATAACTCAACTTTCTTTATAAGCATGTGTTTCTAAAAGGTGTAGCTATTACTATGTATAGTTACGTTTGAATTACCATAACTATTTCTGTACGAAATAAGTCGGCGTTTGTACTTACGCGAAATATCCATGTTTGGCGTTCATACGCGAAGTCGAACTGCAGATCCCGCGTAAACCTCTGATTGGATCGCAAAAGCTGCGACGTAGAACTCAATTAACTTTGCGGTTGGCGTATGTTTTTGGCGTCAGATTTGTGCTTATTGCGTTAGCTAATGGTGTCTATCGTGTCAAAGATACGCGGCGCCTGAAATGAGATACGCACGGGTACCGGTATATAAATAGAACCATTGCTGCTGGGCATCTCCGGCTGCGAGCGTCAGCCAACAACAGTCGTCACCGACCGGTTAGCTCAGTTGTTTAGAGCGTCATGCTAATAACGCGAATGTCGTGGGTTCGATCCCATATCGGCCATAAAGACAATTTTGTTGAAAGCGTACACCAATAAAAAGTTAGATTATTGCCATTTATTTATCTTGGACCTGCAGACCAGTTGGGTGTGCCCGTCTTTCTTGCAGAATGAGCATGCATGGATATACTACATTGCCAATTACTGCACTTTCCCTTGTTGTAGTTGTAGAAATAACGGGTGGAGCGGGGACGGGGGTTTCTGTTACCATATCCACGAAAGGGCTGAGATGTGTTACTTGCTTTGCATTTTGCTTTAACGCTGGAGTAGAAGGGGTAGTTGAACACATTCTACGGGGCACCCGTCCTCTCCCTCCGCACACGGAAACAGTAGTCATATTCTAGCCACATTCGGGGGCCCTTCTGGGCATGCATAGTGAGGATGTGGTCCATATAATATTATTATGTCATTAGCTGGCTACCATCCTCTGGGAGCTGTTCTGCTGTAATGGCTGCATAAGTCATGAATAAATGCTGCCATTCGTATATCTGATCTGCTGGTATGACTGCCCGTTTCCTGTCTACTGTGGGAGAAGAGGAGTCCTCCTGGGAGCACGACCATAGTCTTTGCGCAGCGGGAAATATTAATTGGTGAGGACGCGTTTTCTAAGTCTATCCGTCATCTCATCTCCTAACTGCGCCCAGCCAATATCAAAAGCGATAGTAACTGGTCCATGCCGCTTTGCCATGGCATGGCTTCGCTGTTCTACTCCCTTGCCTTGGGAGTCGTTGTGTGTGCTGTCTGAGACGGAATCAGACGAGTTTATTGCCGGCTCAGGTGATGGTGTCCGCTTTCATTTTCGTCGTGAGGGACGAGATACATCAGTTGATGGCCCGGCGGTTGGTTGCTGCTGCACGTGTGGCAATAGTGAGATTAATCAGATTTGCTGTAAATTTTTGCCATCAATGTTGCCAGGAGAATATCCATTTTGGGGTCATCATGCGGGCGGTCTAGGGTTTCGTCACTGTCTGGAGCAGACTTTTTCCTTTTTTCGCTCGCTCTTGCGCTGTTGAATGTTTCGACATGACCTGGAACCAGTTCAAATGTCGCCGCCGTCTGGCAGTATGTACATTATATCTACATCTCTACGCATGTAGAGGATCCATCAATCATCAACATAAATGTTTTTATTATTATTATTATTTATATTAATTACAGATATACATTTATTCATATCTATGTTTTCATATAATTATAAACACACTTCCTGTCTGTACAAGATAAGAGGGAAGGGCTAATGTAATTAAAGTTTTCAAGATCACTAATGGATTTACTTACATTGCCACCAAAAGACTAAACGAATCCAAACGCCTCGACCAGGAAGACACAACTCTTCAATAGTAAGACACCACAGCCGAGTAGGTGCATGCACGCCACAGTTGTTTTGTTGTTTTGACACACTTGCAAGCGATTGTGTCGATGCACTATAAGAGTAAACAACTTCAAAACTAAATATAACAATTACTTTATTAACCAATGATTGGGGAGTTTATATGAGCCAGTAGGCTCCCTGCCCCAAACCCATTCAGATTCAGAATAAAGTAAACGTTTTCAGGCTATAATAGACAATATTTCTGTAGATCACACCAATTAAGGAGAAAACGCTGGTCCCGATCGATGGTCGTGATGTTTCATCGATGTTTCAAGCTGGCCATCGCGTGTGCTGTGGTCAGTGTATGTGTCCACATCTCACTGACAACTACTACAGAGATCAACTCGTGCACCATGTCCGAGTTGCCGAACCCACAACGCGATGTCGCGGACTGCGGTAACAACGGCAGCAAGTCGTTGGTTTGTGAGACGGCAAGACTGCTCACCAGGCAGGAAGGTTCGTTGGTCACAGTGGGCACACTCAACACAACCTGTCGTCTACTATGTAAGCTATCATGACCTCGTGAATAGGGTATTCTGAATCCAGTCCAAATGCCAAATGCCGCGTTGCTAGCTATTCTTTCAGATACTATTTTTTTCAGATACTGTATTCGAATACATTTTTGTTGTTGTGCAGTTGAAGCTCTGAATAGTTTTGAACAAAAACACCTTTCTGCTAGACACTCAGTTTCATCGGCAGGGGCATCAGTTCGTTCAGGTGGTTGATGAAGCAGCATTAACTCAACATTCCTCACTAAAACCCACGGAACTATTTCTGACAGGGCACATAAAGCCACCCACAGTGTTAACAGCGACAGCAATAAAATATTACATAGATGTCATACCTTGTGACTAAAATGACTGGGATGATTATCCAATGGACACCGCCCCGCGCAGGTTCGGCTTCATTGCTTCTGAGCGCCTCGCACTTACGCGACCGGTCGTTCCGCTCCGCTACTTCACTCCTGATCTAACAAAGTAAACTAAACACTATCAATAAATCCAACAAACTTTTATTTGAAGAGACACGATTTTTTATCACTGTGTTGACGAAGTTTTGTTGCCGCCTCGCACTTATACGTGGCCGGTCGTTCCGTTCCGCTGTTTCACACCGTCAAAGCAAACACTTCAATGGAATAACACTTTAAAAACACACACGAATTACTGTACTGGCAGAGGTCGACACGTACGTTTATGGTCGAAAATAGAATAGTTGTCTTTTTCAGACTTCACTCGACGGTTTACAGCTCTGTGATTGAGTCTGATCTGCAAAAGGGAGATTGACAGGATTGGTCAACGTAGCCAACCGTGGGCAGTGCTATGCGACTGTCGTGTTTATGTTACTTAATGTCATGGTGAGTCATCATTTTTTTTTAGAATAGATGCAAACGTTAAAGGTCTTTCTTCTTCAGGTTTCTCACTGGTGCCGAGTGAGTTCGGGTCATCAGTTATCACTTGATTGTTTATGTGAACAATTATAAATACATGTTGTACTACTACGCTGTCAACGTTAGTTGCGTGGTTGAGAGAAATGTTTTGAAAACGATAACGTTTACAATCTCCATCATAGAACGAATGGTAAAGACGATTTATTTTACTAGTATAACTTCAACTTTATTAATACCAGTGTTTGAACTAGTGTGTAAAACAAATGGCACATTAAAATTATTTTACAGCTGTAATTGTAAACTAGAGTACAACTAGAATGTCCACGTAGATGTGACATTTGGTGTGCCGCGAAGATCGAGCAACCTCGAAAGTTTGCCATGAAATCAGAAAGGTTAAGAAGCACTACCCTATCTTAAATTCTAGCATGGTGCCTTGCAAACGACAATAAAAACGAAAAGGTATTCGGAGTGTAAAAGCTTACGTCTTGCTATAATCTTGAACAATGGTATGTTGACTGTCGTCCGTTGTTTTTCTTCCATGGGAATAGGAGAGAATGCAAGAACAGCGAAGAGTTCTGTTGTATACAAGGTTTGTATATATAAACTTGTAACAGCCTCACTGTTCAATTTATATTCTGTGTTATTTAATTCTGACATAAAACACTCACTCACTCACTCACTCACTCACTCACTCACTCACTCACTCACTCACTCACTCACTCACTCACTCACTCACTCACTCACTCACTCACTCACTCACTCACTCACTCACTCACTCACTCACTCACTCACTCACTCACTCACTCATTCACTCACGCACTCACTCACTCACTCATTCACTCCTCACTCACTCACTCACTCACCCACTCACTCACTCACTCCTCACTCACTCACTCACTCACTCACTCCTCCTCCACTCCACTCACTCCTCCTCCTCACTCCTCCTCTCACTCACTCCTCCTCACTCCTCCTCCTCCTCCGCTCCTCCTCCTCCTCCTCCTCCTCCTCCCTCCTCCTCCTCCTCCTAAATACTACTCATCCTCCTCCTCCTCCTCCTCACTCACTCATCATCCTCCTCCTCCTCCTCCTCCTCACTCACTCCTCCTCCTCTCATCCACTCCTCATCATCCTCATCCTCATCATCATCATCCACTCCTCATCATCATCCTCCTCCTCCACTCCTCATCCTCCTCATCCTCCTCATCCCTCACTCATCCTCCTCCTCATCATCATCAATAAATAAACCACCATCATCACTTACTCATCCATCCACTTCCACTCGCCATCATATCACCACCCACCCCGCCGCCCGCCCATGCCGCCTTATACAACCCGCCGCCCCACCCCCATACCCCCACCATATGCCCACCTTGAGTTTATTATAGGTTTTGAACTACATTTTATAAATTATTGAAATGATTTGTTACACGTATGAAATAAAAGAAATGTCTTTATGGCCGATATGGGGATCGAACCAACGGCATTCGCGTTATTAGCACGACGCTAAGGGGAGGGGGTTCTCTTGAACATTTTTCTTCAGCTTATTGTAACTTGAACCGGGGCACATTTACAAGGGTCTGTGGGGCTCTGTCACGTGGGCCCATTCAAAAATGTCTGGTGGCACGAACAATTCAGAAGGTCTTGGGGGCACGTGCCCCCCAGGCCTTCCCCTACATACGCATATGCCACGTGTGATATCCTAGGATATTTTGGTCGTCGTCGTATATTAGTTTATACTAGGGCACATCGTGGAACCCTCAGCTATTAGAACTGCCCACCAATGAGGGTATTAGGCACTCAGTGAAATTATTGAAGCCATGTTTGTTTTTAAATTAATATTCTCAAAGTAACTGACTTAATCTTAATTAAACCTTTCTATGTTTATACATACAGTTTTAATGAATGTTTTGGTTTTATTTTCTTTCAGCATGTGGTTTTAGGTCTGGCAAATTTGGTCTAGGTTTAAAAATTGAAAGAGGCGACACCTTGGTAGAATGGGCAACAACATGAAAGTACAAAATCACGAATACCATGTTTCAGAAGAATGCAGGGAGGAGATGGATGTGGAAAAGCCCAAATTGAGAATCGAACAACAACAATGACTACATCCTGTCAGACAGGGCATAGATACGCAGACGTAACTGTCGTCAACCAAGTCGTCAACGGAAGTGACCACAGAATGGTAATGAGTAACATCAAACGGGACGTCAGGCTGAAAGGAAGAAGTTGACACACTAGAGACCACCGAGTGTAGATACCACGCAAATATGAACAAAAAAAGATCGAATTCCAACTCGAACTGCGAAATCAATTCGAAACACTACAAGAAGTAGAGGGCATCCACACCATGAAACATCACTGAGATGATCCAACTAAGTGCAACAAGTGTAGCCAAAGTAATCTACAGGCATGTAAAGACGAGAATATCGTCACCGACTCGGGCACTGATGAAGAAACCCCGAGAAATTGTGGATACCGGCGATCGTAAAAAAACAAATAGAGTACGCAGAAATACGAAATACAATCAACAAGAATTCGAAGGAGGATATCAGGAAGTACAAACAAGAGATCATTCGAAAAACGATTATGGCATCAAAGAGCCTGACAAAAAGCCAGTAGAGCACAGGCACTAGGCCGATACAGACTGATTACACTTCTAAACTAGCAGGGTAAAGGAATACAAGACCAAGCTATGATCATGGAACGAATAGAGGAATTGTACACCGAGCTATACGACAGTGAACAGAGTACCATAATTCACACCGACCCGAAAGAAGTACCAGAGATAACACCATGGGATAGCAGCACTAAAAGATATGAAGAATGGGAAGACATGAGGCAACGACCATGTAAACATTGAAACATTAACAGCAGGGTGCCACACCAAAATGTCCCTATTTTGAAACTTTTATTTAGAGGTTTTAATTATTTTGAATGTGTTACTAAGTCTTGTTTTCTTATTCCAGAGACATGGAAGTTTTTTTGTGATACCCATCATTCATTTTGAAAAATGGAAAGACAGACGAATCTTCAACGAACAAAAATGATAGAGTTTTGGCACTTGGCAAAATGTGTTGTCCAAGTTCAACACCTTTAGTGCAGAGATTTTCGTGTTCGTGCACCTGACAGGAAAACAATCAACCGCATTGTTGCTAAGTTTGCCACACGATGTACCATTTGTGACCTGTACAAGGGCCACAGTGGCAAGATACGAACTAGTCGCAGTGAAGACAAATATGGAAGCGGTTAGAGAGTCAGTCGTCCGCAATCCCAGAAAATCAGTCCGACGACTTTCTTTTGAGACAAGCACTTGTAAAACGTCCGTCCATCGTATTCTTAGAAAGGACATTTATGCATTCCCTTACAAAATACAAACTGAAAGTGAACTAACTGACCAGCAAAAAGCCAAACGAGTCGAATTTGCCAGGTGGTTCTCCCCGCGGATGGTTTTTTTTTCATACAAACATGCATGTATGATGTATTATCTGACTATATATGCATATATGATATATGCTATATGACTGTATATCCATATGCATGTATGATATATGCTGTATGTATATTGCTTACCCCGTGTTCTCGTGTCTCTTAAGATCTGGGTAGGTCAGCACCATCTTACTTCCAATGAGGGTATAGACTGCCTGATTTGTCTTTCCGATCTCAGGGTCTATGTTGAAATAGAACTGGGCAGTGTCCCTGATCATCTGGTGCCAGACATCTGCAGACCTACCCTCACCCGTCGAAAGGAGCACCAGTACGTCTTGAATGTTGATGGTCACCAGAACATCATCATTATTAACCTCGGCACCATTGCCAACGAACAAAACCCTCTCAACTCCTCCCCGAATGCACAGTTTTGCAGCATCTTCATGACAAATGTAGACCCAAATTTAATTTAACACTAACAATTCAAAGAAACTGAGATCTTATTTTAATAGATACAACACGACATTGCAATGTCACACCCATGCTTCAGACATATTTTGCTTACAAAACTGGATTATACTGTTACTAATATGCCACAGCTTACATAAATATATAGCCTATATATAAAATTAATGGTTAGCTTACTTGGAGTTATTATTAAACGTGTATCGATGTTAACATACATACAACAATAATGTTGCGTGACACATACACAACATGAGCTTTCTTTATTCATGTACACAATATAGAGATAAGATGTAAATGTAACAATGTTTTAAGGATTATTTCAAAACTATTAAGAACAGGACTTACCCTTCGACTTAAGCTCTGCTAAATCCTTGGCAAAGACAGTCTTGTTCCTTTCAAAGAAATCTTCATCATAATTTCCGTCTTCCGATGTCATCAACCCGGTCGACAGCGGAGAAACTGAAATTCCGGCGGCGCGGCGGTGAAAATCTTCAACAGCACCCCTATCAAAACAATATTCAATATTGCTAAGCAACACTGAATTGTAGATATTATTCGAATATCCCTGGGGAGTGTGCATTGATGCATTAAAACAGTGTTTCACAACCTGTGTGCCCCGGCACGCAGTTATGGCATAACAAAATTCCTAGTGCGCCGCGGAAAGAGAAGAACAATATCACGTGAATAGCAATAAATGATCTAACAACTTGATAGTTCCGAAAAAAGACTCCATTCTGCTACACTCAATTTCGTCGACAGGAACACCAGTTCGTTGAAGCGGTTGCTGCAGTAGCCTTACATCACAGCGCAAGAAGTCATATTTATACAGAATGAATATTAAATTAAATATGTTTTATTCAAACAAACAAACAAACAAACAAACAAACAAACAAACAAACAAACAAACAAACATTCAAACAAACAGTATAGTCTGCCATGGCCTCAATATGATTTTGTTGTGACATATATAATGTGGTTTGAAAGGAATACACAAGAAGGTTTCATTGAGCCCAAAAATCTACTAGCAAACAGCCAGACGGACCAGCTGACATAAGTTTTGTTGGAAGTTGTGAACGTCGCCTATAAAATCTGCATATTTGCCATCAATACAGCTGTTTCGGGCTTCGCCGCCTCGCACTTGTACTACTGGTCGTTCCACCCACTGGTTCATGGCTGCTCTACCAAAGAAAACTCTGTAAAGGAGTATAAATCACCTCTTTCTAAAAATACGGATGAATCACTGTGTTGACGACGTTTTGTTGACGACGTTTTGTTGTCGTCTGGCAATTACTCGACCGGGCGTTTCGCTCTGCTGCTTCACACCTAATATATCAAAGCAAACACTAACGGAGTACACAAAACTCACATTTAAATACACTGTAGTCAAACACACTGTTACACAATTCTGTGCATTTTGCTGCGGTCGATGGTAGCAAATGTTTTTTTGTAAGACTATATGCGACGGTTTAGAGCTCTGTCTGTAAATCTGATCTGTAATTCACCGAAAAGGGAGATGAACAGCGAAGGTTCCCTTTGCCAACCCTGCGCACAGCTACGTGTCAATGTTGTTTATGCTCATGTTCCCGAGAGCACCAGCGTTCGAATCCGTGTCCTGCCGTTTCGAAAGGTTGGCAATGTCGTTATACCCACTGTATATGTGTATTTCAAAGCTGGTCGCCCTGGTTTGTGAAAAGGAAGTAAAATATCCCACACATAAAAACGGGTTTACCTTTGTCGTGAACTCACAGAGCCGACGTGCTCAATCTACGATAACTCGTAGGGACGCTGCATTAGCTGCATTAGCTGCAGCTAAACCACTTGCTCTAATAATGGAGTAGGTGACATCAGCGCCTTGTCCCGTTATTATTATTATTATTATTATTATTATTATGGGAAGTGTACAGATATTGAATCCCCTAACTTCTGAGCCCTCTTTCCCCATTCCTGTACGTGATATATCGAGAACTATTAAAGGTCAGGCCACGAGTTACTACTACAAGCTCTCTGTGCGAGCAGAAAATAGAAACAATGCATTCGTTATTTTTTCAAAAATGCAAAAAGTGTTTTTTTAATTGGTCCAATTTGAGTAATATGGACTATATTTTGGACTACAGTGGTCCTAATATTGGACCAGGTGGTCCAATATAGGTGATTCTGGTTCAGTGTAGGTCATCAGTCAATTATTGATGCTTTGAAAGAAAGTGAGTCGCAGTGAGCATATAAAAGACAACATTCAGTGTTCTCAGTATCCACGCAGAGCATTTCTGTAATGATAGGTTGGCTGTCATTAACTGTCACACAGTTAATTTTGAGTTTTTTGATACACACACACAGACACACACACACACATGCGTGTTATGTGTTTTCTGTTTTGTGAATATTGTGAAATTAAAACATAACGTACGCCACGTGTTGTGTTCGCGAATACGCGTTTGAGCGTGTGTTTGTAAATGGCATGAACACAGTGTACGGGTGCAATTTGTGTGTGCACACACACACACACACACACACACACAAACACACACACACACACACACACACACACACACACACACACACACACACACACACACACACACACACACACACACACACACACACACACATATATATACATATCTATATATGTATATGCACAAACAAACGTATATATATATCTTCTTTATGCATTCAGTATCTACATAAAACTTTGCCAGATAGATATGCACAAACAAACGTATATATATATCTTCTTTATGCATTCAGTATCTACATAAAACTTTGCCAGATAGATATACACATATATAATATATATAACATATATTGTATATATATATATGTGTGTGCGTGTGTGTGTGTGTGTGTGTGTGTGTGTGTGTGTGTGCGTGCGTGCGTGCGTGTGTGTGTGTGCGTATGTATATACTTACTGGAATACAGTTGTGTACATGTACGAGTGTAAGTAAGATTTGAACGAAAACACGATAAAACATTTATAATAAAAAACTACAATACCCGGTAAATGTTGTATGTGGGGAAGTTGCACCCGTACACTGTGTTCGTGACATTTACAAACACTTGCTCAAACGTGTATTCGCGAACACAACACGTGGCGTACCGAGTTATATGTTAATTTTACAATATTCGCAAAAACACAAAAATACATAACACGCATTTTCAAGATGAACATTCCACGATTTCTCCGGTGGCATAGTTCTCATTTGTGTATTTCTGAGCAAATGCGATAGTACCTGTAGGCACCAAATTGTCCTTCTTTGCCGATTTACTTAGCAAATGTGAATAGATCGGAAGTAAAATTATTTTGTTTTCCTTTTTGTGTATGTATCTTACGTTGTAATGTGCCAGATATTCAGACATCCGCTCCTAAAAAAATGTACTGAGTATCAGTGTGACACAGTAACACAAGTAAGACTCTTATTATATTAAAAGGTTTACCGACGTTTATGTCTACGAGAGTTACCACTGATTCACTGTACTAGTACGTGTCAGGCTAATAGTCATTTTCAAGTGCGACTATTCGTATAAATCAAATTGTTCAATACGATGAATTGATTGAAAATGTTAACTTGGAAATGAGCAACAGGAAAATCTCTGTTGTGCGATACAGTTCCAGATGTGCAGACGTCCGTTGTTATATACGGATCCAGGGGGCCTGGCGGCACGTGCCAGTAGACCTTCTTGAATGGGTTCACGTGACCGTGCCCCCGTTGACCCTTCGAAATGTGCCCCGTTCAGGTTATAAAAAGCTGAAGTTACGCCGACGCGGCGACAACAAATTTCCGAAGTCACGGTCGAGCCAGCCGAGCCAGCGCAGAAGCTGAAGAAGACACGGTTGCGCGGCGGCGAACATTTTTCAACAACAACACCCCCTCGTCCGATGTCATCAGTCGAGCCGAGACAGCGGAGACGGTGAAGTTACTTCGACACCATTTGGTTCGGCCGCCAGTGGAGGTTTTGTGGCGCCCCCCAGACTACTCTCTCTGGATCCGTCCCTGGTCTTACAGCTTTCAGTTACGTTAGAGGTTGCTGTTTGTATTACAGTTATGAATCTGCTAACATTTATAATTACTTTATTTAATGAATGTCACACCGAGACTATGTCACAGCGAGGCTATGGATAAATCAATACATTGATGTTTATATTTGTGTGAATTGATGCACACGTACCCGAGCTAGCACACACATGTGTACGCACATGCATACGCTGCGTGTGCCCCATCCCCCGCACACATGTACGCGCACACATATACACAAAACACGAACGCACATATTCGTGCGCACACACACACACACATTCATAAACACACACATAGATAGCGCACATGTATACGAAACACGCGCGCGCGCACACACATACGATACACACACGCGCGCGCGCACGCACGCAAGAACACAAACACACGCATACACGCACAGCGCACATACAAAAACACCCAAACACATACGCGTGCGCAAACACATACACACACAAGACCCACACACAAACAAACACACACACAAACATTCACACACGTAAACGCAAACACCCGCACAGACACACGCACACGCACACGCACATACACACACGCAGTATATATATATATATATATATTAATAAATATACCTATTATACCTGTAATCGGATCTGTCCCCGGTGATCGACGATCTGTGAAAACATGAGTAAGTACGCAGTTTTGAAAACAAGAAGCGCACTCTTTAGTTTGTGCGGTAAAATTCGAGATGTTCAGAAATGCACAATAATTATTTTATAGCGATGGCTTTCCTTAAACAAGTATTTAACAAATGTCACGGTGACACAATAACAAAAGTGACGCTTTGAATAGATTTTAAAATAGCTACTGGTGCGTTTTTTGCCTATGTAACTTCCTTACATCGGCAAATGAGGTCATTCAGGTGATAAAAAAAGTCGTTGGTTATGATGTTAAAGTGGGTCGTCATAAACACGCTTGACAACAAGTACATGTTCTGCCGATCTCAATCTGCTCCGAAATGTTTTCTTTTTCATACGTTTCTTCGTACCAATATTTTGACGCAATTTCGCCATCTTCTTTCCGTCTTCTCTTGTCATTTTACGCATTCTTCGTTCCATGATTTATGTTACATGTAGCTTATCATACTGTGCCAGAACCGTTGTTCCAGACACGTGTATAAACAAGCCAGTTTTTAAAATATTTTTTCTGTTTTTCTGCGGAAAATAAGGGTTAAGATGAGTGGTTTGTAGAAAACATACGTGATTGAAAAAGTTGATATGTTCGCGCGCAGACACCGATTTCTACTTTTCAACGATGTCGCCCTCTTTAACTCGAGTAAACCACACAATAACGTATTCGGCGACGTCGCTTGATTATGTGGTCGTAAGTATGATAATTATCGTGTGTTTCTCTATATACGAACACATGTAATATATATTGTATGATTTGTTCACACCAATTATCGTTTTACGTGAGTACCGCTGTATCACTTTGCTTCCACGAACGATCTCGGCGCATTTCTGCAGGATAGAACACACGCAAGGGGTTAGAGAGTTCGACTGTTCAAGTGAGTTTACATAAATGTCAATTTAATTTAAAAAAAGGTTACGTCTTTAGCGATGTCGCCAGATCACACAGTGGAACTTAGGAATTTAACGGTCGGTTCACAACATATGAACAATTTTAAGTAATGTACAGTATTTTGTTTCTTCCAACCAATAATCGTAACAAGTGTTTCTTATGAACTCCTTTCTTCACTGGTGTTTTTGTCAGATTAGTTCGTTTCTTGGAAACTCATAACAATATTTGGAGACCTATCTGAAGGTACAACGTATGACGTCACAGCCATATATACATTAGTTTAATAAAATTATGCATATTCTTTGCATGATAGTTTTAGTCTTAGAGCTCATCTTCCGGCTCAAAGACTTGTAAAATAATTTGTAGAATATCATAGTTCGTCGTGTAAAAGATTCTACGAAAAGATTTGGCTCGCAGCTGTTATGTGGGAATTCATATATGCAGTGACGATATATTTATTGTGTTCTTCTTAGTTTGGAATCTTAAAAGTATATGCAAATATTTCTGTCAAGTACTTTCATATTGACGTTTGTTATTTTTATCGGTGCACAGTTGCATGTGAGTGTGTGCGTGTGTGTGTGCGTGCGTCTGTGCGTGTGCGTATGTCTACGTGCGTGCGTGAATGTGCGCGTGCGTGTGTGTTCCTCTGTGTGCGCGTGCGTCCGCGTGTTCCCGTGTGCGTGAGTGTGCATGGTAGGTAGACTGCTAAGTAGCACACAAAGCACAAGGGATATGGGAGGTTGCAAACCCATCCAAAAATCAGTCATGTATGGAAGGTGTCAGGTTGGTCCCCACAAGCGCCGTACATTACTCAAAACAATAGAAGTCCATTTTGTTCTGTACCATTTGATATATGGCAGCTTTATTCTGCCGATATTACAAAATCAACGGGTTCTATTGGTCTTAATGCATCCACCACAGATTGTTATAGTCTATTTGAATTTCCATATTATCGGATGCAGTTGGCGAGAGATTTGGAGATCCGTACAGTTACGCAAACTTCCAAAACGCACAAGTGGTTTTCCATTGGTTCGCCTCTTTAATAGCATTAAACAGGCGGGAGGCGGGAGGCGGGAGGCGGGAGGCGGGAGGCGGGAGGCGGGAGGCGGGAGGCGGGAGGCGGGAGGCGGGAGGCGGGAGGCGGGAGGCGGGAGGCGGGAGGCGGGAGGCGGGAGGCGGGACGCGGGACGCGGGACGCGGGAGGCAGGAGGTGGGCGAAGTTTGTTCGCAGAGTCGGTGTGAAATGGGACACTGTGAATTTAAGTCTCTGTTATCCCACTCTCTTGTGTAGTATCTTACGAAGGGATTACATGATGTAGAGTTGTGGTGTCATGATTAGGTGAATCCACCGGTTTAGTGATTGCTGGAAACCTAAGTTCATATGTAATTCAAGACAAACCCATATATGATGGATTACGTTTTATTATCACTGACTCATTTATCATGAATACAGGCTCACAAATTCAATCTTTGGGACACTCCCGTGCAAGTAAACATATTGCGTAAATGGTTACCAGTAATAGCTTAGATGTGAACAAAGAGTAATCGCCATAAGAGTGATTCTTTCGGCGAAAATGTATCTTATTATTGTTTCCGAGATGAAACGAAATTAGAGGTAGTCAAATACAGTCCAGTGATAACATAAGCCGACATGTATCGCTTTGCAGTCATCTGCGCTCGTTGTGGCGGCGCTCGACGGATTAGGCGCGAATACCATCGCCACCTGGCGAATGCAGCAGCTACTGGGAGCCGCTCTTGACTGGCTTTTTTCCATTGACGTGGTTGCAGTAACACCAGGCGCCTTGGTAGCTGTTCGCGTATGTCCAGTGGTAATGA
Organism: Paraescarpia echinospica; assembly: GCA_020002185.1. Classification (NCBI taxonomy): domain Eukaryota; kingdom Metazoa; phylum Annelida; class Polychaeta; order Sabellida; family Siboglinidae; genus Paraescarpia; species Paraescarpia echinospica. The sequence goes on from CM034543.1 coordinate 39,615,776, forward strand.
ATGATTAAAGGAAAATGAATGTGTCGGACGTAAACATAGCAGCCTCCTCTTGCTACGTTGTGCCTATGGCAGTAGCATCCATACGACCTCCAGTGGCAGATGACAGAACCCCAAGAGTAGCAGTGACATCCGTAGTAGCTTATGTAGCCTCTCTTCTGCTGCAGTGCTTTCGCGCCCACGGGTGTCGAAGGCAGGCCTGTTGCTGCAACAAAATAACGCTTTTTTAAAGAACAATATCGATTCATAAGTGTAATTGCGGGTGTGTGCGTGTATCTAAGTGTGTGTGTGTGTGTGTGTGTGTGTGCGTGCGTGCGTGTGTATGTGTGTGCGTGTGCGTGCGTGTGTGTGTGTGTGTGTGTGTGTGTGTGTGCATGTGTGTCCGTGTGTGTGTGCGTGTGCGTGTGCGTGTACATGTGCGTGTGTGTTGTACCTTAAAATACGCGGTAGTCATATTTGCTGCAATATATGAATGCCTTTTGTATTTTAAACGAAAAATATCCTATTAATAAAATAAAATAAAATAACATTTATTTATACCTACATATCTCTACAAAGCAAACTCAAGGGTGTTTACAAATTAAAACATGATGTAAGAATACATTATGTATTAATTGTTCACGATGTGTATGTTGTACGTAGACACCATGCTGCAGAAACTTTAAATGTTTATTTTGGGATACAAATAAATGTATACAAGATTTAAAAATTCAACGTATGACTGAACATCCTACGAAATACCTCGTTTGACCCGAGCGTCATCATCTGCAAAGAATGAAATGCATATGTGTGTAAGTGTCTTGAAATAGTTAACTGTTGACTGTTCAAAGACGAATATGAGTCCCGTATTTATTCTTCACTATTTTCATGTATGCACAAACGAAGTTGATGGCGTACACATATAGGCCGATATATACGTACATATATATACAGCAAGTAGAAGCATATGCGCATTCATGCAAACAAAATGTGTACATTAAATTGGAAACATTAGATTTAATAACATTAGTTGAAACGAACCCATGAAATAAAACAAAGAGAAACATCTGTCATCATTGCAAGATTTTGACATTGATGGTCCTGTTGGAGCAATGGTGGAAGCATATAACATTGGATTACGTCGGATTATTGATCACCACGCTCCCTTGCTCGAGAAAACCGTAACCTCGCGACCTAACTCGCCGTGGTAAACCGAAATACTGCGGCGTGAGAAGCAGAACCGACGGCGAGCGGAGCGGACTTAGCTACGTACTGGCCTCGAGGTACACCACTGATGATGCGTGCAAAACCCTGGTGCACGCGCTCGTGCACGCCTCGATTATGCAAATTCATTACTCTATGGCCTTCCGCCGACGACGCTGCAGCGTTTGCAACGTGTGCAAAACTGCGCAGCCCGCCTGGTCTCCCGTACGAGGAAGTATGACCACGTCACTCCAGTTCTGCAGCACCAGCATTGGTTGCCTATCTGTGTGCGCCAAATAAAGTGCTTGTGTTTGTATACTCTGTGTTGCATAACCGGGCACTGAGTTTTCTCGCGGAGTTACTAAACCGACGTCAACCGAATCGGCAAGTGAGATCTACGTCTTTGCCGCTTCTGTAAGTACCGGCTTCGCAGACGGTCACTCACGGTCATCGCCGTTTTGCTGAAGCTGCAGCCCGTCTATGGAACAGACTGCCGGACTGTGTCAGAATGGCAAGACACAGCTACTTCTTAAAACACACCATTTTAGAGTAGCGTTTCTGTAATATGATCACGTGGACTTTATCAAATGCACTTACCCATATATTAAGTAATTATTATTATTATTTTAAAATTATCTATTACATTTTAATTCACTTATTTATTTTATATTGTTTAATACAGATCATATAATTTTAATTGTTTGTACATGGAGGTAAAGTAATTATGCAATAAATGTTATAATTATTATTTTATGGTATACATTTTATAATGATTTTAGTTTCTATCTATAATACAATTCTAAATAGTTACGTGTACATGCATGTAAATCGCCTGAGAGCAATCTGATTTATTCGGGCGCTATACAAATAAATTGTATTATTATTATTATTACATTATCATCATTCTGGTCTTAAAGTCGTTTACAGTGGCGCCATCTAGAGAGTTGATCACTTATCAGGTAGGAGAAAGACCGTCTGGAAAAACATAACCTATCACACACACACACACACACACACACACACACACACACACACACACACACACACACACACACACACACACACACACACACACACACACACACACGTGATTAAATAACTCAACTGTCGTGTTTAAACACACAATATATTGGTAGTTCAGAGGTAATTGATTCAAAGAAGCAGATAACCACACAAAGAGACGAGTAAACCTTGGAGCCTACGCAGAGTTATACTGCCATAATGAACCAACGTTAGCTTATTAATATATAAACATTATTCATATAGTACGTACGCAAGTGCGGTGATACTATTCAATACATTAGACATGCCACAAAGCGCCTGTCACCTACGTACTTATTATTATGTTATACGAGCACACGTAGTTCTCGTTATTGTGTGCGTAATTGTTGTAGCTAACACTCACCGGTCGCCTCGTCGTGTCCTTCAATCATCGACACATTCGGATCATCGGCTTCTTCCTATTGATCAATCACAGAGTTCGTCAAACGTGTTAAACAGCTGCATTTTGCTGCTAACCTCATCAAAACGAATTGAGTACAACAGCAACAGCAAACTATTATCAGAATATTCTCAAATAATATCAGAGAGTGCGTATATAGCAATAAGTAAAGGGAAGTTCTTATATAGCGCAGTATCCACTCAAAGCGCATTACACTTTACTCCCTGGCAGACCTGATCAATCGAAGACGATCCCGACTTCTCTGGGAAGCATTTATCCTCGCTGCAAATAATTCGCGAAGACTATTCATAAACAAATATACACCTCTGTCTACAGCCAGTTATTCATTCATATAACTGAGTGAACTGGAGCAACGTAGAGTGAACGAGCTTGCCCAAGGTTCGACTCTGCAGCACATGATTTGATACCGGGTTCTCTCTGTCGAGAGTCCGATGCTCTAGTCACTGCGCTAGTGCGAATTGTTTCTTAGGTTGCATTCCTGCTTGATGCCCCCAGCCTCCCATAATATATATATATATATATATATATATATATATATATACGCTGCATTCACAACTTCAAGTGGGAAATAATTAGCCTTGTTAATATTAGTAATACTAGTACTTACTTCAACAGCTTCGTGAGCCGCTACAACCGCCAAACCCAACAAGGCGAAAAGTAAGACGATTCTCGCACGCATTGTCTCTTCAAAGCAAGTCTGTATGAAGAGAAATAAATAAGAAATACAACATACCTCTCTGATGACCACCCCTTATGCCCAATCAAAGCGGTCGTTCAAGACAGGTGGTCGCCCACGGTAGGTTACAGGTGTATAACAGGAATATATATAAGTAAAGGCCTATTCCATCTGGCTGATAACGGTATATTATTAGTACAGTAGATTTGGAGAAATAATATTGTTGGGTCAATCTTCATTCATACATTTTAATTTTTGGTAGTCACGTGACTCAATGTGAACGTGTTGTATATTATCGTGTGATAACTGAAACGAGTGAAGTGCCAGGAATTGAAAACAAAACGACGTTACTGTCGAGTTCATTGCCGTTGGAAGATTTTGACAGGTGCCTATTCTGCCTGTTGTTTCTTCTCATTTGAACTGCGCTCAATTGTACAAACGCTACAACCACACTTCGGCTTGCAATTTACAGACGACGTTATGCTCACGACTTGTATATTACAGTTAGAAACAATTCGTGCCTAGAATTGTAACCGCCCAAGACAGGTGGTCACCTACGTGAGGATTCGCCCAAGACAGCATATACTGTATTGCAATTTGCAAATTTCATTATTCATATTAGGAATTCTTTAAATGGAGTTAGTGGTCATTTACATTATGCTAATCATTGGAATGTATTATTATATCATGAGATGAAGAACAGTTTTATAATTGTACTACGTTCCAGTTTTTGGTCTGACATCTAACTTTCGCATTCGCCGGTAGGACCACGAGCCTCCACAATAAGAGTCAGTAACGGTTCTTTAGAAATTGAATGTTTTATTTACAAGTTGAAAATTTCGTTGGTGCAACATGTCAATTGCAAACACTGTTTATCAAATGAAATGTTGCGGGCAGATAACTTCAACATTATTCTAGTATTAAAAACGTTAGTGAGGAAGTATTAAGAATATTAGCGAAGAACAAGATCCACTGTTTAACAACATCTCCTGAAAGTAACATCTACCTTCCTTACCTGATTCAGGCACACGAATGTCTTCAAATGACGAGTCGAACCTTGTCTGAGTTGAATTCCACCGAGAACCCCCTCCTTTTATAGCGCCCATACCTGAATATCTTGCTATGATCGTTGGCACGAGTCCAAACAAGTAAATCCTGACACCAACATGTTGACGTGTTCACTTATGCAGACAATAATGATCCATTGCAATTTCGTTTTTATTATCAACACTCCTCTTTCAAGTTCGACTGGAAATGACGAATACGAGTAACCGTACAATTAGTTTATTGTATTGAGTAAAGAGTGCGGCTTAGTTAGATGAAGTCTAAAACTGGTGAGACAACAACGTTGCTATTTTCTTAAACAATTAACTATAATTACTAATAATTGTGTTAATTATGTCAGCATGACCTTATGAACGATTGCATTCTTTTCTCAAGCAGGTATGAGAACGCTGTTTCTTTATTCCACGAGCAATAACGGCGCAATACATTATTTTTGTCTTGCCGCCATTCTGTCTGACGCGATTTTAAAGGTTAAATTTCTTCTCTTTTGTTTACACTGATTTATCATTTATATGTTACAACAACATGTTCAGGTAAGTGTTAAGTGGCAAGTTATTTTATCTGCTGGTAGGCACATACAGCAGCTGCGACGTAGTTCACAATAATAAATAAAGCTACACCCATTCATGTCCATGAAGCAACAAACCAAACAGGGTATCCCTTCCCTTATCATTAAATTCTGTAGTCGACTGTTAAGGCCTACTAACTGTGTCCAGGGAAAGCGAAAGTAATGCCATAGTGGCGCCCTCTGAAGAGAGGATCATCACCAGTTGGTAGATTACAGGTCAAAGTTCAAGGGAAACGAATGAACTTAGAAAGAGGCTTTGTGGACCTCGACACCCAGGAGGAGATGCTGTCCGGTTGTCCCCAAAGTTAGCGTTTATCTATATAATAGAATAATACGAACACTTTTTGCGACTAAGCCCTCGGAAACGAAGCCCAGAGTCGCATCAAGACAACCGGTTTGGTTAGTCTCAAAAGCTATAAGCAGTATTAAAGTTGTTAACAGATGGGTGGATACGCTCAGGAGGTAAACTGAGTAAGCAAGGTAACAAATATAACTTCAAATGATGGCGGATTTATATAATATTATCAACTGATCTAACAATATGAAGGAGCCAATTTCAAAAAAGTAATGCAAAGTACATAAATAATGCAAAGTAGGACATCATGCAAAGTATGACATCATATAACGACATAATTAATGCAAAGTAAGCACGTCAAAAGTGGCGTGGATAAAAACATGGAGACCGAGTCATCACTCTTGTTGTTTTTGTAATGTTATAAATATCCCGAAGGTCAATATCGTGAAAAAGGTGTATTATATATATGAAAAATGCCAATCGTTGGCAGGGCGCTTTTTGTCTCTTTGATGGGTGTCGCCTTGTGTCATTTGTTGCTTTTAGTTTTACAACAGATTTCTATGTAGTTAAAATCTACACACTTGCCCTCATTATGTACTTTGTCAGATGGAACTTTGAAATCAAATGTAACATGTCTAACTGCGTGTAGGAGTTGTTTTGACTGTCTGGCATAAGCCACTGTTAAACACAGACAAAAACAAGAACAGCGCAATAGGTCACAGCGACACCTTGTACGTCATGCAGTGAAGATCTTCTAAACCATACTTTGAAAACAAGAGACGTCCTTGCGAGCTCACGCGAATCGGAAATCAATCTTCACCGTCTTTCCTATCCAAGGTTTTACCAAACAGTTTTAAATGCGTAGTTATATTTAATGTTTTTAGTTTACACAAACGCACATGGCGTATGTCGAGCGCGGTGGCGCAGTGTCTACAGCATCAGTCTCTCAATCGAGAGAACCCAAGTTTAAATCCTGTGCTGCCGTTTCGAATCTTAGGCAAGTTCATTCACTGTGCGTTGCTCTATTTCATTCAGCTGTATGAATGAGTACCTGACAATAGACAGTGCTGGATATATGTGTATTGTGCTAATTAACTACAGTGTGGCTGAATGCTTCTTAGATAATCCGAGATGGTGTTCAGATGAACAGGTCTGCCAGGGAGTAAAGTGTAAAGTACTGCGCTATAAAAGAACTACCTTTACCACCCCTCAACAAGCATACAACTCACGGCAGTTGCGAGACAAACAAACGGGTATATGTGTGCGTGTGCGTGTGCGTGTGCATGTGCATGTGCTAGGGTATTCTCACGGAAGTGGCCAGATTGCATGTTTCTTAGTTGGTGTTGTGAGCGTACCACGTTACCAGAGCTGTTTGTCTAAATCCAGGGATCACATGGTAGGGAGTTTTTGTAGTGAGTAACGAATGATGTTGTTTTGTTGGCGGCACCTGCCGAATGTCCTTTATCTTAATTACGCACGAGCTATTACCGGCTGTTCGTAAAAAAAGACAAATTGAAGCGAATTTGACGTTATCGGCTTGAAATGCCTTGATTGAATTTACTTGCATCCAGAGCTCACTGCATAGTACAATACTGTAAAATGGCTTATTAGTAATATTATCCAAACATAAACAAATACACACACACACACACACACACACACACACACACACACACACACACACACACACACACACACACACACACACACACACACACACACACACACACACACACACACACACACACACACACACCACACACACACACACACACACACACACACACACACACACACACACACACACACACACACACACACACACACACACACACACACACACACACACACACATTTCCCTGTTTGTAATCTATATGCACAAACATATTTGACACACACATATATACACACATATATATATATATATATATACATGTGTTCCAAATGTCAAAACTGTAAAGGATTTTATTTCCATGTATTATATGAGGAATATAATTATTATGCCTGGTCGCTTATACATATATACACTTCTTTTGTTGTAGTTGATTGCCATCGAGTCAAAATAAGTTTTGTATGGATAATGTGTATTTTTAAGACAGACATTATAAATATATTATGTACAGCGTGTTTTTATCGTACACTGATAATATTCCCAATAATTACTCAAAAGTTGTTTTCAAATACATCTAATAGGCATACGAACCGGGGAGGGCTGAGCCCCAAATGTTTTGGTGGAGGTGCTGGAGGTAGGATTACCCCTCCCCAATATTTAGGGAAGTTGTGTGCATTTTAGAGTGGATATAAAATTAGGTGCCTCAATAGTTAGGGAAAGGGGTGCATTTTTTTGGAATTTGATGTTTTTGGTGAGTCTAGAGGTGGTTTTTTTGGCGAGCCTCGTCGGGGGTGCAAATTAAAATTTTGGAAAGCCTGAAGGTGTTTTTTATGAAAACTCGAGGTGTTTGGTGAGCTTAACAAAATCACGAATGTCGCCGCGAAAAATCTTCTTTATAGCACTATCTCCCCACCCCCGTCTTCCGATGTCATGAACCGACAGCGATAGCGGAGGAGTGCTGAATTGGAGCCCGGGAACTGAATATACGGGCTGGCTCAGCTCAGTCAATGTTAATTTCGTTCTGTTTAACTGTTACAGCAAAAGTCGTGCCCGGGACACCCAAACGTTCGTTGCGTCTAATTGTTGATAGATGTCATTACTACTTATGGGGTCACGTCGACTGCTATGAGAAGCCACGGGGATGCGACTGTCGCGCAAGCCCTAGATGGGCGACAGGAGGTTGCCGAGTTTACACAAGATATTACGACTGGTCCGAGGCTAAGGGGGCCCGCGGCGCAACGTGCTATTGGGCTCAGCACACTGTTAGTTATCTGACTGTCGACCATGTTAACGTTTTGTTTGATTATAAGAAAACGTTACCTACATTATTTCTTAAACTTCTCACGTGCTGTTATTATCATCTGTTTGACATGCTGGTCGAGTTTAGTCAAAATCAAATTTTTCTAGCTCTCGTAAAATGCCTGTATGTGTGACACCCGTCAATATTTAGGAATGGATGCAGGCAGTAATCCGGCTAAAGGGTCAACTAGCCAAATTGCTCAAATACCCTTCCGCTTAGTAAAATCAGCTAAAATACACCATTTTACTATCAACAGCTTCTACAACAATACGTACAAATATGACAACTCAGATGCACTTATGTCAGAGCAGGTGAATTTAAAAAAAAATTATTTCTCAAAAATACACTGCACTTTTTTCATAGGAAGTCTAACAGTGTCATGACCCATACTGCCGCTACACGCCGAGAAGCCAAATCTGGACGCGGTTCCCCTAGCGGTGTCTAGGGGTCGCCAGGTGGCGGAAGTGTTTCACGCCTAGTCCACCAGGGGCCGTCAACACAAATGCAGAAAATTACTACCTATGCGATGTCGGTTAACATTATCACTGGGGTATATTTGACTGCGTCGAATAATTTCGTTTCACCTTGGAAATATTAATGACTCCAACTGCAATTATGGTTGTAACAGTAAGTAATATCTGCTTCGCATCTATGTTTTATCTGGTTAGTAATATGTTATACGCTGACTGTGGTTACTTATATATATACGTATCTAAAACATTATATGGCATTGTACATGGTCAACAAGTCGGTGATTATAAAATGTCACATCGACACTCCCGTCTGTGCCTACCAAAGGCGGCGCTAACCCACCTCTACGTAAGTAACAACGTTGAGGAAGGTAACATAGTAAAATAGGAAGATTAGACCAAACACAAGGAGATCATAATTGCTTGCCCTGCCAACTGTGTTCTCCATTATAAGATTTTCCAGGGTCTGCTGTCTTCCTCACCCGTACAAGAGTTGGCGCAATACAAATCTCGGCACCACATCAACATGGAACACGATACGGTCAACGAGGTTTCCCCGTGACGGCACCGCGCCTTTGTTGCAACTGTCTGCCTTTGTATATCCGTGTTGCAGGACACTCTCGAACTATTCAAATCTCAGCTTAAAACAAACATTTTAAGAAAGACTTTGAAGATTAAATATAAAACATTTTCATTCTAACTATTACATACCGTCAATACTTGGTTTATTTTATATTGCAATTTAATTTGTTTTAATGTAATTAATTTATTGATTTTAAAGCAGCATATTTTAATTACAGAGAGTTAAGTTTACTCAATATTCAGCCGATACTTTATATTCTATAAGTTATTAATTAACAAATGTATATTTAACTTTCGAATTAGATTCTTATTCTATTACACATTTTAAACATAAAATAATAATTATTGTATTGTAACGATTATATTTTAACAATGTTGTGTTTTAAGCGCCTTTGAACAGGTTTTTATACTCGGAGACACGGCGCTATATGAATATAATTTATTATTTGTAATAATAATAGTAATAATATATTATTATGACATTATTATTATTATTCAACGTATCCAGCAGCGTTCTTCTGTCCTACTGCTCTATCCGATGTCTTCCGGTTATTATACTTTCCGTTATTGCTACTACCTGTTATAGCTTGACTAGTTATAGCTACTACCCTTTATAGCTAAAACACGTTACACCACATCCCATTATAGCTACTTCTCGTAATAAACACTTCCCTTTATAGTTTCTTCCCGATATAGCTACTTTCAGTTATTGCTACTTGTTTATACCCTTTATAGTTACTCTTTATGTTTGGCAGCCGAAGTAATCCAGATATATCTACGTTTTAATGTCTTTTCCGTAATACAACTGTTTGCACATGTGTTTTATGTAGTTTTCCATTTCATATAACTGATTCTCACTTGGTTCAACAACATACTCTAGGACGTAGCTATAACGGGACTAGTTTTAATGTCCGTATAATTATTCCTGTCATATGTTGTTGCAACTGGATAAAATGTAGCTAGATTGGGATGTATGTATAATGGGAAGTTAGCTATAACGGGCGTAAGCCTGGCAAACCCTCCAGCTTGCAGTGCAAGGTTACTGATTGAAGTTGGGATATGAACTCCAGGTGTCCGTCGATGTAGGGGGGAAGTAAGAGCGTGACGCCATCGATAATCTTATTGTGCTGCTAATCCACTGGATAAAATATTTAACATTTTAAATATCTGCACACCAGGACAGTGTGTATCGGTACATTTTAGAACGATATTTTCGAACCCCATCATTTTGTTTATAGCCTCCCTTGAAGTAATTTTGAACCTGCTAACATCTATTCTTTGCTGACGAATATTGTACAGATAATTGAATCATATACAACGTGATGCGTATGTTTCAATGACGTGTACGTTTCAGTGATGTCACAATCACAACGTCACAATCAAAATGACTTCCGTCAGGTGTTCTAATACCAAATGCGTTGAATTACCAGCACTGTTTACATATTACGTGTATAACATATCTAGAATAGACATCTGCCTGGTCAACCAATCATTCTCGCAGATGCCTACAGCTCACGCACAATTTTGTCTTATGTTTTTTGTCGCAAAGAAAATCATTTAGGCCTATGCAAGAATTTCTACGAAATATATGACGGAATGTCCGTCAGATTCACATTATCATGCACGTCTTATAAAAAAATATACTGATATAATATTATGGGGTACAGATACATCCACGTGAACTATAGGGCTCTAGCACATGTTTACAAATACGATTCCATAAAGAACTAATGTTATGTTCTCACAGCAAAGTTTAACCGACTCAACTTTAAACCGGTTTATGGCGTTGATTCGCGCAGACTGACGTAAAACTACAGTTGATCTCAACGCCACGTGTCTTTTCAAAACTACGTTATTGTCCTATTAGCACGACATAATACTGGTAATTATATGGAGTAATAATCTACTATAGCTTAAAAAGTCTTTATGGCCAATATGGTGATGGAACCCACGACATTCGCGTTATTAACATGACACTCTAACCAACTGAGGTAACCGGCCGGTGACGTCAGACAGACGAAACAGGGCTCCACTGTTATTAATGCTAATGTACTATAAGAATATAATGGTCACTCGGTTCTAGACATCACAACTTCACAAGACACACCTATTTAATTTTTCCGTCAATGCCAATACATTCTACTTTATGAATCAAGCTATTACTGTCGAATGTCCATGCTTTATTTATAAATAGTAATTTTGTACACACAATAGTTGGAAGTCGGCTGAAATATCAACAAATGACACATTGTTGTTACAAACGACATCAGCGAAAACCATAATTTTTAACAAGTGGTGATGTTGACAGTATTATTTCAAATCTAAATACTACTGTATCTTAATTTCACAGTAATATTGAAGAGAAAAGGAATGAATGAATACGGACATTGTTCATGTTTTGAAACTCTAGCCCTTTTTTGTTGATTTATGTAAACCGTTAAGACTTTACACTCGTAAAAGGCACGCAGAGTAAGGATTACAATGTGCAGTATTTTCGTTTTAAAAACAAAATATCTTGCACGATATTGTGGTAAGGTGTGGAAGAGAAAAGACTTGTCACATATAGGCGTACGTTGACATTTAACTAATTTTAGATCAACTACTTGACTTTCTTTATTCAGGACTCATGACGCATCTATAAAAAGTTGTTTAGCTGCATTAGACGACAATGTCTGACATTTTCGCCACAAGGCGCAGTGGTTAATAAGTTAATAAGATGAATGTTACAGGAAGCACCATATATATTTTTTTAAATAATTTTAGTCACTTTGACCCAACGAACAATATTCTTTTACAGTAATTAAATAGTTAAATGCTGCTAATACATTATATATATGTATATATATATATGTCTGTGTGTGTGTGTACATATATATATATATACATACATATATATATATATGTACACACACACACACACACACACACACACACACACACACACACACACACACACACACACACACACACACACACACACACACACACACACACACACACACACACACACACACACACACACACACACACACACACACACACACACACACACACACACACACACACACATATACACACATATATTTATGCAAGCAACAACACGGAGACAAATATAGATATGAAAAAGGCCAAATGGATGACGTTTGTTTATTATGGGTAACCAGTGTATAAGCCTTTTTGGCACACTGTAATATTTAAATAAAAGAAATGTGGACTCTACAACCCAATGCCAGGCCTGTGACTGAGCCCATACTAGTCTCCTGAACATCAGGCTGTTAGAGCCCACATTTCAACATATAAAGCAGCAGCGGTATTCCTAGAACAATTGAAAGGAATGACATGTAATCACAGCAGAGCTTGTTATGTGTAGAGTTAATTTTAAAGCCAACATGATTAACTAAGCCAACATGATTAACTAAAAAGTGCCTTTCTGAATACCACGCTATCTGCTGCCAAAAGCACTAAATCTAAAATTATACTAATACCAAATGTGGGGGTATTTCGCCACAGGTCACCGAACATGTGACCCCCCCACATAAACAAACCAGGCCTAACCGAAACCATTTTATCCTTTTAAGCTATTCTGATGTACTTCCTGCCGCTCTTATCTGCGCGTCAGATTCACCCCGCAATGCTGCCGCGGTAACTGCCCCAATGCGGAAGCTGTGGCCCTTAAAGCCACTAGTCTGATATCCACAGAAACCCAGCAATCGCTTTAAAGACACATCAAATTCACTGCGTAGCATTGGAGAGCCATCCGCATAGGCAATTAAAGATGATTGTATCTGACCTCTACCTGACTGAAACTCTCTCATAAAGGAAGCAAGGTATATGGGTGAACCAGGGATGCACTCACCTCTCACCTGGAGGGACTGCGGACCCTGCTGCGTGCTATGTTTGAAACGACGGAAGGAAATTGATATTAGATCTCCTAACATTAACACGTCACCCAACTGCGATTGGATATAATTCTAAAACAGCGGCATTGAGTGAACGCCACGCCTCTGGCCACAGGCCCCAAAACCATTCTACTCCACACAAAGCCCCATAACCTACTCCTCCCGCAGCATCAGTGTACAGCTGAAGATAGTCACCTGTTATGAAGTCATCATCCAAGAGGAAAGATTTGCCATTGAAATGTTGCAAAAATTCTAGCCACACTTGTAGATCAAGTTTTGCCTGCCTCGTCAAGCGGATATGATAATGTGGCTTACATACGCCGATTGTCAAATCGATTAAACGGCGTAAAAATGGTCTGCCAGGTTTGATTACAGAACATGTGAATCCCCAAAACCCGAGTAGCTGTTGTAACTCCTTCAGTGTCACGTTCTGTCTGTCAAGAAAAAGTCACTAGTAATGCCCTGGCTTTATCCAACTTATCCTCTGGAAGCCTAGCCTCTTGGTTGACAGTATCTAGAATAATTCCTAGAAAAGGGATCGAGGTGGACGGGCCAACTGTTTCATCAGGTGCTAGCAGTACCCCAATTTCCTTGCAAAGGTTAACAAATGCCATCAGATCCTGATTACACTTATCTGCTGAATCAGACACAATTATGAAATCATCGATCACGTGAATCATTGCTGTCACACTCAGTTTGACCTTTGCCACCCACTCTAGAGCCGTACTGAAACAATCAAGAAATGGCACATGAACTAGAGCAGCCCATAGGCAAAACAGCATCCATAAAATACTGCCCCCTCCACCTAAAACCCAACATTGGCCTATCTGCTGGCGAGACTGGTATGATACGGAAAGCCGATTCGACATCTACTTTAGCCACGTACACAGGTTTTGGCGAATCCGTAATAACATCAATGGCATCCTGAATTGTGGCATAAGTGACAGATGATATATCCTGTGGAATGTAAACATTAACAGATGAACCTTCTGGGTGTGACAAATGGTGAATCATTGTAAATTCACCTGGGTTCTTATGGACAACACCTAGTGGGGAGATTCTGTAGTTATGACAGGATGGAGGAACGTCATAAGGCCCCAGCACCCTGCCTAATGACAGCTCTTTCGCTATCTCCTTATCTATAACTTGTGAATATTCATCAGCAGATTTTAAACTGCATACATTGACATCAAACTGGGTTGGCAAGTCAAAACAACCTATTTTAAAACCATGTGAAAACCCATGTACAAGATACTTGCGTAGGTCGCTGTCATAACCAGTCAACCTTTCATGCAAAACTGCAGGAGAAACCGGGGAGGGCAACTTACCTCCTGACCCAGGGGGTGAACCACTGGCAGCTGGTTGTCTACCTGGAAAAAGTGTGTTACTTGAGGGCCCTGGTCTACCTGGGGGGCCTGGTCTAACTGAGGGGTTTGGTCGCGCTGGTGGGCTTGTAACCGGTGGGCTATTGGACTGTGGGCGTTTCCCCATGGTTTGAAAGCACCGCACAGCGGGATGGCCACTGCCGCCACACGACTGGCACTTGTATGCAAAGTAGCAAGAGGCTTTGTCACACCACTCCCCCCGATTGTAGACAAAGCAGGGACCGACATATATGGACTGGGCCCTACCCTTGCTTGGAAAGGGAAAACTTGCCTGGCGTCTAACTGTCTGGGACGCTTTCAACCATAACTCCCAGTTGATGGAGTCCCAGGACCACCCCCTGAGATAACGCAGGGACCTAAATGCTTCATCATAGGTCTGCCAGTCACCCCCTTCCTCAGCAACAACTCGATTAACTCTGTACCTGGTACGGTGTTAGTGTTTGGCCATGGGGTCGCCCTTGCGTTGCCCTGGCAAGCCGACAGGGGTGGCACAGTTTCGTTCGCGGCCAAGGGACGTGTCACTTCTGGGATAGGACCGTGGCCGGAAGCGGCTGCCAGCTGGGCGGCGCTGCCAAAGGCGGCTGACTCAGACGTCAATTCCGGATCTGGGCGCAGCACTGTTGGGGCCGGACGCAAAGCCTGCACCATCGAGTGTTTTACCACTGCCTGCAGATCGGCAGCGTCCTCGAAGTTCTCATGGACCGAACACTGCAATGGAGGCGTGCCCAACGCGACGAGTGGTGGCGGGTAGGCGAGCAAGACGGGCGGTGGCGGCATGCCCCTCGAAACAGGCGGTGGCGGGGCGGCCAACGGGACAGCTGTGGCAGCCGTTCGCGAACGTGTCTGCCGAGTCAGCGATGCCCGACGCGCCGGTCGACCACGTCCACGTGTAGCTCGAGGCATTCTACAAATCAAATAACACCGCAGACAATCTCACCGGAGATAGAACAAGAAACGTTAGATATAGTGAATCTGATTAATGTAGACAAACACTGTCCGCAACAACGCTATCCACCCCAAACCGGAGCATTTTCAATATACCACAAAGTTACTTGTGCCACCAACCAATGTAAATTGTCAGACAAACTGCCAGTATACATACACTGCATAAGTAGATGGGTATACTTGTTGAAAACATTATGACACAATGGTTCATACACAATATAATAATCGCCTGTGGCCCTCCCACATGTATAAACATGACAACTGTCTAGCATAAAATTTACCAGCATAACTGACAAAACCTCGCACATATACACACATATATATAATGTATCAGCAGCATTTAACCTGTGTTATGCGACAAAAAATACGTATACTTTTTTAGTCTAGCTTACACAAAAACAAAAGTGTATTCTAAACAGTTCCATCGATGGCATATCATTATTGCATGTGAAAGATAAATCAGTATCAATCAGCATAGTAGTTCTTTGATGTGATTGCACAATGGTAAAATACAATTGTTTGTTGGTATTACAACTCACGCACGCACGCACGCACGCACGCACGCCCTCACACAGACTCACACGCACACACACAGACTCACATGCACACACGCACACACGCACACACGCACGCACGCACACACGCACACACTCGGGACTAACTAATATTAAAAAAAGTATGAAAGGAGCAACAACGGGACGCTCTGTTTATGTGGTGCAGAACAGGTACAGACGTTCAGACAACAGGTACAGGTGTTCAGACAACAGGTACAGGTGTTCAGACAACAGGCACAGGTGTTCAGACAACAGGTACAGGCGTTCAGACAACAGGTACAGGTGTTCAGACAACATGTACAGGTGTTCAGACAACAGGTACAGGTGTTCAGACAACAGGTACAGGTGTTCAGACAACAGGTACAGGCGTTCAGACAACAGGTACAGGTGTTCAGACAACATGTACAGGTGTTCAGACAACAGGTACAGGCGTTCAGACAACAGGTACAGGTGTTCAGACAACAGGTACAGGCGTTCAGACAACAGGTACAGGTGTTCAGACAACCGGTATTGTACAGTTTGTTTATACCAAGGAATAAACGATTTAATAATTATACTTGTGCCAAAGTAGCAAAGATTATGAAAATATTAGCACGTCCATTGATGTTTATCTTTACGCGAGTTGACAATGTGTTTGTTTCGCAGCTGCCGTGAATTTTATGCTTGTTGAGGGGTGGTCAAGATAGTTCTTATATTGCGCAGTGTCCAGTCCTTGTGACTGATCAAAGCGCTATACACTTTACTCCCTGGCGGACTTCTTCAATCGAACACCATTTCGGATTCTCTAAGAAGCATTCAGCGAAGTTGTAATTAATGAGCACAATATACAAATATCCACCACTGTCTGTTGTCAGGTACTCATTCATACAGCTGAATGAAATAGAGCAACGTACAATGAACGAACATGCCTAACATTCGAAACGGCAGCACAGGATTTGAACCTGGGTTCTCGCGATTGAGAATCTGATGCTCTAGTCACTGTGCCACCGCGCACGACAGACGCCATGTGCGTCTGTGTAAACTAAAAACATTAAATATAACTACGCATTTAAAACTGTTTGGTATAACCTTGGATAGGAAAGATGGTGAAGATTGATTTCCGATTCGCGTGACCTCGCAAGGTCGTCTCTTGTTTTTAAAGTGTGGTTTAGAAGACCTCTATTACATGACGTACAAGTGTCGCCGTGACGTCGTGCGGTGTTCTTGTTTTTGTCTGTGTTTAACGGTGTCCTTTGCCAGAAAGTGAAGAACAATGCCTACACACAGTTATATAAATTACGTGTTACATTTTATTTCAAAGTTCCATGTGACAAAAATACACAAGGAGAACAAGTATGTAGATTTTAGTTACAGAGAAATATGTTGTAAAACAAAAAGCAACAAATGACAAAAGGGGATACCCGTAAACGAGACAGAAAGCTCCATACCGGGGACTGGCATTTTTACTATATATATTACATCTTTTTCACAATATTGCCCTTCGGGATATTTATAACATTACAAACAGCAAGAGTGATGACTTGATCTCCATGTTTTTCTCACTACACGCCACTTTTGACGTGCTTACTTTGTGACATACTTTGCATGATGTCCTACTTTGCATTATTTATGTACTTTGCATTATTTTTTTGAAATTGGCTCCTTCATATTGTTAGATCATATTCTATTATATAGATAAACGCTAACTTTGGTGACAACCAGACAGCATCTCCGGCTGGGTGTCGAGGTCCGCTTGCCTCTTTCTGCGTTCATTCGTTTTCCATGAACTTTGACCTGTGATCTACCAACTGGTGGTGATCCACTCTTCAGAGGGCGCCAGTGTGGAATTACGTCCGTTTTATCTGGACATATATAGCAGGCCTTAATAGTCGACTACAGAAATTTAATGTTAAGTGAAGTGAAAGCCTGTTCAAGAAAAATGGTGATAACTGCAGAGCTTGGTTTTGTTGCTACATGGACATGAATAGGTGTATCTTATTTATTATTGTGAACCACGGCGCAGCTGTTGTATGTGCCTACCACTTAACACTTATCTGAACTTGTTGTTCAAACATATAAATGATAAATCAGTATAATCAAAAAAGGAGAAATTTAACCTTCAAAATCGCGTCAGACAGAATGGCGGCAAGGGAAACATTATGTATTGCGCCGTTACTGCTCGCGGAATGAAGAAACAGCGTTGTCACACCCTCTAGAGAAAAGACTGGAATTGTTCATAAGGTCATGCTGACATCGGCTAAAAAGACTAACTGTCTTATTAATTAACACACACGTTGTTGTCTCAACAGTTTTAAAAGACGTTATCTAATTAAGCCGCACTCGTCGAACTTGAAAGAGAATGATAATAAAAATAAATTGCAATAAGTCATTATTGTTTATGCAAGTGAACACGTCAGCATGTTGATGTAAGGATTGGCTTGTTTGGACTCGTGCCAACGATCATAACAATACATTCACGTCAGGGCGCAATATAAGGAGGGGGTTCTCGGTAGAATTCAACTGAGACAAGGTTCGACTCATCACTTAAAGACTTTCGTGTGCCTGAATCAGGTAAGGAAGGTTGATGTTTCTTTCAGGAGATGTTGTTAAACAGTGGGTGCTTTCCTTCGCTAATATTCTTAATACTTCCTTACTAACGTTGTTAACACTAGAATAATGTTGAAGTTACGCTGCCAACAAAATTTATTTGATAAACAGTGTTTGCAATTGGCATGTTGCGTCAACGAAATTTTGAAATTGTAAATAGAATATTCATTTTCTAAAGAACCGTTAGTGACACTAATGCATTTGAAGTTAGATGTCTCTATAAACAACAGACTGGAATGGAATACAATTGTAAAACTGTTCTCCACTTCGTCATATAATAATACATTTCAATGACTAGTATAATATCAATGAGCACTAACTTCATTTAAATAATTCGTGATAAGCATATTGGAATTTGCAAGGCAGCAGAACCTGTCTTGGGCGAATTCTCACGTAGGCGATCACCTGTCTTGGGCGGTCAGAATTCGAGGCACAGTAATATACAAGTCGTGAGCATAACGTCTTCTGTAAATTGCAAGCCGACTGAAGTGAGGTTGTAGCGTATGTACAATTGAGCGCAGTTCAAATGAGAAGAAACAACAGGCAAAATAGGCACCTGTCAAAATCTGCCAACGGCAATGAAGTTCAACAGTAATGTCGTTTCCTGTTCAACAACGCTGAATTCCTGGTACTTCACTCGTTTCAGTTATCACACGATACAACACGTTCACACTGAGTCACGTGACTAACAAATATTAACATGTATAAAGGAAGATTGACCCAACAATATAATTACTTCATATATACTATACTAATAACATTCCGTTATCAGCCAGATGGAGTAGGCCTCTACTTCTAAATATTCTTGTTATTTACCTGCGACCTGCGTGGGCGACCACCTTTCATGAACGACCGCTTTGTTTGTGCACAAGGGGTGGTCAACAGAGAAGTATATTGTATGTGTTATTTATTTCTCTCCATACAAACTTGCTTTGAAGAGATAATGCGTGGGAGAATCGTCTTACTTTTCGCCTTGTTGGCTTTGGCGGTTGTAGCGGCTCACAATGCTAATGATGTAAGTACCAACATTAACAAGGCTAGTTATTTCCCATTTGAAGTTGTGAATGCAGCATGTATATACATAATTATGGGAGGCTGGGGACATCAAGCAGGAATGCAACCTAATAAATCATTCGCACTGACACAGTGGCTAGAGCATCGGACTCTCGACCGAGCGAACCCGGTATCGAATCATGTGCAGCCGAGTCGAACATTAGGCAAATTCGTTCACACTATGTTGCTCCAGTTCACTCAGCTGTATCAATGAGTAACTGGCTGTAGTTAGAGTTGTATATTTGTTTACGAATAGTCTTCGCGCATTAATTGCAGCGAGGATAAATGCTTTCCAGAGAAGTCTGGATCGTATTCAATTGAATAATTCTACCAAGGAGTAAAGTGTAAAGAGCTTTGACCAATCCTAAGGACTGGATACTGCACTATATATAAACAATTTCCTTTACTTTTTCCAATATATGCACTCTCTGGTACTATTTGAGAATATTCTGAAGATAGTTTGTTGTTGCTGTTGTGATCAATTCATTTTGATGAGGTTAGCAGCAAAATGCAGCTGTTTAACATGTTTAACGAACTCTGTGATTGATCAATAGGAAGGAACCGATGATCCGAGTGTGTCGATGATCGAAGAACATGACGAGGCGACCGGTAAGTGTTAGCTACAACAATTACGCACGCAATAATGCGAACTACGTGTGTTCCTAGAACATAATAACTACGTATGTGACAGGTGCTATGTTGCATGTCTAATGTATTATATAGCATCACCGCACGGGCATACGTACTATAATTTGAATACAGTATATATATATTAATAAGCTAAATTTGGTTCATTATGGCAGCCTAACTCCTCGTAGGCTTCGAGATTCACTCGTCTCTTTCCGTGCTCATCTGCTTCTACCAATCTACTCTGTGTCGAGTTATTTAAACAGTGTGTGTGTGTGTGTGTGTGTGTGTGTGTGTGTGTGTGTGTGTGTGTGTGTGTGTGTGTGTGTGTGTATGTGTGTGTGTGTGTGTGTGTGTGTGTGTGTGTGTGGTAAGTTATGCTTTTCTAGACGGACTTTCTCCTACCTGATCAGTTATCAACTCTCTGAGATGGCGGCACTGTATACGAATTTAAAATCAAAATGATGATAATGTAATGACGATAGTTGTTGCTCTTTGTTTTTCATTCCATGGGTTCGTGTCAGCTAATGTTATTAAATATAATGTTTCCAGGTGGGTGTACACATTTTGTTTGCATGAATGCATATTTGCATTCTACTTGCGATATGTATGTACGAATATATCGGCCTATACATGTACGCCACAACTTCGTTTGTGGATACATGAAAATAGTGAACAACAAATATGGGACTTATATTCGTCTTTGAACAGTCAACAGTCAACTATTTCAAGACAACATGCATATATGCATTTCCTTCTTTGCACATTATGATGGTCGCGTCAAATAAGGTATTTCGTAGGATATTCATTTAAAAATCCTATATACATTTATTTGTATCCCAAAATAAACATTTAACATTTCTGGACCATAGTGTCTACGTACAACATGCATATCATAAACAATTAATACGCAATGTGTTCTTACATCAAGTTTTAATTTGTAAACACCCCTGCATTTGCATTGTAGATATATGTGGTGTATAAATAATTATATTTTATTTGATTAATAGGAGATTTTTCGTTTAAAATGCAAAAGGCATTCATATATTGCAGCAAATATTTCTACCGCGTATTTAAGGTACAAAACACACACGCACACGCATACACACACAGAGCGCATATGTAAAAACACGCACATACATACGCATGCGCACACATACACACACAAGACCCACACACAGACAAACGCACACTTACACACATAAGCACATACGCACACACGTGTACACACACACACACACACACACACACACACACACACACACACACACACACACACACACACACACACACACACACACACACACACACACACACACACACACACACACACACACACACACACACACACACACACACACACACACACACACACACACACACACACACACACACACTGCACACACACACACACACACACACACACACACACACACACACACACACACACACACACACACACACACACACACACACACACACACATATACATACATACATACATCCCAGTGGCGCGAAAGCACTGCAGCAGAAGAGAGGCTATAGAGGCTACTACAACGGATGTCACTGCTACTCTTGGGGTTATGTCGTCTGCTACTGGAGGTCGTACGGATGCTACTGCCATAGGCACAGGCGTAGCAAGAGGAGGCTGCTATGTTTACGTCCCACTCATTCATTTTCTTTCAATCATTCAGTACCACTGGACATACGCAAACAGTTACCAAGGCGCCTGGCGTTACTGCAACCACGTCAATGCAAAGAAGCCAGTCAGGAGCGGCTACCAGTAGCTGCTGCATTCGCCAGGTGGCGCTGGTATTCGCACCTAATCCGACGGGAGCCGCCACAACGAGCGCAGATGAATGCAAAGCGATACATGTCGGCTAATGTTATCACTGGACTGTATTTGACTGCCTCCAATAATTTTGTTTGATCTCGGAAACAATAATGAAACAGACTTTAGCCAAACTAATAACTTTCATGGCGGTTACTCTTTGTTCTGATTTAAGCTATTACTGGTAATCAGTTACTTAATAGTCTATTTGCACGGGAGTGTTCCAAAGATTGAATTTGTGCGCCTGTATTCATGGTCAATAAGTCAGTGATAATAAAACATAATCCGTCAAATGTGGGTTTTTCTCGAATTACATATTAACTTAGGTTTCCGGTAATCACTTTGCAGGTGGTTTCACCTAATCATGACACACCACAATTCTACATCATATAATCCCGTCATAAGATACTACACAAGAGAGGGGGTAACAGACGACTTACATTTACAGAGTCACATGTTACACATACTCTGGGAACGAACTTCGGCCGCCACACGCCTCCCGCCTTCCGCCTCCCGCCAGCTTAATGTTATTGAAGAGGCGAGCCAATGCTAACCACTTGTGTGCTTTAGAAGTTAGCGTAATTGTACGGATCTCCAGGTCTCTCGCCAACTTCATCCGAAAATATTGAAGTTTAAAAAGACTATAACAACCTGTGGTGGATTAATTAAAACCAATAGACCACGTTTGTTTGATATAAATCTGCCACATATCCAACGGTACAGAAGAAAATGGACTTCTGTTGTTTTGGTGTATCTATGGAGCTTATGGGGACCAGCCTCCCGACTTACACCAATGGTAAGGCCAACCTCACACCTTCCATACACGACTGATTTTTAATGGGTTCGCATCCTCCCATGTCCCTTGCGTTTGGTGTGCTACTTAGCACACGCACGCACACGGGAAAACGCGGACGACCGTACGTACACACGCACGCGCACAAACACGCACGCACGTAGACATACGCACATGCATAGACACTGTGCACCGACAAAAACAAAAAACGTCAATATGAAAGTACTTGACAGAAGAAGACTATAATATTAGTATATAATTTTAAGATTCTAATCTAAGAAGAACATAATAATTATATCGTAACTGCATGTATGAATTCCCACATAATAGCTGCTAGCCAAATGTTTTCGATGAATCTTTTACAACACGAACTATGATATTCTACAAACTATTTTACAGGTCCTTGAGCCAGAAGATAAGCTCTAAGACTAAAATATAATGTAAAGAATATGCATAAGTTTGTTAAAGTAATGTATTTATGGCTGTGACGTCACACGTTTTACCTTCACGTAGGTCTGCAAATATTTGTATACGTTTCGAAGAAACGAACTAGTCTGACAAAAACACAAGTGAAGAAAGGAGATCGTAAGAAACACGTAGAATGATTATTGGTTGGAAGAAACAGTAGGCTGTATGTTACTTATAAATGTTCATATTATGTTGTGAACCGACCGTTGTTTAATTAAATTGACATTTATGTAAACTTACTTGAACAGTCGAACTCTCTAACCCCGTGCGTGTGTTCTATCCTGCGGAAATGCGTCGAGATCGTTCGTGGAAGTAGACAGGGGGCTTAACTATAAAATTGTTCACATCGTTCTACAAGCACCATCTTAGAACCAGCACTCGATATGGCCATGCCATCTCATTTTTTGCGGGAGCTATCCTGGGTTCCTGCTGTGGCGGCCATAGTTGACAATTCCAAGATGGCTGCCGTCCAGAGTAAGTCTGTGCAATAACTTGAGAACAAAAAGTAGTAGAACCATAAATGATACCACTTTTTTGTTTTTTTAGTATGTAGAATCCATTTCCGGTGTAAGTTCTCTGATTCTAGGGCGATATTTTGAGCCAAAAACGTATTATATCAGATATTCATCGTTCTGATGTCATTTTCATAACAAATGGCTTAGGTAGACAATAGATGAAACTGGATTGAACTCTGGATACATGCCTCTTCAATCAAGGTCAACGTTAAATTTGCTCATAAAAGCGTAAAAACCCGTGTAACTGTTGATAATTAAATTT
Source organism: Paraescarpia echinospica (assembly GCA_020002185.1). Lineage (NCBI taxonomy): Eukaryota > Metazoa > Annelida > Polychaeta > Sabellida > Siboglinidae > Paraescarpia > Paraescarpia echinospica. The sequence goes on from CM034543.1 coordinate 39,639,903, forward strand.
AACAAGATTTACTAAGACAAAAATTTAATAAGATTGCCGTCCAGAAAATTAACTCTAGATGGCAGATGGACAAGGAAGCCTTTTAGCTTATCGAGAGTCCAATACTTTTTATCTACGTGTATCCCGCCCTTTTAAGGTATGTGTCGATTTTATTTTAAAATATATTCACGCTACTAGCACCAACACATTCAGGAGATAATCTGTTCCATTCAGTTACAGTCCTTTGTGAGAATGAGAACTTTCTTATATATAATCTACATTGCTCCTTTGCTAATGTAACTTCATGTACTCTGGTCTTTTTATCTTTCTTAACTGAGAAAAAAATATTTCTATCAATATTTTCATAACCATTCAATAATATAAACACTTCTATCTGATCTACTCTCAATCTCCTGGTATCTAGTGTTGTTAAACCACATTCTTTTAGGCGTATTTCGTAACTAAGATCCCTCAGTTTTGGTATAATTTTAGTTGCTCTCCTCTGTACTCTTTCTAGCATATCTATGTCCTTCCTGCGATATGGCCTCCACGGTTGAATACACTATTCTAAGTGAGGCCTAACCATTGTTTTGTACAACGGTTTTATTAGCACTTTTTCCTTATACGTTTTTTTCCTCATTAATCAAAGGATTTGATGTCCCTTTGAAGCGGCAATACTGCACTCCTCTGAAACCTTCATATCAGCACTAATGGTTAACACTAAGTCCTTTTCTTTTACAGTAGAGAATTTCCCATTGCATATTGTACATCTTCGTTCCCATGTCCTGTGTGGATGCATTTAAATTTCCCAAAATTGAACAACTTTTGTAATTTCTCAGACCATTTTATCAACCTATCAATATCATCTTGTAAATGCTGTCTATCTCCATCACGTTTAACCCTTCTAAACACTTTTGTATCATCCGCAAATTTCAAAACGTTATTTTTTATATCATCGTCCAAATTGTTGATATATATTAAGAATAATATAAGTCCCAGTACTGATCCCTGTGGTACCCCACTCAAAACTGATTTCCAGTTTGGAGCCTCCCCATCAACTACTACCCGTTGTCTTTTGTCAATTAGCCATTTTTCTATCCAGTTAATGAAACCTTTCCTATGCCATGGGCCTTTAGTTTAAACAGTACCTTTGATGTCGCTCTTTGTCGAAAGCTTTCTGAAAATCTAAGTAGATAATATCTACTGGTGATCCCTCGTCTACCCACGTAGTGATATCTTCCAAAAAACCTAATATATTTGTTGAGCATGACCTTGCTTTTAGAAACCCGTGTTGAGATGGGTTTAACAAGTTATGTTTAGCAGGAAAATCCACCATGTGATCTTTAATTAATCTTTCTAATAATTTGCAAATCACTGACGTTAAACTCACTGGTCTGTAGTTCTCTTATTTGTTTCTGGAACCTTTCTTAAATAACGGTATAATGTTTGCTTCTTTCCATTTTAAAGGAACCACTCCCTCTTCTCATGACAAGTTGAAAACTGTTGCATATGGTATGCTAATTTGTTCTACAATTTCCAATAGTAGTTTGGGCGGAATCCCATCCACTCCAGGTGATTTAATATCCTTCTTATCCCTAATTTTCTTAGCTACCATTTCCGGGGTTATAATTAACTGTCCTACATAGTCTGATTCTGCCCCCCTGAACTTAGCCTCTCGTACTGGCAGTGGAATGATATCTTCCCTGGTAAACACTGAACTAAAATACTCAATCAGGTCTTCTGCCATCAAGAATCCCTCTGATAGTATATTTCTAGCTGTATCTTCTAGAGGACCGACCTTATCCTGAACTTTCTGCATGCTCCGAACATATGCATAAGAACTCTTGCTGACTTGTTTTATATTACAAGCAAATTTTTGTTCGTAACTTCTCTTCGAATTTATAATTTCAGTTGTTGCTTGGTTTAGTGCTTCTTTATAAATGTTGTAGTCTTCGTCATTTCCAGTACGTCGATACGACTTCCACATCATTTGTTTGTACTTAATGTTTCTAATGGATTCTTTCGATAAGTATTTCTTTCTGGACCGTTTCCCTTGTTTTTTCAAGGGAACAAATTGATCGACGAAGCACTCTATTTCACTCTTTAAGATATTCCAGCATTCTGTTGCTGCCTTATTCTTCAGTGTGTTGTTCTAGTCTATATTTGCTAAATATTTCCTCATTTCTATATACATGTTCCTTTGTGGAAATTACTCCTGAACTGCTGTTTATTATTTCTTTCTGATTTTACTTTGATGGTCATATGTATCTGGTTGTGATCACTACTTCCCAGTTGCTCACATAATTTGACATTGTCAACTAATTGATTCTGTGAGGATAAAACTATGTCTAACACATACTCACCCCTGGTTGGCTCTAGCACGTGTTAAGAAAGGAAACTGTCCTGTACTAAAACTAAAAACCTGTGGTCCTCACTCCCCATACTCTGTAGAGATTTCCATTATATTTGATCATGGTTAAAATCTCCCATAATAATACAGTCCCGTTTGCTAACTTCCCTTACAACGTTTTGTATTTTCTCATTCTCTTCTATGCTTATGTTTGGACTTCGATAAAGTAACCCCACCGTTAAAGTTGAGTTTCCTGTACCTATGTTACACCAAACAGCTTCTTCGCAATCTGCCTCTCTTTCTAATTTTATTTCATAAGCCTGGGTAGATTCTTTAACATATAAAATAACTCAACCTCCCCTTCTTCCTATTCTGTCTTTCCTGAACATTACGTAGCCTGTTAGTCCTAATTCGGCATCTGATATATCAGTGGTGGCCCATGATTCGGTTATACCTATTACGTGAGGGTCAATATCTTCTACCATAATGTTTAGTTCACTTCTTTTGTTTACTATGCTCCTTGTATTTAAACAAACGCATTTATATCCTGATTCAGAACAGTTTTACAGGCTGTTCTTTGCTGATTTATTTCTGCTGTCTTTACCTATGCCTCCAGTTTCAGGCTTCTCTGTGAATCCCCCTTGCGAATCTAGTTTAAATAGCAAGTTCTCGGAGAAAACTTCTGCCCTCTTTCAACTTAGATGGAGGCCGTCTCTCATGTACATAACTTCCTTCCCAACAAAGTATCCATATCAATCTACGAATTCCACCCCCTCTTCTTTACACATCTGCTCAACTAGTGCGTTGATCGCCATCTTCTTGCAGTTTCTACATGTTGCCCCCCCCCTTCTTCCCATTACTGGCAACATTCCTGAGAGAATAATCTGTTCGACTATTGTCTTCTTTATCTTCCTCACTAACTGTATGTACCTCTGTACTATCCCAGTTGTTCCCTCCCAGCATTATTTGTCCCTACGTGTACTAGTATAGACTCTCCCTTGCCATGCCCCAATACCTTCTCTACCCTTTCAGTCACATGTTCTATCCTAGCCCCCGGCAAACAAACAACGACGTCCTCCCCTTCGCTTAGTGTCTTATCGGTCTTTCTCAGAATAGAGTTGCCCATAATCACCGTCTCTTTTCTCAACGCCCCCTCAATCACTGCCTCAGAGTAGCTCCTTCTCCGGTTGGCATCTGTCTGGTTGTAGTCTTGTTCCGCTGTCTTCTGCTCACCTGTCACAATCTCGTTCGTTTCATTCTTTCGTGACCCTGTTTCTCATGACACCTTTCCTCCTGTCATCGTCCCTCCCAACTTCTCTTCTGTCACATTTACTCTCACTTCTTTTCTTCCTGTCATCTTTCCTCCCATTGCATTTCCTTCTCTCCTCTCTCGTCTCTTTTTTCCCTCCTCCTCTTTCAGTACGGTCACTTTTTCCCCTCTCACAATTCCTGCCGTCGATCCTCCAATTCCTTCCCCTCCGATCACCTTCCCTACTCTCAGTCTCCTTTCCTCGGTCTTCTTGCCACTACTCTGCTCCTTCAGTCTCACAGCCACCTGTCTCCTTGCTGATTCTCATCTCCATCCCCTTCACAATATCTTCCAACCTAGCTACCTCCTTCTCCAGACATTCCACCTTCCAACACCCCACGCATTGAAAGGTGAATCCCTCTTTCTTGGTTTCTGCCCATGACTTCCCACAGTCGGATAGGGCAAAATCCACCCATCTGTGGCAGTAGTCGCACATCAAGTGTCTCTTTGCCTTGACTTGCCGCTTGCAAGGCGCCATATCAGAAATTATTCAATAATAATAATCTAATTAGCTATTAAAATAGTTTAATTAACTGTGTTTACACTATTCACTGTCTACATAGTCTTTCAGAAGATTGTTTACTGTGCACAAATGTTACACTTTATGTAAGATTGCCTTGTTTATTCCGGTTACAGTTTTTGGTTATAGTTACAGCTGACTATCTATTCTATCAAAAATGCTAACGGTACCAGTAGTGACCTAATTTAAATATAATCAATTTCTTTACGCTAGACTGTCTTATTTATTTATGTTATACCGCGCCCTAGCGAATACGTGGGACACTAGCTACATAAACTTAGTTTGCCCGGTTATCGCAAATGCTAAATTTTAACAACAAAGCTTCCTATTCAAAATATCTAGCAGGTACTGCCTTACACAGATATTATCTTATGTAAGTATTTTGATGTGTGTTACTTTATCACCTATGTATTCTATCACATAATGAGGTTTGTTAAATCTTGTTTATAAACGTATTGTAGGCTAACTTACCCTATTATCACTCAATAGACTAAAGTGTTCTAAAATACTTCATTTAAGTAACTTTAGGCACAACTGCTACTCAATATATGTTTACTGCTACTTTTTGAATGATATTAAGGCAAAAATAGTACTTATCAATTGTTTATCACCTTTTCTGCACCACCAATTTCTACGATCTATCTCCGCCAAATATAGCTTCTAAACTCTTGATTTATCTTACTGCGTGAGCAAAGGTTTATATATTTATTATAATGTTGGAACCGATATTGAAAGGGGAATGGCGAGGTCATATAATCAAGGTCAAAGTCAGGAACAATGATAATTTATTATAGAAACTTTTCATTATGCACAACTGGGAATGTAACCCACTCCATAATCTTCTTCTTCTTCTTCCTCTTCATCTTTGTCCCACTTTTATGTGGGGTCGATGTATGATGACATTCGCCTCCATGCCGCTCGGTTGTACACTTCCTCCCTCGACAGTCCCTTCTCCCTGAGATCTGCCCTCACACTGTCTAACCACTTCCTCTTCGGCCTTCCTCTCCTCCTCTTCCCTTGCACTTCCATTCCCATCGCCCTCCTTCCTACATAATCCTCCTCTCTTCTCATCACATGCCCATACCATCTCAACCTCCTTTCTTGGACTTTCTTCGAGATTTCCCCCACTTTCGTTGTCCCTCTGATTCTTTCGTTTCTTATCTTATCAAGCTTTGTGACTCTGCACATCCATCGTAGCGTTCGCATTTCTGCGACATCCAACTTCTTTTCCTGTGTCTTCTTTGCCGCCCATGTCTCCGCCCCGTACATCAGTGCTGGCCTTACCACTGTCCTGTACACTTTTCCCTTGATCTTCACGTTCATTCTTCTGACACACAGCACTCCAGATACTCTCTTCCAGTTCTTCCACCCGCTTTGCACTCTATGGGTGACTTCCGCATCCAATTGTCCATCATCCGCCAATGTCGATCCTAGATATTTGAATGTCTTCACTCTCTTCACTGTCTCGCCCTGTAACCGGATCTCTAGGTCATTGTTTTCGTTGCACCTCAGGTATTCCGTCTTCTTCCTACTAATCTTTAGTCCTCGCTCTTCCTTTGCACTTCTCCATTCCTCGAGCTTCCTTTCCACCTCCTCTCTTCTGGTACTGCACAGCACGATGTCGTCTGCAAACAACATACACAAGGGGGCTGTTCTTTGATGCCCCGGCCCAACACATCCATAATCAAGTCAAACAGGTAAGGACTCAGTGAGGACCCCTGGTGCAGCCCCACTCTAACGGTGGTCTTGCCTGTCAGTCCTACACTGCTCTTGACTTGCGTCCTTGCGTCTTCATATGTGTCTTTTACAAGACGTACATACTTTTCAGGCACACCCTGCTCCCGCATACATCTCCAAACCTCCTGTCTTGGCACTCTATCATATGCCTTCTCTAAATCAATGAAGACCATGTGCAGTTCCTTCTGCATCTCCCGGTGTTTCTCCATCAGCTGCCTTGCTGCAAATATGGCATCCGTTGTTCCTCTGCCCGGCATAAAACCGAACTGCTCCTCAACTATGCTTGTCTCCTCCCTCAGCCTTCTGTCAATTACCCTTTCCCAAACCTTCATTGTGTGAGACACCAACTTGATGCCTCTGTAATTGCCACAATCCTGGATGTCTCCCTTCTCCTTGAAGATAGGCACGATGACACTGTCTCTCCATTCCTCTGGCATTTTCTCTTGTACGTATATCTTCTGTATCAGATCCCACAGCATATCGACCCCCTCTTCTCCCAAACTCTTCCAGACCTCCACTGGAATCTCCTTTCCTCCAACACTTTCTCCCTAAACTGCGTCTTTAGGTCTTCTTCTTTCAATCTCCACCACTTGATCTTCGGTGTCACCTGCTCTGGTCTTCTTTTCATACTACTCTTAATCTCCCAGTCCATCACCAGTACTTTGTGTTGTGCCACCACACTTTCCCCGTTTATGACCTTGCAGTTCTTAGCTTCTTTCAAATGGGATCTTCTACACATTAGGAAGTCTATTTGATTTTCTCTTCCTCCACTCCTGTAGGTCACCAACTGGCTCGCTCTATTCTCGAAGAAAGTATTCCCTATCGCCAAATCAAATGCCATCGCAAAGTCTACTACCCTTTCGCCTTCCTCTTTCCACTCTCCCACTCCCCAGCCACCGTGTATTCTCTCAATCTCATCTCTACTTATTCCCACGTGACCGTTTAGGTCTCCGCCTACAATCACCCTTTCTCCCTCTTGTATCGACCTGAGCTCTTGATCCATCTGTCTCCAGAAGGTTTCCTTCTCCTCCTCTTCACAGCCCACTTGGGGGGGGGGCGTACGCGCATATGTTGTTAACCACCGTCTCACCTAAGCCCAGCTTGACACTCATCAATCGATCGTTCCTTCTGCTCACACTCACTAGGCTATCCTTAAGTTCTTTGTGTAGCACTATCCCCACCCCATTTCGCCCTCGCTCATCTACTCCACTATATAGCAACTTGTAGTTTCCTCCCAACTCTCTCGCTTTGTCCCCCTTCCACACAACACTCCCACCCTCCTCCTCTCCATCAGATCCACCAACTCCCTTCCTCGTCCAGTCATTGTCCCCGCATTCAACGTCCCCACTGTCATCCGGACTAACCTCTTTAACCGGGACCGCCCAAGGCCCTGTAGCCCTTGTCCACTTCTCACAGAGGTCAGGCGAGTCCTCTGCGCGTCGCTTACAGGGTACGCCCTAACTGCATCCGAGGCTCGCTGAATCATCATCATCATTTTGGATTTGACATTATTTTTGTGGACGGATGCCCTTCCTGACGCCAACCACAGTTATAGGCGGTGGGCGTAGCCTTTGGCTCCGATGAACCAAAATCTGTAAGGCAACAGGTTGTTTGGAATCAGAGTTTCCTTCTCCTAGACCGACTGCCCTCCAAGGCTAACGGGTTCGGTCTACCCGGGTTTGGAATCAGAGTTTCCTTCTCCTAGACCCAATGCCTTACCAGGCTATCGAACTGGGTCTACCCGGGTTTGGAATCAGTGTTGTCCTTCACCTAGGATAGTTTGGTCCGCGACACCTTCTTCTGTATTATCCGGTGCACCCCCTCCGAGGAAGGGCTCCCCCATCCGCCACCTAGGGGACGCGCCTCAACGCAGGCTATCCACAGCGCGAGGTAACCCACTCCAAAATGCATGAACGATACTATTATTCTAGATATAGCAATTATATGTCAATTAGATACACCAAATTCAAATTCAGTGAACGTACCTAAAAAGTACAGGGCTGTTTTAGTAGCTTAGGAGACTTCCATCCATGTCAGTCTTAACCAGCTGTTTACTGATAAAGGAAAATGGGTCCTTTTTGTTTACCACATATTTGAAGTACGATTGCCAGTCCCTTTTGGGGATGGGATTGCAGCCGTCGCCATCTGGTTCGACTCCAGTACGTGCACCTGTCCCTCGCCACTGCTGTGTCAGTGAATTCTATGTTCAGGGTAGTTGTCCCAGATTGCATCGACGCGGTCAACCGTGGCGGTCAAGAGAGCTTTCGGGAAAGGCACAACGTACATACTCAGCGAATGTTGCCGCTTTGGTCGGATGCACCATGTGGATGACGGCAGCCATGTCGAACACATGAACTGTCGCTTGTCTCGCTGGATTAGCGCGGCAAGTTGGCGCGTTGATGCACGCGCGGATGTCCGACTTGGTCCCAGCTCTGAGCGAACTTCGGTCTGATAGAGAAGGAGGCTCTCGTTGGTTCTCGAATTTGAAGAATTCGGCCACATCTGCGTCCGGACGTGATTGGAAAGAATGGAAAAGTTGGGAGACAAGCACGATATATTGTTTCAGTATCCCGACTTTGCTTACTTTCTTTCGGGGGACGGTTGGCGAAAGTAAACACGTTGTTTCTCTTTATTGTGTCTGACAGAGGAACCGCCACTTTGTTTAGACGTGTTTTTACCTGTCTATTCCTCGTCTTTCCCTGTCTATTCCTCGTGATGGACCTGACCAATCTCATGGATTTTGGACAAAGACACGGCAACTTAATGCTCCATCACACCACGTGTATCAAGAGCGACGAGCTCGTGACCTGTGGGTAAGAAGGGGTTGCACGTCATTCAGAAACCTAGACAGCAGGCTACATGCCTCTTCGTGGTGACCAGTTGTTGCTGCCGTAAATTTGTGAACACTCTCGAACTCAATCATTCTATATATTGCTATCTTCAGTCTACTTACCTTTTCTCGGGCGGCTATTCTTGACCCAGAGCCCTAATTGACCCACCCTGCGCGCCATCTGGTAGGTTCTGACGTTCATCAATACGTGTGTGTGTGTGCACGCGCGCGCGTGTGTGCGTGCGTGCGTGTTATGTGTTGTATGTATGCCTATGTGTTGTTACGTAGGTAGGGTGGGGTAAGGCGCCTATACGAGGCGAGACGCCCACCCGTCCTACCTACGTAACAACGGTTCAGATTGGCACTATAGTTTGTGTAAATCCGTGCTGCCACACAGCGGATGAACAGAAACATAAAAAGAAACAAGACTCACAATCGTGAGTACAAAATGTGACTTTGTTGATTTGTAGGTTTAAAATAGTAAAAAAGGTGATTTCCTGTTTCGTTGTAAAACTCAGTGGTTATGACAAATAACCATAACAAATATGATTCTCTTACGATAAATATGTAGACTAACATTTGGTAACAGTTAAATGAGCGATAATTAAACAGCAGACTACATACAGCTATTTTACTGTCGCACGTGCCTGGGGGCAAGACGCTCTTTTTGAATGGGGTAAGACGCCTACCATGGGCGTCTTGCCCCACCATATAATAATCATATATTATATCGCGTTAATTGTGTGTGTGTGTGTGTGTGTGTGTGTGTGTGTGTGTGTGTGTGTGTGTGTGTGTGTGTGTGTGTGTATTTCTTACATTATATAATAGTCTAGCAATATTCCTCTCTACTTCGTTTTTCAGGGCAATGGTTCGGTCATTCAAAAGAAAGACGGAGAAGGAAAAGTATGGTGACGGTCAGCTCGGCGAAGCTCTTCGTGCAGTTAGGGTGGGCATTCCTTTGATAAGAGCAAGCAAGCAGTTTGGAATACCAGCTCGTACCTTGCGGAGGCATAAAGACAACGCAGTGACCTCCCCTGGAACTTTGAAACTCGGTCCCAGGACTGTTATTCTTGGAGATGACGTCGAGGAAGCCCTGTACGAACATATCAAAGAGTTGGAACGTCGAATGTACGGCTTGACAACTGTTGATGTAAGACGTCTCGCTTATGAGATTGCCGACAAAACTGGTGTGAACAACCTGTTCAACGAAACAACCAAGATGGCCGGTAAAGACTGGTTGAGTGGATTTTTTGCACGCCACCCCGATCTCGCCATAAAGAAACCGCAGGCTACCAACATTGCTCGCGCTCTTGGCTTTAACAAGCCACGAGTAAATGCGTTCTTCGAAATTTACCGCTCGGTTTTGGAGACGGCGCAATACACGCCAAGTCGATTGTGGAATATGGATGAGACTGGTATCACAAACGTCCAAAGACCAGGGAAAATCGTTGCGACCAAAGGAGCAAGACACGTTACAAAGGTCACCAGTGGGGAACGTGGCGCTACATTGACAGTCGTGTGTGCCATCAATGCAGCAGGTCGTTACCTGCCACCAATGTTTATTTTTCCACGAAAGAAGATGGTGGAAGCTTTAATGAACGGGGCACCACCTGAATCTGTAGGCCACTGCAGTCCGAATGGCTGGATTGATGCAGACTTGTTCGTCAAATGGCTTGAACATTTCGCTGCGTCGACCAATGCGTGTGTAGAAAACCAACAAATCAATCATGGAGGGCCACCACAGCCATAAAACACTGGCTGCGGTTAACTACGCGAGGTCCAAAGGCATACATCTGCTAGTTCTGCCACTTCATTGCACTCATAGGATGCAATCGCTCGACACAACGTTCTTCAAATCATTGAAGACCGCTTACAACAATGCAGTAGACAGCTGGATGGTCACCAATCCAGGTCGGCGAATGTCGTTTTACGACATGGCTGGTGTGTTTAATAAAGCGTTCAACAAATCAGCCACACTTGATAAGCCAATCACTGGATTCAGGGCATGTGGTCTTTGGCCTTACGATCCAGATGTCTTCACTGACGACGATTTTGCTGCAGCCCTCGTGGCAGAGGAGCCGACGCCGCTTGAAGAACCATCTGCCCACCTGGCCACTGCTGGCCCTTCATCTGATGGTGCTCCAACTGCCGGTCCTTCATCTGATGGCCCTGCAACTACCGGCCCGTCACATGAAGGCCCCCCAACTGCTGGCCTTTCATTTGATGGCCATCCAACTGCCGGCCCTTCATCCGATGAGCCTCCAAGTGCTGGTCTTTCATCTGATGATCATGCAACTGCTGACATGCCACCGGGCGAAACGGTTGCCACTCTGCCCACTGGTGGGTCTGTCGCCTCGACACCGGCTACGGCGGTCATTCGCCAACTGGTTAGGAACATTTCTCCATTGCCGAAAATATCAACGGCACGCAGCAAGTCGAGAAAACAGGAATCAGCAGCCTGGATATCGTCGTCGCCGTACAAAAACGCACTTACCAAGAAGGGTGAAATATCTAAGCGGCAGGGTAAAGGAGGCGGGAAACCGAAGGGGAAACGACCGATGCCTAAGAAGAAACAGATGACAATAACTGTACCAGCAACGAGATTCCGGAGCGATCTAAGCAGTGACGAAGATGATGAATGGTATTGCCTGATTTGTGGAGAGCCATTCAGTAACAGCAGAAGTCGCGAGGTCTGGGTTCAGTGTATGCTCTGTAGGGAGTGGGCACATAGAGAGTGCACTGTGGGGAATGCCAATTTTATTTGTGAGAACTGCTGCAACCAGTGACAGTGAAGAGTCTGCGTAGTTGACACTGCTTCAGCTGCTGGGAACAATAGACCCTACCGAAATATCGAAAGCCACATTGGTTGTTACTTAACATTTGTGTAGATTGTTCGTTCGTTCTTCTTATTGCATGCCTGTTAAAATGCATTTCACAATATTGTTGGTATTTATTCAATCGCCTTACATGTCTACTACATAGTTAAATCAGCAGATACATACACACGCAGCATACACACCCACCCACCCAAGCACATCCCACCCACCCACATAACACCCACCCATCCACACTAACTCGCATACTTGTGATTATTCGACGGGTTGGGAAAGGCGTCTTGCCCCACCTATGGGGCAAGACGCCTTTTTCGTAATTATTTTATAACGTAGAATTTTTAATTATTATTTTATGTCTATGTGGAAAATATTTATACACAAAGTAGAATATACATTTTAGATTAATGACAACATAAAATATATTCGATTGGGTTATTATTAAAACAAATGCAGCATTTCCTGCTTATGGTGGGCGCCTTGCCCCACCCTACCTTACATATATACACACACATACTTACATGATAGATTATACGTACGTAAATGGTTGCAACTAAATTACGTGGCAGTGGCAAAATTGGCCTATTTCACTAAACGGACGTCACTGGCCGGTTAGCTCAGTTGGTTAGAGCGTCGTGCTAATAACGCGAATGTCGTGGGTTCGATCCCCATATCGGCCACAAAGACTCTTTTTTTTTTCTTAGTTGTAACAAATCATTACAATAATTTATTAAATGCAGTTCAAAACCTATAACAAACTCAAACGTACCCAATGCATTTATATTTTATTCTTTTAACTTCTAATACTATTAATCGCTGTTTAACTTCCGACACTCGTGTTGTCATAATCTTCGTATGGGATACACCTATAAGATATTACGTTTCCTTTATAATCCTTTGAAATATATGCTTCATCCTATTATTCAGCCAACTTTATTTAGACTTTCATTTTTGTCTGAGCTAACAGAATATGAAACACATTGAAAGGTAAGTAGTGTGGTGTAAAAATGAGGGGCCAAACAACAAGCAGATTTTCTCAGAGTAACGAATTTTTTTTCGGACCACTGATAATGCATATATAATCCCTAAAAATTCAAGTCAATCATATATTTAATAAACAACACAGTTTAATATCGACAACAAATATTGCGAGCGTACACTCGTATAGAACGATTGACAAGATATGTATATATATATATATGCATACATATAATCACTCACCGATTATCACTAGTAGCTAGAGTATATCGCGTACACACCTGTACACTACACGTACTGTACACATGACGTTTGGAGTTTTCTCTGTGCGCTAGTCTCGATATATATATATATATATATATATTGAGTGTTTTATGTTGAATACTACAGAATATAAATGATAGAGTGAGGCTGTTACAAGTTTATATAAGCCGACCCTGAATACAACAGTAGGGCAAACAAAAACAAATTATGGCACTGGTCACTGCCAAGCGCTGATAATTGAAGACTGATTATTATAATACAAGTAGAACGTGTGATTAATAACTATTGTATTCGTTAACTAATATAATATCATAAACAATCAATAATAACTGTGACAAGGTCAGTAGACGACGAAACGGACAAAGAATGATTGTTTAATTACAAAGGGAACACAGTGCCAAATACGGCTGTTATGAATATAATAAAAAATAGATAAGCGAGCGAAAAATGAACAACTCAGAACACGTCCAAAACATGAAATTCTACGGTCGCTAGCACCCTCACGGCTCGTTCTGTCCCGACGATCTTGGTATCATTTGAAAGAATGCACTTTTGTTATTCTAGCGTCATATAGATTTCCCGGTAACCGTTTAAAGAACATCGATAAACTGACGTACAATCACGCCGTTTTCGGTGTTCTGTACAGTTCCGAACGGTGTTGGCGGCGGGTACTCAGTAGATTGCGGCGCTGTTTTCCTCATTTGCATGGGTTCAGACATGCGCATTTCACCATTTCTTGATTTCATGTTATAAGCTCCACCCACTTTTAAACCGCGGCGAAATTGATATGCTTTGATCGCAACGAAACCGATATATCTCTACGTCGGCGTGACGTCACAATAACGTACGCCACCGAACGGGACTAAATTCGTTGCGTTGATTGGTTGATATACGTGATTGTGACGTCACGCCTACTTCGCGTATGTCATTTTAGCAGCCGTTTGAAAGTGGGTGGAGCTTATACCATGAAATCATATAGTGGTGCCTCAATCGGTAGATTGGTGAACTGTGTCGACGAAACAACATCGTTCGCAGTGTCTAAGACACCGGAACGGGCCCGGTTGTAGGTCCGTTTTTAGTTAATTTTAGGATTGATTATCAGGAAACCATTTATAGTTTGAATAACAGAAAGCTTAAACTTTTAAACGACAACAACATTGTTGGGATCTGACGAACCGTAATGGTACTAGTAGTCGTTCAAAAGGCGTTTTTGGTATTTGTTTGACAGTTGTTCATTTTTCGCTCGCTTATCTATTTTTGATATAATACACACGAGTAATAGACTCCAGAAGAAAACAATTAATTTTTTATAGACGCTTAAAACAAAATACAATACACGGTTGAATAAGTGGAGAGATCGCGAGAATGGACGCAGGCGATGGAGACGAAAATGCGAATACTTCAATATGTTGTGGGGAGGCTGGATGCAGGATTAGCCCCCAATATTTAGGGAAGGGGATGCTTTAGATATATTCATTCTGATACAAATATATTTTACTGAACATGGTTCACATATCTTTTTTGAAACAATAAATTATTGTGTGCAGACTTACCCCAGAGGACAGAGCTACAAAGAAGAGCGAAGCATAACAATGGCAACAGGATACGAATACTTCACACCGTCATTATATATATGTTCGTATTGAACATGCTAAAATATTTTTTTAAATAAAAATATATGCCTTATTATAAGTAAGTGTTATAAGTATTATTTGTAAGTTTCGTTTAGCAATGTAATCCGGACGTCACGGTCCTAGCAAATTATTCGCCGCCATTCGTGTCGCCACGAAGTGCTGTGATTTAGCGGTTCGGCGATGTAAGATGGCCGACCACACAATACAATGAACTTATCCTGAGGTGGGACCACAATACATTTTACATGGGCGGCCACTATAACCTATCCTGTGCTGGATGGGTAAGTTATCTATGAATTTTCTTTAAACTTTCTCAGCACATGAAACATTAATTGACGCCGTATAGGAAATTCGTGAAATTTCATACCTCGTTTTCAGACAAATTCACCCAAACCTGATACCCCTCAATTTCTTCCCAATCTGGTGACGGATTTTGAAATATTGGCGCATTCTGCAAAACAGCTACAACCTCGTGAAAGATCTAATTCATTATTCAATATTCACTGGATCAACATGCCCCATGTCAAATTGCTCGAAAACAATTCACAAAACAACTTTACGATCAATTCAATGACAGACGGACACTAAATGTGGTCTTATGCCTCTTCAACCACCGCCTCCGCTACCGCCGCCACCTCCACCTCCACCTCCACCTCCTCCACCACCACCACCTCATGTATGTTTATTGGGAGTGCATGTTTTATGTGAGAATATAAGTTTGTTTGTGTGCAGTTGCCTGATACTAGCATCAAATGTATTGTATTTAATGGTTTTGCTGACATGTGTAGCAATTTGATAGAGTGCATATATAATTATATTTGTATAACAAGTATGTTTTTATATAAAATGAGAAGCCTCGCAAACTGTGAGTATAAATTTTGTCTTTGATTACATCGGGGGTGTCATTTATAGTATGTGGTAGGCTGTATTTGAGACATTTAATTGCAAATTCATGCTTAGTTCTAAAAGTATGTATATAATTTTTTTTCACGAGTGTTTTAACTATGTATGTTTACACTTGGGATTATTTGCCAGTTAAGTAAATAAGGAGGTAACATTTTATGAATGTATTTAAAGTAAAATGTTAATTCATGTAACTTTAATTTGTCTTCTACTTTTTGTAGTTTAAGTTTTTTGAAAAGTGGTTCCGTGTGTGAGTTGTATTTATTTAAGGTTATTATTCGCAGGTTTTTTTTGGTGGATTTTTGTAATTCTAGTTATTTGGTATCCCCAAACCACGATACAATAATTAATATGAGATAATATATGAATGTGTTATATAACAACACTTTTATATCTAAAGGTAATACATATTTTAATCTGTTTATTATGCCAATTGTTTTGGAGCACTTATTTGAAATTTTCTCAGTTTGTTTTTTCCAATTTAGGTTAGTATCTAAAGTCAATCATAGAAAGTTAAATTCATCTACTCTTTCAATATTTATATTATCTATTTTAAGCGTAAGAGTCTGCGTGCGTTTATTAGGCATATGAAAAATAATGTATTTTGATTTGCTTTTATTTAAAGATAATTTATTTATGTTTAGCCATTCATTAACTTTAAAAAGTTCTTCATTTATTAAGGATTCAGTATTTTTATTGCGTGTGTTGTTGTTAAGACATTTTAAAGAGCTAGATAATGTGGTATCATCAGCGTACATGACGAAATTAAATACTTAACTAGCTTGTGAGAAATCATTTATGTAAATGATAAATAATAGTGGTCCAAGGATTGAACCTTGTGGGACGCCGATTGTTATAGGTAAGATGTCTGAATTTATTTGTTCAATTTCAGTGTATTGCTTCCTGTTTTGTACGTAACTTCTGAATAACTGCAAAGTTGAGCCATTTAGGCCATAGTATGTTAATTTGTTATGTAAAATGTTATGGTCAATAGTATCAAAAGCCTTAGAAAGGTCGATAAATACATTAATTAGTTCATCATTATTATCCATTAGAGTTATAATTCTATCTATTAGCTCAAGCGCAGCAAATTCCGTTGAATATTTTGCTCTAAAACCAAACTGATTATCAAATAAAAGCTTCATATCATTGAAATATGAATATAATTGAATACAAATTAATTTCTCTAATACTTTAGAAATTGTAGGAAGAAGGGAAATTGGTATGTAATTTTCAAATAAAGATGGATCGTCTTTCTTAAATATAGGAATAACTTTTGCAATTTTTTGTTTTTAGAATATCCCGGATTTTAAAACTTGGTTTATTAACAGCTTTAATGATTTTATAATTGCAGGCTCAATTATCTTGATCAATTTTTAAAAAATACCATCAAATCCAGAGCTGTTTTTTGTGGGAAGATTATTAATAGTTTTCCTAATAGTCTCTTCATCAACACTCTGAAACGTAAATACAGAATTTACGTTTTTGTTAAAATAATAACTATAGTTTTTGTTACCTTTATATTTAATACCTTGTCCGATGGTCTGACCTATATTTGTAAAATAATTATTAAATTTGTTTGCAATATCATTTTATAAGTTATTTTTTTACCATTTTCTAAAAAAAAAATAATGGTAATCTTCGGTTTGTACGATTTTTAAAAAAGAAATTCATTAATAACTTTCCAGGTATTTTTATATCATATTTAAATCGATTAAATCTTTGTTCAAAATACACTTGTTTGGCTGCACGAATATTTTTCTTTAATATAGTATTATAAGTTTTTAGATTAACATTAATAGCTTCATAGCTTGTCGAATTTGGTTGTGTCAATTTTAATTGTTTATAGAGTTTGTCTCGGTATTGAATAGAGTTTAGCAATCCTTGTCTAATCCACATTGATCTTTTATGTTTATATTTATTACATTTCACCAGCTTAGTTTGCATATGCTTATATTTTGCCCGTAAAATGTCTTCGTAAATGATATAATAAATTAAATTTGTGTCTGCATTAATATTTTTATTTAGCTTATTGTATATATCATTTGAATTAATTTCGTATTTAACTTTATGCACTGCCTCTTCACTTAGTATATTTATTTTAACATATTTAGGTGGAGGTTCAGTCTTCAATGAGACGTTGATGAATATAAAATACGGCTGATGATCAGACAATTTTTTGATTAAAATCCCTGCAGTACTCTCCAATATATATTTATTAAGTTTACAAAAGAAATTATCTATTAAAGTACCATTTGTTGTAGTAAATCTAGTAGGAAGAGTAATTTGCGGGTAAAGGCTGTGTGATATTATGGTGTCAACAAAGTTACTATATGTATCATTGTCATTTAATTTGAGCAAATTTATATTAAAATCCCCTGCGATAATGAGATTGTTATTACAGTTGTTTTCTACACTGATGATATTATAGTAGTAAATTCATTTATAAAAGCAATTAAGTTATCATTAGAAGTTCGTGGAGGTCTATATATGTTTCCGATGGTTATGCTCTTAGATAGATTACCCCCATTTATTTGGACTATCATCCCTTCCCAGTGTTCGTACATGTTTACACTTAATATGACCTCTGATCTTTATTTGTTGTCGACATATATTATTAGCCCTCCTTTGTTACTGCATGTCTTACCTTGAGCTAAACAGACATAATCATGTAAGGAAAATTGTGATAGGTCATCGTTTTTTGATTTCCAAGTTTCTTGTAAGCAAATGACATTAAATTTAAAACTGTTACTACTTAGCTCTTCTACAAAAGCTTCCAGTTCTTTAAATTTAGAATTTATTGATTGAATGTTAGTGGTTTAGACACTAAAACGCATAGTGTTTGTCAGTGTAAGTTTGCTAAACTTGTTAAAGTCATAATATGATGACCGAAGTATTAGTTGAGGTTCATAATTTTCAACATCATTTGTGTCTAAAATGTTAATTAAGTCATTGTTATTAATACCTCCTAAATAGGAGAGGAACGTATCGTCTAACGTCTAATGTATTTGTTATTATATTTGTAGGTGTAAATGAGTGTTCAAAAAATTGTGATATATGCATATCCCGATAAATAAATGTATTTGTGGCATTGCCTGTCGTAAATTTTATTGACGTAATGCACTGAAGGTAAATGTGAGATTGATTGAAAATGTAAATGTGAGAACAGTTTGAGATAGACATCTTGTAGTTTTGTATATAGACAAAACTACAAAAATAACATAAAATAAGAATGATTTGCATAATGAATGCAAGAAGACGTTGATAGGGCAGTGCTTCTCGACCTTTCTGATTTAACGGCACTCTTTCGACGTTGCTCGGTCCTCGCGTCACATCAAATGTACCGCATCTACGTGAACGTGCTAGTTGTCCACATGAATGAACAATTTACAATTGCTTTATAATTAAAATAATTTCAATATGCCACTTGGCTTACACATGATTTTATGCAATTATATAAATTAATTTGAAGTTATATACTAGGAAAGGAAATCATCTTTAGAATTCGTCCTATAATGGAGATTATAAACGTTATCGTTTTCAGAACATTTCTCTCAACTACGCAACTAACGTCGACAGCGTAGTAAAACATGTATTTATAATTGTTCACATAAACAATCAGGTGATAATTGACGACCCGAACTTCCACTCGGCACCCTTTAGAAACCTGCACCTGTCTTGAAGAAGAAAGGCCCTTAACGTTTGCATTTATTCTAAAAAACCCTGATGACTGACCATGTCATTAAGTAACATAAACACGATAGACATATAGCACTGCCCACGGTTGGCTACGTTGACCAATCCTGCGAATCTCCCTTTTTGGTGAATTGCAGATCAAACTCAAACACAGAGCTGTGAACCATCGGATGAACGGTCACGTATAAGTGCGAGGCGGCAACAAAAGTTCGTTAACAAAGTAATAAATTATCTTGTCTCTTCAAGTAGAAGTTTGTTTGATTTATTTATAGTGTTTATTTTGTTAGATCAGGGCCCGAGGTTATAAAGCCGTACTCGGTGCTCGGTGCTCAGAATTTCATGCTCAAGCCTCGCTTTCACATCATGCTCATACTCACGGAGGTTATAACACTTTCTGAGCACGTAATCGTACTCAGACTTGAGCATGAAAAGTCTAAATTATGAGTATGCAATGGACCTTGCTCAACGCCGTACTCAAACAAACAAAGATGGCAGCTCACGTAGAAATTAGTCGAATTCGTTGTCCAAGTTCAATGTTTTCGAGAAGAAACGCAGCTCGATACCAGCGTCCGAGTCGCTTCCGAGATGTAATCAATCCATTTCAAGAAGTGGTGCAACACGAAATCAGCAAAAGATTCCGTGTTATACCTCAAACTGCACTATTTGCTGAACATTTGTGAAATCTAGCGGCAGAAGACACTACGACATGTTCCGAGACACAGCGCAACAACCCTCTGCCTGCGTTGTTACAGTTGTTGGTATGCCTGCGTTTTTTGGCCACCGGGGGCATTCACACAATCATCAGCGACGCGACTGAAATTTCCCGATCGACCGCAGGTCGCTGCATCAGAAGAATATCCAGATTGATATGTGCCGCATCCAGGCAATTTATTGTTTTCCCCACTGGTCAGCGTGCACTCGATGCAAAGAAAGCATTCGCAAGAATTGCAGGTAAGCAACACTAACTACAAAACGGAATTATCCCAAACCCCGGTGGTTCCCCAGGAGGCGGCACTGTCTGACGTGAGAGTGCCGCCGTCTGTTAGATAAACATTATTTACGTTTTATTACAATCTGCAGCATGCATGCTAGGTAGGTGCAATTTATGGTTACTGTTTCATTATGCAGTTTCTGTTACATACTGTGAACTGTCATAATTAAATACTGTGATGATTTCTCTTTCACGTTTAATTGTACAAAATACACTGTAAAGAGTACGCCCAAATGAGTTTCATTAACTTGATTTAAGCCAAAAGTTATGGTGAAGTATATTAGCTCTGCGATAAAACGTTTGATGGGAATTCTAAAGGTTATTAGATCAATACCCGATGTGTCAGTGTTTTTTTGTAATTAATACGTTTTTTATTATGTTTTTATTTAAATAGTGTTTTTATCTATAAAAAATATTGTCGAATCAAGTGTGAAATTGGCAGAAACAGGGAAAGTACAAATGCACATTTGTGTTGCGGCTCACCTTACAGTTACAGCCCTGCAAGACAATTGATCTATATACGGCCTATTTTATGTATGGAATTTTTGTTTTAAAGAAAATGTCAATATTGTTAAAAAAACATGTCATGTCCAGGGTGCACGGCGGATTTAGTTGACAGGTAGTCCGTCGGACTAGCTGACTCAGAAACAACTAGTCCTCATATTGTTTTACTAGTCCTTAAAAATCAATCATACTGTTGTATCATATATGTGTGACAGTTGTGGCACATAGTAAAAGTGGCTTTATTTCATAAAAAAAACAAGCCGTTTCCCATTTCAATTAAATGTTCAACTAAATGTGTCATTAATAGAAACAAATACATGTGATTTCGTAGATTCAACTGCAAAGTTATCAGAAGAAATGACTAGTTTAATCAGGGGCAGCAAACAGGAGTCGTGGACACGGCGATTCCAGCAGAATTTGAAGCCTGACGGCGACAAAGGACCGACATTGTCGGACTAAGTTGCATCATTTGCCCTATACTTTTCATTAGCGTTTTCTTTCCCGAAGCCGACTAAACAATCAATAACATTGCTGGCGTTTGGTAACTTATTGCTAAAATAATCACCCAATGCAGGAATAACGCAACTACTACCACGACGGGATAGCACTTAACGATGTCTGTAACCCGCGCATATATGTTTGTCCATGTCGCTCATCACTCCAGGTCGCTAGGTGGCACTACTTATCCTACGCTAACCGGATGTAAACAGCCGCCATTTACATTCACTGCGTTTAGCAAGTTTCCCATCAGACGGCCGTACGGAATATTTAGCTGCCTGTGATCAAATGCTACCTTACTGTCTGATTTTGTTTTAATCCATCACAACACCCAACTAGCGTATACATAGCGTAAATTAATTTACATAATAACAGCTAGTCCGATGGGACTGCTCCACTAAACATGGACTAGTCCGATCACTGAAACTACTCGCCCGGGACGATCGGACCGGCCTTATTTCGCAGCCTGCATGTCATTGTAGGATTCCCGAATGTCCTTAGCTGCATCGATGGCATGCACATCCGCCTCCAACGACCACACAACAACGAGGCAGAAAGGGTTACCATTCCCTGAATGTGCAGGTAAAGAAGAAACTGTAAAAAAAGAAGCTGCACTGCAATACAGTTTTTATTGAAACACTAGTAATCACAACACACTTTGTACAAAGAATAAATGAATATGTGCAAAGGAAAGCATTAAATAGATGGTTTACCCAATGCCAATCACAAAGTTCATCTTCACATAAATAGCATTTAGTAAAACTTCATAAAAATTGTATTGCATCACAATGTGATCCAAATGCAGTAAATATAACCAAATAGTAACTTATAGGCTATGTGAAATATACAAATAGTGCATCACATGAAATACCATGTCCACAAGTAACACAAGTACGTAAACAATGTAATTGTGTTTGCATGTAGATGTGCTGTGATGCCACGTACAGAATAACCAGCTGCACTGCTAGATGGCCAGGTGCTGTGCACAAAAGCCGGATCTTTCGAGGCTCCGATCTGTGCATACAATTTTAAAATGGTAAATATACATACTGTAAGGATATCCTATACATTTTTTACATTTTGACATATTACATAATTGAAGTGTGTTTACTTTTTATAACACATATTTGTGTAATGTTATTAAACAATATTAATTATTTAATAGTTCATATATAATAATGTACACATTAATTGTCAACATTTATATTAAGTAATATTTAATATATAATAAAATAAATTATATTTAATATTTGTTCATACAACATAATAAACATGAAATATTTCACGATGCATACAAATGCAACATATCATGATAATTGCAAAGAAATATAAAATTTAATTGTGGTTAAATATGAAACGTTACATTATATTTCCAGGACTACATCAAAGATTCCTGCTGGGAGACTCAGGGTATCCATGCCTACGTTTTCTCATGACCCCTATACTTCATCCTGCATCACCTGGCAAAGTACGGTTTAATAATTCATTGTGCCGTACCCGTGTGCTAATCGAACAGACATTTGGTGTCCTAAAGAGACGTTTCCAGTGTTTACACACCGAACTCAGAACCACACCACATAATGCTGTCACTTTTGTTGTAGCATGTGCTGTGTTACACAACATTGGGATAGATCATGGTGACATAATTGACATTGCTACTGATGATGTTGACCAGCCTCCACCCAATGATATACCTTTCATTCCTGTTCCAGGACAAAACGATGGGACAGTAATGAGAGGTCACGTTGTTGCACATTTCTTTTAAATCTGCTCAGGTTGAGTACTGCGGAGTTGTTGTGAGAAGCCATCTTTACTGTATAATATGTGAGTTCATATTGAAAAATACTACATTCAAATTACCTAACAAAGAAGACATGTTACAACAAATCTGCGATCTTCCATTTCAGCAGAATTAAAAGAAATGTACAACAATGTACATTTAGTAATGAAATATAAAAAAACATGACATAAATGTGTTTGCATTTAGTAATAGTACTATTGGAATGTAATGTCAATAACATTTGAATTTAAGTGTTTTTTTAATAATTATCCAGCATATACATTATTCAAAACAACACTGAAATTAAATGTTAATGGGATTACATTCAAATATAAATATTATAAATGCAAATACATTTATTTCATGTTTTTGATATGGCATTATTAAAATGCAATTGCATTGGTTTAGGTTAGAATACTGGTTGATGACTTTTGCTGATTTGTTTTATTGAATAATAGTATAGTTTTATATATACTAAACATCTCAACATGTGTCATAACTTTGTTTATGTATTTATTGTCATTGCAATTATGAATTCATAACACTGTGTAATGCAAATGGGTCTTCTTGGCCATCTTTATCAGTCAATATCTATTTTATACATTTATTACCAAATACACTAACATTTGAATCATGTCTTTTTGTTAAATCTCACCACATATAAGTTTCATTGCAGTTTACAAGCTTTCTAAAAATGCTTTGGTTTGCACATATGACACATACACATAACATATAGGAAGCATCAGAAGTCAACAACCCTCATTTGTGCAAAAAGAACCAGTATTCTAACCTAAGCAAGCCTACATTGCAGTTTGAAACTAACAACTGAATTTGTCATAATTTATTCTAAGTTAATGCCAAATTCATTCGTTACTTTCAAACTGCAATGCAATTTCTTCAACGTCACCAATTCAAATTCCAAATCTAGAGTTCGATTTTGTTTCTTTAGCATTTCAATTTCCAAATTTAGTTTCTCCTGCTCAAGCAATATTCTTTTGGTGTCTTCCTCAATGTTGCGCATAGTTGCTTCTTCTTGCTGCATTTTTCTTTTTGTGGTTTTCTTCTTTGTGTCTATAAAAAAATATTAAAAAAAATTTCACCAGTGTTTATATTATGAGAGTCATTGCACGTGAAATCTTTACATTTGACCTGCCACGGCAAAATTGTGAAATAAAGTTTTATACTTTTTTGGAATCCACAGATTTTAAGCTACAAAATACTCACATGTTTAAATATCTTCATAAGTTTTTGAATATTTATTGCTGACAGTGAGCATATATTTAAAAAGCAACGTTTTGAGAGAAATATGCTGCAAAATTGGGCTACGTGTACAAATTGCCCATAACAACCATACATTAAGTATTTCTTATTAATTTTGGATTATTTGTTGAGAAAAAAGGACATTGAAAGACAAGATTATGATGTATGCATTCCTCATTTCTGCCAAAATTGATGGGACATAACCTAGACAGCTGTGTTTGTATCGCGTGCAGATTAGGCCAGTGCGACTTAATGCCCAGTTCGCTGTTGTGGGTCATATTTGACAATTTACCAAATTTGGTCAATAATTGGTTGAACATTTCAATTATCTAACTTCAGTACTTTTCAACAAATTTGTGAAATTTTTTGAAAATTATTAAATACGAAAATGGCAAAATGCTGGTTTACGACTTGTGGCTACCCTTAAGTTATTTATTATTACAAGCATAAAGGTAGCATTTTTTCCAATATTAATCCAGAATTGTTAGCTTTTCTATGCATTGTGTACAACATGAATAATCATAAATATGGTGAAACAGGTGAATTACTTAATATTGCTCTAAAAGAAGTTGCAAACAAATGTTTTACCACAGGTCTTTATTGCTTCAATGCTGCATATGACTGCTGCAAAATGTAGTTGGCAGGTTCGACAATTTACAATGACATATGCCCAGATATTTGCATAATTTAGAAGCAAATAAGCAAATATGTTCATGGTGTAGTACATTTTATGTATTCTTACTTTCATATGTTAAATGCACATTGAACATTACCTATGACAATTTTTCATTTATATACAGAGTGTTCGCCTTGTCGCAATGCACGTGTGTTTTATTTATTTAAATAAATGAAATAATTGGTCATCTCTATGTGTTATTGTAAGTAGTGCAATAAAAGTTTCTCAACACACTTATCCCCTTCATATGATTGGACAGAAAAATAACGACAATTATGTGGAATGAATATGCACTCCAGATCATGCGAGTCATATATTTTTTTGGTAAAGTCAATATTTTTTCTGTGTCCTGGGTCTATAAGATGTGAAATCATAGGATAATGGAACTTCTGATAACTAGTCGACATGTTTCCATGGGTACTTGGAGGTTCAACTTATCCAGAGTGCACTGTATTATGGTAACCCTTCCGACTGGGACATGGTAATCTTAACTGATAGGTCATAGAAATAATTTGAGACACATTTAATGAGGTGACCATAATGCGACGCTAAACCGTACAACATTTTCTATTCACTTATATTCAGATAATAATTTTCTGTAAACAAGTTTGTTTGCCTAAATGCAATGATACTGTTTGGAACACTGCTTACCATCAGTATATATCCCTCTGTCGATGCCATGGATGCCTGGCCTCCCCTCCAGTGACTGGGCCATAGCCTGTTCTGCTGGTGTCTGGGAAGGAGGTGCCGACTGCGACGCATTGCATCTATCTTAGCTTTTGCTGTAATAACATAAAATGTCATCATCAATTACCACTTTTCAAACCAAAAATATGTAACAAATTATCATGAATAAAAAGTTTAATATGAAAGTTCTGTCTCATCTTCCATTAATACAACATGCTTCTCATATGGAAACATTAATAATTATATGCACCAACATTATATTTCAATATCTGCAAATGAGTTATTTCCTCAACTGATGTTGTGTGTGTGTGTGTTTGTGTGTGTTTGTGTGTGTTTGTGTGTGTGTGTGTGTGTGTGTGTGGGTGTGTGTGTGTGTGTCCGTGCCGATGAAACTGAGTGTCTAGCAGAAAGGTGTTTTTTGTTCGAAACTATCACGTTCTTTGATAATTTTCCGCAACATGTGAGGCACTTCTTTTCTAAGACGGCACAATAGGGACTTTGTCACGGCACACAAATGTGCCGAGGCATACCGGTTGAGAAGCACTGAGATAGGGCACAGGCGTACTTATAGTAACTATTGTGTTTACATGTTGTCAGTCGCATTATCTGATTTCCAGAGTTCTATAATTAAATTTACGCCAAATTACTTTGGTTTCAGTTAAAGCTCTCTCTCTCTATTATGCTTTTATTTTGTTATCAATATTATATGTTACGAAACGACAATGTATCATTATGTAGCGAGGCTATTTCTATTTTCGGTGATCGCGTGAAACACATTAACACAATGCTATTATATATATATATATCACAAACCAGCACAAATACTTCCAATACTTTCATTACCAAATTCAAATCGATGCGCCCTCTACGATTTTTCTCCATGTGTCGCGGCAAACTCGTCGTCAAAAGTCGATGAGTACCCGAACAACATTCTTTCCATTTGTGCAATACCATTTGTTGTTTGGCAAAACGGACATTTTCACATGTGTTATACCACTTTTTAGACCAGGATTAAGGTTCCACTACAAGTATTTGTACTTGGCCAATTGTACTTGCAAAATTTCAAGTAAAGGGTTGAGTACATTTCACGCACATAACATGTAGTTTACAATAAAATACTTATATATATTGTCAAAAAATAATACTATACACCGGGTTACTATTGTTATATACCAGGCAACGAACAACCTAGCAGCCGCATAAACAAAGATGGAATCTAAAGTATGTTAAATGTTAAACATCACATATCGGCAGAGAGAAACAAACATCAGGGCAAGAGAGAAAACAAAGGTCACAGACATGATAGAACAAATCAAAAGACTAGAAGTGGACCTGGGCAGAGCACATCAGTAGACTACGAAATAACAGATGGACATCGCGTATCACCACCTTGAGACCTTACGAAGGGAAATCATCTAGAGGAAGACCGGCGAGAAGATGGAGAGACGAACTAGACGAATGCATGAAGGCCACCATCTGGCAGAGGATAGCGCAAAACCTTCCCACCAACTGCACCAAATACCACCTCATTCGCAGCTTTCAAGCAGCAGCTGGGAGGCTGGGCAGTAAATTATTCCCACAGTCCACGCCACATAATATTTAAAGACAGTGAAGTGATTTTAGTCATACTTGTATTCACCATTTACATGGTTATATTTCGAAAAGCGGGCATCGCGTCACGCATGCGCACCATATAATAACAAACATGTGGGACATTACCCGGAAGTCGGGGCTACCAGATTATTCAAAAGAAGAAGAACAGACAGATCTGGAAACGACATGCTGAGGACTTCGTCCAACCACGGGACACTATACGGCTGCACAATGACGATGATGGTGAATATTATTATTGTTGTTGATTAATACGACTGAAATGTAAGTGGCCTAGTACTTGATCTAAAGTACTTGTACCTGGAATTGATCAATTTATGTTTCAAATTACTTGTATTTGTACTTGACCTCATGTACATATAAACTTGACTTGGCCTGAGACTCGTACTTGCCATCCTTGAGCCGGATTCTCGGAAAGACGGCGACGGACGCCATCCAGCTTTGCCACGAGTTGTTGGTCCTCAGCTCAAGGATCTGCTTGTCCAGAGCTTCAACTGCAAACGACAAAAATATATGCAAATATGTGTAACCGGCAGGGTTACTGACGAATTAGTTAATTATTTACTTCCATTATTCCAAAACTCCAAGTACTCTTTTTGTTCTCATTACTTTTAATGTATTAAGTCTGTAGACTCCATTTCACCAGTGTAACATCTATGGCCTGGAAAAGCCTGTAAGTCAGCTTTCCCTGCGGTGTCAGTTTCCCGAGCAATCACCAAGTGAGGGTCAAACCCTGGTCACTGAGCCAGGGTTATGTAAGAGACTGAAACTCTGTGATGGCCACAGAGTTTCAGAGAGAAGCTGGACAGACGTAGTGCTCCAGTGTTTTCCCACGAGGTTTCGTGTTTTGACAGAAAGAATAACACAAATCACGATGTAAGGTGGGTGGATTGCACCATGATTTAACTAGTAAGAGATTTATGTCATTATCTCCCAAT
This sequence comes from Paraescarpia echinospica, assembly GCA_020002185.1. Classification (NCBI taxonomy): domain Eukaryota; kingdom Metazoa; phylum Annelida; class Polychaeta; order Sabellida; family Siboglinidae; genus Paraescarpia; species Paraescarpia echinospica. Next base: position 39,667,879 of record CM034543.1, read on the forward strand.
ACTTGTAAATTAACTTTTAAGTTTCCCTGTGGCGGGAAGGTCCGTTAGTTGGTATGTGTTGACAGTGTGGGCGGAATTCCCCCAGTACTTACATATGTTGCGTATTATGATATACACATATTAAATTCAAGTTCTGGGATAAGGAAGCACTATCTTCACAACTGCATGGTTCTTAATCTAGTAATTAGCGTGAGTCTTTAATTCTCAATAGGAGATCATTGTGTTGATATGTTCCCTGCTGAGATGTTGGCACAGTAGGCTGTGTGATGTGTCTGCAGCGGTGTCGGGTATCGTTATTCCCTAGGGAGTAGGGACGGACAGCATGTTGACTGTCAGTGGATAGACAACTGCCCGTTGAGTTTAGCAGGGTAGTTTCTACTGAAGGGCTATTAACGCCCAGTGTAGTGGGTAATTTATATATTGATAGGATAGGTTAGAAGAAGAGTGTTTATTCAATGCTTTAAGCAATAAGTTGATGTCTAATTGTTGTTAGCAATTAAATTCACTTGCAAATCTAGACAAGTCCAGCTTATATATGTGACACTTAGCAGGTGTTCTCACAGCAGAATTATGCTATTTTACTGCATTTTAAGGGAATCATTATGTCAGCATACATATAATGATATCGGGTTAGTCATTATTTGCTTTATTCATTTATAACTGATAATTGGTTGTATATCAGTTACTGAGTCTTGTTAGTTAATGCAAAGCTGTGCAGTATTATATTTAACTTGCTTGTTTATTTACAGACAGTGCATGGTGTGATTGCACAGAGCAGTGCTCAGGCGCAGTGTTAGACTGCAGTTCCCAGTTGGGGTGAGCATTGTTACTTTCAATGTCATGATGTATTACCAATTGGTTAGAAACAATTAATCTGATAGATACAATGCAGTTAGACATGCGTTTAGTGTTAATTAATGGACTCGTATTCTATATGAATGATGAACCGTTACATGATGATAATGGTCATGTATACGTACCGATGCTGTATTATGCATAGAGGAGTGCCTCATATACATGTGTTTAATTGTAGAAGTATTACAACCGAGTTTATACTTTAATTTTATACTGATTTGATACTGTCTTAATGATACTTAGGATGCATTTGAATGTATTTCTTGATTTGGGAATACAGTGTTTAAACTAATATAGACATATGTGTTATTGATAGTAAGTCCGTCAAGGAGTATTGCCGTTGGATATCTAGTTACATATATCACAGGTGCTAACCTGCTATTTGGTATATGAGATGATCTATCTGACATTTAACTGTATCAATGTTATGCAAGGAATATTATGTTTAACGCTGTTGTTCAATGATCCTTTGTATCCAATGCTGCACTTGTAGTAATCATATGTTATTATGTTGCAGGTTTTATTTTATATTTTATATTTATAATACAATAAATGATAGTCATCATTTAACCGTGTTGCCTGTCTTTATGGTAAATCACCCGCTGCATACAGTATCTGAAAAAAGTGTTTCTTAACGTTATATTAGCACAACCATACATAACAAAACAAGCACACTCCAAGCCGAAAGAAAATATATGATCAGACAAGACTTCAATCCAAATCAAAGAAAGTCTGATCATTCGTGAAGGGCAGAGATCAGGAGTTTCTCCTTTAATGAGCCAAGATGGACTCATTAAAAGCGATAACCTCAGCAAAGCAGCACACTGTACATAGTGTTGAAACCTGTTTAATCTACCAAGATTTTAACATGATCTAACATAACTGGTGCACCACAATACTGCTCTATGTGCAGACTGTGGCTAAATACACTGGCGAGAGACAATACCTTGAACAGGAATAATAATAATAATTGGTTCAATATGAACAATGCCTTGTTGACGATTACGATTGTCATTAACTGTGGATACAATGTATTCCACTTGATTATTATTGCTCATAAATTTCTGGAATAGCTAGAAACACGGCATTTGGCATTTGGACTTAATTCAGAATACCCTATTCGGGAGGTCAAGATAGCTTACATAATAGACGACAGGTTGTGTAGAGTTTGCAAACAGTGACCAACGAACCTTCCTACCTGGTGACTGGTGAGCAGTCTTGCCGGATCACAAACACACGACTTGCTGCCGTTGTTACCGCAGTCCTCGACATCGGGTTGTAGGTTCGGAAATTCGGACATGGTCCACGTGTTGGTCTCCGTAGTAGTTAACTCTGAGATGTGGACACATACACTGACCACAGCACACGCGATGGCCAGCTTGAAACATCAGTGCAACGTCACGGCCATCGAGATCGGCGTTTTCTCCATAACTGCTATAATCTACAGAAGGTATTGTCTATTTTAGCCAGAAAACGTTTACTTCATTCTGAATCTCAATGGGTTTGGGGAAGGGAGCCTACTGGTTAATAAAATAGTTTTTATATTTAGTTTTGAAGTTGTTTGCTGTTGTAGTGCATCGACTCAACCGCTTGCTAGTGTGTGCTTAATTATTCGTTGAGATAAAACTGTGGCGTCATTCCATATAGTCGGCTGTGGTGTCTTACTATTTATATGATTTAATTTAACAGTATCTTGATTACACAGCGGTATCTATTATTCCACTCATTATTCAGATAAATATACAAACGTTTATTTCTGGGCTTTGTTTGTTACGTTGAAACTGCTTTCCGTTATATCGCTCACTCGCAATACGCGCAACAACCAAGTCTAAGACCGTTATTCAAAAGTGTAACCTTATTTTTCGCGCAGTGTTTACGTCGTAATTTAATGTTCGTTTATACATGACACATGTTTTATATGCTACGTATCGCAGCGAATGCTCTCCAGCCGGGGCGTTCTAGCGCAAGTCTCAGTAGTGTTTGGACGTCAAGGTCGGTCCACTCCCGTATGTTGTCCATCCAGGTCTTCCTTTGCCTGCGTCTCCGTCTGCTGCCCTCCTGCATGATTGTTTTGGCAAGGGCATCGTGGCGTGTGACATGGCCGTACCATGCCAACTTTCTACTTTTCACTGTTGCGAGGAGTGGCTCCTGTGGGCCTGCCAGGGCAGTGATCCGGTTTCGGACAAAATCATTGGTCTTGTGCTCGGCCCAAGATATGTGCAGCAGGCGTCTGAAGCACTTGGTGTCAAACGCCTGAATCGTCTTCGTCATTGCAGCCGTCAGTGTCCAACTTTCACAGCCGCAGAGCAGGATGGAGACAACAAATGCTCTGTACAGTCTGATCTTAGTTGCAAAACTTATGTTAACGCTTCTCCATATCTTACTGAGTTTGGTCATTGTTGCTGTCGCAAGGGCTATTCGGATCTGGATCTCTTTGTTCGACCGTCCATCTTTGGTGAGTGTGGAGCCGATATATTTGAATGCATCCACTTCCTCCAGCCTCTGGCCATTCATCGTGATGTCAACAGTGATATTTTCAGTGCTGCTGGCCATCACCTTGCTCTTCTCGTTGCTTCCTTCCATGCCTTAAGCGCTTGCTATATCGACTAGTCTATTAGTGAGATCTTGGAGCTCGTTTTGCTTCTTCCAAGAAGATCTATATCGTCTGCAAATCGCAGGTTGCTGACAGATCTGCCTCCCACAGAGATGGTGGTGTTGAAGTTGTGGAGGGCTTCTCTCACGATGTTCTTGAGGTAGATGTTAAAAAGAACTGGCAACAGCAAGCAACCTTGACGGACTCCGACTGTGGTCCTGAAGTACTCCCCTATTTGGCTGTTGAGAAGGACCGCACTGCTGGCGTTGTTATACAGTGCGCTGATGACTTGAGTGATGCCATCTTCAATGTTGAACCGCCTTGGCACTTGCCACAGACCTTCGAGCCACACCCTGTCAAAAGCCTTCTTGAAGTCTATAAAGTTGCGGAGCAAGCTCTTCTGGTGTTGCAGGTGCTTTTCGATCAGGATTCTGCAGTTGCAGATTTGTTCTGTGGTACTTCTTCCGGGTCTGAATCCGGCCTGCTCTTCTGCTAGTAGTTCTTATGATTGCTTTTTCAACCGGTTCAAAATGATGCGTAGCAGGATGTTGCTTGGGTGGCTAATGAGGCTAATGGTTCGGTAGTTTTAGCACTTCCGGAAATTTCCTTTCTTAGGTTCTTGGGATGATGAGTGACTGTGTCCATTCTTTTGGCCACTGTTTGAAGTTCCAGATCATCTGGCAAATGGTTGTCATTACAGTGACCATTCCTTCGTCACCATGTTTGAGCATCTCTAGTAAGAGGCACGAATTTAAGTTTCTAGACATGACATGACCAGGGATTTACCGGCGTTATATGGAATGTCATATGGTAACAGTAACATTATGTTAATTAAAGTGTGCAGTCCCTTGGCGGAAGGAGGTACAAAAGTAGATCATCAGCGTATATCAGCTGATTAACCCTAACGCACGCACACACATCACACACACACACGCACACGCACGCACGCATGCACACGCAGGCATACACTCGCACGCAAGCATGTACACGCTCGCACGCTTGTACACACACGCACGCACACACACACACGCGCGCGCATGCATGCACGCACGCACGAATACAATAACGCATGTACATGGCCGCAGAGTCAGTTCTAGAGACGGTTTGCCAGTGCTTTGATAGGCTAATGGTGAAAACGTATACATTTGAGGTCTACACAATAACAGTATACTTCACATAGACACCAAATCGTGCCATTACGAAGATATAAGGAAATGAGGAAATATTTAACAAAGATAGACTGGAATAATACACTGAAGAATAAGACAGCAACAGAATGCTGGAATATCTTAAAGAATGAAATAGAGTGCATCGTAGATAAATTTGTTCCCTTCAAAAAACAAGGGAAACGGACAAGAAAGAAATACTTATCGAAAGAAGCCATTAGAAAAATTAAGTATAAACAAATGATGTGGAAGTCATATAGACGTACTGGAAATGACGAAGACTACAACATTTATAAAGAAGCACTAAACCAAGCTACAGCTGAAATTAGAAATTCAAAGAGAAGCTATGAACATAAATTAGCTTGTAATATAAAACATGACAGCAAGAGTTTTTATGCGTATGTTCGAAGCAAACAGAAAGTTCAGGATAAGGTCGGTCCTCTAGAAGATAGTGCTGGAAATATAATATCAGAAGGATTCTTAATGGCAGAAGACCTAAATGAGTATTTTAGTTCAGTGTTTACCAGAGAAGACACTAGTTCACTGCCAGTACCAGAAGCTAAGTTCAAGGGGGCAGAATCAGACTATTTAAGACAGTTAATTGTAACCCCAGAAATGGTAGCTAAGAAAATTAGGGCTATGAAGGAAAATAAATCACCTGGAGTGGATGGTATTCCACCCAAACTACTAGTGGAAATTGTAGAACAAATTAGCATACCGCTTGCAACAGTTTTCAACTTGTCATTAGAAGAGGGAGTGGTTCCTTTAGAATGGAAAGAAGCAAACATTATACCGTTATTTAAAAAAGGTTCGAGAAACAAGTCAAATAATTTTAGACCAGTTAGTTTAACATCGGTGATTTGTAAATTATTAGAAAGACTAATTAAAGATCACATGGTGGATTTTCTTGTTAAACATAACTTGATAAACCCATCTCAACATGGGTTTCTAAAAGCGAGGTCATGCTTAACAAATATGTTATGTTTTTTGGAAGATATCACTAAGTGGGTAGATGATGGATCACCAGTAGATATCATCTTTCGAGGCTATATTTGGCGGAGATAGATCGTTGAAATTGGTGGTGTATCAAAGTTCATAAGCAAGTGGAATTACTGATTGATAAGTATTATTCTTGCCTTAATATAATTCATAAAGTAGCAGTAAACATATATTGAGAAGCAGTTGTGCTTAAAGTTAGTTAGATAAAGTATTTTAGGACACTTTAGTCTAGTGAGTGATAATAGGGTACGTTAGCTTACGGCTACGATAAGTTTGTAAACAAGATTTAACAAACCTCGTTATGTGGTAGAATATATAGGTGATTAAGTAACAACCATAAACTATCTACATAAGATAATATCTGTGTAAGTCAGTACCTGCTAGACATTTTGATAAGGTAGCTTTGTTGTTAAAATTAAGCATTTGCGATAATCGGGCGAACTAAGTTTATGTAGCTAGTGTCTCTCTTATTCGCTAGGGCGCTGTATAACCTAAATAAATAAGGCAGTCTAGCGTACGCAATCTTACGAAAAGTGTAACATTTGTGCACAGAAAACAGTCTTCTTAAAGACTACATAGACAGTGAATAGTGTAAACACAGTTGACAAAACTATTTTAAATAGCTAATTAGATTATTATTATTAAATAAATTCTGATATGGCGCCTTGCAAGCGGCAAGTCAAGACAAAGAGACACTTGGTGTGCGACGACTGCCACAGTTGGGTGGATTTTGCCTTGTCCGGCTGTACGAAGTCATGGACAGAAACCAAGGAAGAGGGATTCACCTTTCAGTGCGTGGGGTGTTGGAAGGTGAAATGTCTGGAGAAAGAGGTAGCTAGGTTGGTAGATATTGTGAAGGGGATGGAGATGAGAATCAGCAAGGAGACAGATGGAATGGAGAGAGACGACAGGGATAAAGTTGGGAATACTGTGAAACTGAAGGAGCAGAGTAGTGGCAACAAGACCGAGGAAAGGAGACTGAGAGGAGGGAAGGTGATCGGAGGGGAAGAAAGTGGAGGATCGACGGCAGGAAATGTGACAGGTGTGAAGGTGGCAGGAGAGAAAGTGACCGTAGAGAAAGAGGTAGGAGGGAAAAAGAGACAGGAGAGGAGAGAAGGAAATGCAATGGGAGGAAAGATGACGGGAAGAAAGGAAGTGAGAGTACATGTGACAGAAGAGAAGTCGGGAGGGACGATGACAGGAAGAAAGGTGACAAGAGAAACAGCGTCAGGAAAGAATGGAACGGACGAGATTGTGACGGGAGAGCAGAAGACAGGGGAACAAGATTACAACCAGACAGATGCAAACCGTAGAAAGAGCTACACTGAGGCAGTGATTGAGGGGGCAATGAGGAAGAGAGGGTGTTTATGGGCGATTCGATTATGAGAAAGACAGATAAGACTCTAAGCGAGGGGGAGGACGTCGTTGTTTGTCTACCGGGGGCTAGGATAGAACATGTAACTGAAAGGGTAGAGAAGGTACTGGGGCATGGCAAAGGAGGGTCTATACTAGTACATGTAGGGACAAATAACGCAGAGAGGGAGGGAACAACTGGGATAGTTCAGAAGTACAGACAGTTAGTGAAGAAGTTAAAGAAGACAAGAGTAGAACAGATTATCCTCTCAGGAATTTTGCCAGTAATGGGAGGAAGGGGCCGACATATAGAAACTGCAAGAGGATGGCGATCAACGCACTAGTTGAGCAGATGTGTAAAGAAGAGGGGGTGGGATTCGTAGATTTATGGGGATATTTTGTTGGGAGGGAAGATATGTACATGAGAGATGGCCTACATCTAAGTGGAAAGGGGCAGCAGTTTTCTCAGAGAACTTGCTGCAATCTGTTGACAGTGGGACAGGCTGCATCTATTTAAACTAGATTCGCAGGGGGGATTCACAGAGAAGCCTGAAACTGGAGGCACAGATAAAGACAGCAGAAATAAATCGGCAAAGAACAGCCTGGAAAACTCTTCTGAATCAGGATATAAATACATTTGTTTAAATGCAAGGAGCATAGTAAACAAAAGAAGTGAACTAAACATTATGGTAGAAGATATTGACCCTCACATAATAGATATAACCGAATCGTGGGCCACCACTGATATATCAGATGCCGAATTGGGACTAACAGGATATGTAATGTTTAGGAAAGATAGAATAGGAAGAAAGGGAGGTGGAGTTATTTTATATATTAAAGAATCTATACAGGCTTATGAAATAAAATTAGAAAGAGAAGCAGATTGCGAAGAAGCTGTTTGGTGTAACATAGTTACAGGAAGCTCAACGTTAACAGTTGGGTTAGTTTATCGAAGTCCAAACATAAGCATAGAAGAGAATGAAAAAATACAAAACGCTATAAGGGAAGTAAGCAAACGGAACTGTATTATTATGGGGACTTTAACCATGGGCATATACAATGAAAATCTCTACAGAGTATGGGGAGTGAGGACCACAAGTTTTTAGTTTTAGTACAAGATAGTTTCCTTTCTCAACATGTGCTAGAACCAACCAGGGGAGAGAATGTGTTAGACTTAGTTTTGTCCTCACAGAAAGAATTAGTTGACAATGTCAAGATATGTGAGCCACTGGGGAGTAGTGATCACAACCAGATACATTTACCATCAAAGTAAAATCAGAAAGGAATAGTAAAAAGCAGTATAGGAGAAATTTCCACAAAGGAAGGTATAAGGACATGAGGAAATATTTAGCAAAGATAGACTGGAATAACACACTGAAGAATAAGACAGCAACTGAATGCTGGAATATCTTACATAGTGAAATTAAGTGCATAGTCGATAAATTTGTACCTTTCAAAAAACAAGGGAAACGGTCTAAAAAGAAACACTTATCGAAAGAAGCCATTAGAAAAATTAAGTATAAACAAATGATGTGGAAGTCATATAGATGTACTGGAAATGATGAAGACTACAACATTTATAAAGAAGCATTTAATCAAGCTACAGCTGAAATTAGAAATTCAAAGAGAAGCTATGAAAAAAAATTAGCTAGTAATATAAAACATGACAGTAAGAGTTTTTATGCGTATATTCAAAGCAAACAGAAAGTTCAGGATAAGGTCGGTCCTCTAGAAGATAGTGCTGGAAATACAATATCAGAGGGATTCTTAATGGCAGAAGACCTGAATGAGTATTTTAGTTCAGTGTTTACCAGGGAAGATATTAGTTCACTGCTAGTACCTAAGTTCAAGGGGGCAGATTCAGACTATTTAGGACAGTTAGTTGTAACCTCGGAAATGGTAGTTAAGAAAATAAGGGCTATGAAGGATAATAAATCACCTGGAGTGGACGGGATTCCGCCCAAACTACTATTGGAAATTGTAGAACAAATTAGCGTACCGCTTGCAACAGTTTTCAATTTGTCATTAGAAGAGGGAGTGGTTCCTTTAGAATGGAAAGAGGCAAACATTATACCGTTATTTAAAAAAGGTTCGAGAAACAAGTCGGAGAACTATAGACCAGTGAGTTTAACATCAGTGATTTGCAAATTATTAGAAAGACTAATTAAAGATCACATGGTGGATTTTCTTGTTAAACATAACTTGATAAACCCATCTCAACATGGGTTTTTAAAAGCGAGGTCATGCTTAACAAATATGTTATGTTTTTGGAAGACATCACTAGGTGGGTAGATGAGGGATCACCAGTAGATATCATCTATTTAGATTTTCAAAAAGCTTTCGACAAAGTACCACATCAAAGATTACTCCTTAAGCTAAAGGCCCATGGCATAGGAAATGGTATAATAAACTGGATAGAAAAATGGCTGAATGACAGAAGACAACGTGTAGTAGTTGATGGGGAGGCTTCAAACTGGAAATCGGTATTGAGTGGGGTACCACAGGGATCAGTACTAGGACCTATATTGTTCTTAATATATATCAACGATTTGGACGATGATATAACAAGCAAGGTGTTAAAATTTGCGGATGATACAAAAGTGTTTAGAAGGATTAAAAGTGATGGAGACAGACAGCATTTACAAGATGATCTTGATAGGTTGATCAAATGGTCTGAAAAGTGGCAAATGCTGTTCAATTTTTGGGAAATGTAAATGCCTCCACACAGGTCATGGGAATGAAGAGGTAAAATATAAAATGGGGGGTACTGTTCTAAGTACTACTGTAAAAGAAAAGGACTTGGGGTTAACCATTAGTGCTGATATGAAGGTTTCAGAGCAGTGCGGAATTGCAGCGTCAAAGGGAAATCAAATCCTTGGATTAATTAGGCGAAATATAGCGTATAAGAAAAAAGAATTAATAGTACCGCTGTACAAAACAATAGTGAGGCCTCATTTAGAATATTGTATACAAGCATGGAGGCCATATCGCAAGAAGGACATAGATATGCTAGAAAGAGTACAGAGGAGAGCGACTAAAATGATACCAAATATGAGGGATCTTAGTTACGAAATACGCCTAAAAGAATGTGGTTTAACAACACTAGAGACCAGGAGATTGAGAGGAGATCACATAGAAGTGTTTAAAATATTAAATGGTTATGAAAATATTGATAGAATTTTTTTTTTCTCAGTTAAGAAAGATAGAAGGACCAGAGGACATGAAGCTACATTAGTAAAGGAGCAGTGTAGATTAGATATAAGAAAGTTCTCATTCTCACAAAGGACTGTAAATGAATGGAACAGATTATCTCCTGATTGTGTTGGTGCTAGTAGCGTGAATATGTTTAAAAATAAAATCGACACACACCTAAAAAAGGCGGGATACATGTAGATAAAAAGTATTGGACTCTCGATAAGCCAAAAGGCTTCCTTGTCCACCTGTCATCCAGAGTAATTTTCTGGATGGCAATCTTGTTAAATCTTGTTAAATCTACTTAGATTTTCAAAAAGCTTTCGACAAAGTGCCACGTCAGAGATTACTGCTTAAACTAAAAGCCCATGGCATAGGAAATGGTATAATTAACTGGATAGAAAAATGGCTGATTGACAGAAGACAACGGGTAGTTGTTGATGGGGAGGCTTCAAACTGGAAATAAGTTTTGAGTGGGGTTCCACAGGGAACAGTACTGGGACCTATATTATTCTTAATATATATAAACGATTTGGACGATGATATAGCTAGCAAGGTGTTGAAATTTGCAGATGATACAAAAGTGTTTAGAAGGATTAAAAGTGATGGGGATAGACAGCATTTACAAGATGATCTTGACAGGTTGATCAAATGGTCTGAAAAGTGGCAAATGTTGTTCAATTTTGGGAAATGTAAATGCCTTCACACAGGACATGGGAACGAATATGTAGAATATACAATGGGGGGAACTGTACTAAGTACTACTGTAAAAGAAAAAGACTTAGGGCTGACAATTAGTGCTGACATGTAGGTTTCAGAGCAGTGTGGAATTGCAGCTTCAAAGGGAAATCAAATCCTTGGATTGATAAGGCGAAATATAGCATATAAAGAAAAAGAACTAATAATACCGCTGTACAAAACAATAGTTAGGCCTCATTTAGAATATTTTATACAAGCGTGGAGGCCATACCGCAAGAAGGACATAGATATGCTAGAAAGAGTACAGAGGAGAGCGACTAAAATGATACCAAAACTGAGGGATCTTAGTTATGAAAAACGCCTAAAAGAATGTGGTTTAACAACATTAGAGACCAGGAGATTGAGAGGAGATCAGATAGAAGTGTTTAAAATATTGAATGGTTATGGAAATATTGATAGAAATATGTTTTTTACAGTTAAGAAAGATAGAAAGACTAGTGGACATGAAGTTACATTAGTAAAGGAGCAGTGTAGATTAGACGTGAGAAAGTTCTCATTTTCACAAAGGACTGTGAATGAATGGAACAGATTATCTGATGATTGTGTGGGTGCTAGTAGTGTGGATATGTTTAAAAATAAAATCGATACATACCTCAGAAGGGCTGGATATATAGATAAAAGGGTTGGACTCTCGATAAGCCAAAGGGCTTCCTTGTCCACCTGCCATCTAGAGTTAATTCTCTGGATGGCAATCTTGTTAAATCTTATTAAATATGATTTACAACATTGTTAGTAAATAATCAAGCCTTGAATGGTTTCCTATGCTGAGCGCTACACCTTGCAGCCGTATATCGGGTTAATCTATAAATATATAACCTTGGAGTATCACTTGCCTTGTTATAAGGGAACAGAAATTGCGCCTGGCAACAGTTACGTCACTTCCGGCGTTATTCTTCACACCCCGCCGCGTGTCGCCACAGGTCAACGCCACTATAAAACACGAAATCCTTTCAATGAATGATGGCATGATTACAATTGGACTTGTGCAGCTGACTTTGAGTAAAGTTGAGAAGATATGTTATATATATTAGTACAACAAAATTTCTGATTTTAAGGCATTTAAACATTATACTCGTGATACGTGAATCAACGGCGCTGACGATTTCACCAAATCAGGTCACATACGTCGGAGTGAGGCTCATGAAAGCCATCCAACTGCATCCACATGAGGCTCACCTAAAACCTCCAACTTTGAGGGTCACCAAAATCTTCCACCAGCACCCCCTCCTGCCGAAATATCTAGAGCTAAGATGTACCAAGACTTTCATCCAAAATGTTGTGTGGCTTAGCTCCCCGGTTCCGAAGCTTACGTCAGGTTCATAATGATGTACTTTATTACATAAACTACGTGTAGGACGAATCTTGGTATGAGAGAACCCTAATTGAGTTTTCCAAGGAGACGAAGAATCAACAAGTATACGTAAACGAAGAGCCTGCCAAGAAATCGCTATAGTTGGTCGTCTGTATGCGAGCGACGACAGAAGTGTCCGTGTCTTAGCTAAAACAATGCTGTGAACGTTTCTATGGGGGTAGTTTGTACGAGCCACAGTTAAGTTTGGGCTGGATACATTTTCGTTGAGACACTATAATGACAGTAGTGAACTGGCACGTAATCTTGCAAATTTTGACATAGATACTGTATGCGTAAAGAACATATACAGGAACACACGCACGCACGCACGCACGCACGCACGCACACACACACACACACGCACACACACACACACACATATATATATATATACATGAGTATATACTTACTGGAATACATTATATACATAAAAATTGTGTAAATGTTCGAGTGTAAGTAAATTTTGAACGAACATACTACAAAACATTTATAATACAAAACAACAATACCGCCTAAATGTTGCATGTGGGGAAGTTGAGCCCACACACTGTGCTCGTGTCATTTACAAACACGCGCTCAAACGTGTATTCGCGAACACAACACGTGGCGTACCATGTTATATCTAATTTTACAATATTCGCTGCAAACAAAAAATACATAACACGCATTTTCAAGACGAACATTCCACGATTTCTCCGATAACATAGTTCTCATGTGTGTAATTCTGAGCAAATGCGATAGTACCTATGGGCACCAAACTGTCCTTCCTTGCCGAATTACTTAGCAAATGTGAGTAGATCGAAAGTAAAATTATCTTGTTTTCCTTTTTGTGTATGTATCTTATGTTGTAATGTGCCAGATATTCAGACATCCGCTCCTAAGGTTTTCAACTCGTTATAATGAATTTACGAAAAAAATTGTATTGATTGTCAGTGTGACACAGTAACACAGGTAAAACTATTATTATATTAAAACGTTTACCGACGTTTATGTCTACGTGCGATACCACACACTGATTCATTGTTCTAGTATGTGTCAGGCTGATAGTCATTTTCAAGTGCGCCTGTTCGTATTAATCAAATTGTTCAATACGATGGATTGACTGAAAATATTAACTTGGAAATGAGCAACAGGAAAATCAAACGGTGTTCTCCACGTTATCTCTCTTGTGTGATGTAGTTTCAGATGTGCAGACATACGTTGCTACGTGTTCATATGCGGATCAAGACGGCCTGGGCGGTTTGTGCTCCCTGGACCTTTGGATTCTGGCGTGCCAGTATACCTTTTTGATTGAACCCACGTGACCGTGCCCCTCGTCTCTTCGAAATGTGCGTCGTTGAGGTTATAATAAGCTGAAATTACGCCTACGCGGCGGCAATACATTTCCGATGTCACAGTCGAGCCAGCCAAGCCAGCGCAGAAGCTGCAGAAGAGGTGACACGCTGGTGCAGCGACGAAATTTGTCAACAACAACACCCCCCTCATCCGATGTAATCAGTCGAGCCGAGACAGCGGAGAAGGTGAAGTTACTTCGACACCAGTGGAGGTTTTGGGGCGCCCCCAAACTACTCTCTCTGGATCCGTCCCTGGTGTTGTAGATTTAAGTGTTACGTTACGTTAGGGGTTGCTGTTAGTTTTATAGTGATAACTTGGTTGTAAGTATGATAATTATCGTCTGTCTCACTATATATGAACAAATGTAATATACAGTATATAATTTTTTCACACCAATTATCGTTCTACGTGAGTACTTGTGGTACCGCTGTATCATTATGTATGGCGGGAGGCGGGAGGCGGGAGGCGGGAGGCGGGAGGCGGGAGGCGGGCGAAGTTCATTCCCAGAGTAGGTGTGAAATGGGACGCTGTAAATCTAAGTCGTCTGGTATCCCCATCTCTTGTGTTGTATCTTATGTAGGAATTATATTATGATGTAGAGTTGTCGTGTGTCATGATTAGGTGAATCCACAGGTTTAGTGATTACCGGAAACCTAAGTTCATGTGTAATTCGAAACAAACTCATATTTGGCGGATTAACTTTTATTATCACAGACTCATTGACAAGGAATTCAGGTAAACAGTTAATGGTCATTTATATCATACCAGACATTGGAATGTATTATTATATCATGTGGTGGAGAACAGTTTTATAGTTGTACTCCGTTCCAGTTTGTGGTCTGTAGTGACATCTAACGTTCGCATTCGCCGGTAGGACCACGAGCCTCCAATATAAGAATCAGTAACGGTTCTTTAGAAATTGAATTTTGTATTTACAATTTGAAAATTTCGTTGGCGCAAAATATCAATTGCAAAAAATGTTGATCAAATGACTATACTACATAACTGCAACATTATTCTAGTATTAGGAACGTCAGTGAGGAAGTATTAAGAATATTAGCGAAGAAACAACATCCACTGTTTAACAACATCTCCTGAAAGAAACATCAACCTTCCTTACCTGATTCAGGCACAGGAATGTCTTCAAGTGATGAATCGAGCCTCTTCTGAGTTGAATTCAACCGGTAACCCCCTCCTTATATAGCGCCCAGACGTGAATGTTTTGCTATGATCGTTGGCACGAGTCCAAACAAACCAAACCTGACGTGAACATGTTGACTTGTTCACTTGAACAAAGAATTTACTTATTGTAATTTCTTTTTTATTATCAACACTCCTCTTTCAAGTACGACTGGAAATGACGAATACGAATAACTGTACAATTAGCCTGCTGTGTTGAATAAATGGTGCACCTTAATTAAATGAAGTCTTTTTAAACTGGTGAGACAACAACGTTGTCATTTTCTTACTACACAATTAACAGTGATTACTAATAATTGTGTGTTTATGCAAGCGACATTTAGTCTCTTTAGCCGATGTAAGCATGGCCTTATGAACGATTGCATTTTTTCAAGCACGTGTGAGAACACTGCTTCTTTATTCCGGGAGCAGTAACGGCGCAATATATTATTTTTGACATGCCGCCATTCTGTCTGACGCGATTTTAAATGTTCAATTTCTCCTTTTCTGTTTACACTGATTTTTCATTTATATGTTTCAACAACATGCTCCGGTAAGTGTTAAGTGGCATGTTTATTTATTTACGTGTAGGCATATACAGCAGCTGCGACGTGGTTCACGATAATAAATAAAGTTACACCCATTCATGTCCATGTACCAACAAACCAATTTCTGCAGTTATCACCATTTTTCTTAAACAGGCATTCATTTCCCTTACCATTACATTTTTGTAGTCGACTGTTAAGACCTGCTAAATATGTTCAGGTAAAGCGAACGTAATTACACAGTGGCACTTTCTGGAAAGTGGATCACCACCAGTTGGTAGATCACAGGTCAAATTTCAAGGGAAACGAATGAACATAAAAGACGCGAATGGACCTCGACACCTAGGAGGATTCTGTCCGGTTGCCCCCAAAGTTAGCGATTATCTATATAATAGAATAATACGAAAACATAAATATGTATGTCTTGTGAAGTTGTGATGTCTGGAAACAAGTGACCATTTTTATTCTTACAGTACACTACCATTAGTAACAATGTAGCCCTGTTTCGTCTGTCTGACGTCACCGGCCGGTTAGCTCAGTTGGTTAGTGTCGTGCTAATAACGCGAATGTCGTGGGTTCGATCACCATATCGGTCATCAAGACATTTTAAAACTATAATAGATTATTACTTCATAAAATGACCAGTATTATGTCATGCTAATAGGACAATAACGTAGTTTTGAAAGGACACGTGGCGTTGAGATCAGCTGTAGCCTTACGTCAGTCTGCGCGAATCAACGCCATAAACCGGTTTAAAGGATGAGTCGGTTAAACTTTGCTGTATGAACATGGCATTAGTTCTTTATGGAATCCCATTTGTAAACATGTGTTAGAACCCTATAGTGCACGTGGATGGATATGTACCCCATTATATTATATCAGTATATTTTATACGAAATGCACATGATAATATGAATCTGACGGACATTCCATAGCACAAAGTTGTGCACAAACTGTTGGCAGCTGCGGGAAAGGTTGGTTGACCAGGCAGATGTCATGCTACATACAACGCATTTGATACTAGAACACTTAACGGAAGTCAGCTCATAATTGTGATTGTGACGTAATTGAAACGTACACGTCAATGAAACCTACGTATCAAGTTGTATGATTAGATTATTTGTACAATATTCGTCAGCAAAGTACATATGTTAGAAGGTTCATTTGTAAACATGTGTTAGAACCGTGGGTGTATCTGTAATTCTGTACCCCCTAATATTATATGTGTATATTTTTTATAAGACGTGCATGATAATGTGAATCTGGTTACTATATTATATTTCGCGGAAATTATTGCTTTTTCCTAAATTATTTTCTTTCCGACAAAAGACACAAGACAAAGTTGTATGCGAATTGTTGGCATCTGCAGGAAAGATTGGTTGACCAGGCAGAGTTCAACATTAGGTCAAGGGAGGGTATAGGCAACAATATCGTCCTAAGATGTACTAATACACACTGTCCTGGTGTCCAGATATTTAAACTGTTAAATATTTTATCCAGTGATTATGTTTTATTATTCTATGAATAACCAGTCATTTCATATACGCGGTTTAGAGACTCATATATTATGTACTAATGCGATTCCTACAATTTAAAACGCCAGCTTCCGGCTTCCGTAACTAAAACATCCCGATGATGTCACGCGGTTACTTTCCCCATACCTCGACGGCCACCTGGAGTTGATATGCCAACTTCGGGGAACGGCTATTTTTTAGCGCGAGTCCAGTTCAGTTACGAGTTCGGTTCAAGTTGGTTCGTCCAACGACTCGCGTATTACCGCGGTCTAACTAGACTAGTTAGCTAGTTAACGCTGTAATAAACGCATCAGCTCTGTAAACATCAAGTCGACATGGTTGTGAAGGTGTACGTTTCGCACTTCTGGGAACGTTATGGTAAGTGCGCCGGTATGCTCATATTCCGTGGGAGACGGGAGGGACGTGGTATGAAGGTACTGGGAGCAGGCGGTGGCGAGAGGTTATCGTACGGGCCAGGGCAGACGCGTTAATGGGGTTACGTTGCCGTGTGTTAGAACCAGGCACGGTGGGGAAGGTGGGCTCGTACTAAAGCGAGACCCGTCGCCAGTGGTTTGGAAATGGTTACTGGATAGGCTTATTGAGTGTTTGTTTGTTGGTTGGTTATTGTTGTTGTTATTGTTGTTGTTGTTGGTGGTGGTGGTGATAGTGTGTGCGTGTGTGTGTATAGGTGCGTGCGTGCGTGAATTCGTGCGTGCGTGCCCAAAAGGGCGTACGTACGTGTCTGCTTCATGGCGTGAGTGCGTCATGGCGTGCTACAAACAAACAGTCAGAGAAACAGACAGAGCGTCAGACAGAGACAGCAAAGTATTTGTACGTATTGCATAATATCAATTAACTCTGTGGGAAGCCCTCGGACTCGTATAATGAACCCCCGCTTCCCTGGGTCGAAAAAAAATTGGTGGTTATCTCCGCTCCAGAGAAAACACATACATTAACCGCATGTGTCTATGTTCCCGCTTACCCGTCCCTTCACAACGGGATAAATAGTAGCCTACAATGAAAGATGTATAGCTACACTATCTCATTGGCCCCCGGTGTAGGACGCTCAAACATTACCCTGCTGGAAACACTAATGTAGTGTTTTAGCGAACTTTCAAAACACTGCCGTAATGTTTTATGCGTATCCTCAATTTCAAAATGCTACCCTAAGTATAATTTTACCTCTGTTACCTTCCTCAACGTTGTTACCTTCATAGAGATGGGTTAGCACCGCCTTTGGCAGGCACAGACGGGAGTGGCGGGGTGACGAAAGGCATATGTTGACCATGTATACAACACCTGCTCTGGTATGGGAACACTTCGTATGCTTCCTAAGTAGTACACACGCACGCATGCACGCACACATACTCACTCAATCAATCACTCACTCGCTTTGTCACTCACCCACTCACCCACTCACTCACTCACTCACTCACTCACTCACTCACTCACTCACTCACTCACTCACTCACTCACTCACTCACTCACTCACTCACTCACTCAATCACTCACTCACTCACTCACTCACTCACTCACACACTCACTCACTCACTCACTCAGTCACTCTCTCTCACTCTCATACGCACGCATGCACGCACGCACGCACATACATGCACGCACACACCAGTTCGTTGGCATACGGCTGGTTTTATTTAAAGGCTTAAACTTAAATATAACAACATGTAAATAATGACGAGGTAACTGCTAAAGTAGAACAGATCTTACGTCCTCGTTTGAACATGGAAATATACACGTTTACCATCGTTGTCTCCAGTGCATATCTGTAGGCCCTATACAAGCACTTATCTTGTTCATGATTATTATCGCCTTTTAGGAGGCTACCATGTTTGCCGCGTGTTATTTTGTTTCCATGTAGTACGAAGCGCGTGATATGTGAGAGTAAACCTCTGGACACGTACTGCACGGTGTTGTTTTGATTTGTACAAAACTGAAGTAGGCTAAAGCATAACAAGTATACTTTATAGTAAAATATAAATGTCCGAGTAGGAATTTAAGCAGACTAATAGAACATTACGATTCCACCGGCGGCAGCGGTAAGCCTACCAAGTTTTATATCTTTGGCTAACAATTCGGGAAAATCAATATTTAACAGGTGTGTGATATTCGCGTAAAAATAATGTGTTCTTAAAACCGTGGACATCTGTGAGTTTCCATAATCATTGCTTTATAAAAGTGCGGTCTCAATCACGCAGAGCAACACATACTAACAATAAACGTTCTATCAAAGGTTAACCGTATGTTTTAAAACAGGCTAAATAAAAATACACAAACTGTGTGTATGCATGAACGCGCAATCCGCACGCACTCGCACGCACTCGCACACACCTGCACATCCGCACACATACACATCCACACAAACACACAAACACACACAGACACACACACAAACGCACACACACAAGTACACACACACACACACACACACACACACACACACACACACACACACACACACACACACACACACACACACACACACACACACACACACACTCAATTTGGGACGTAAAAGAACCACTGAGGACGACAAGCACCCTGGCAGTGACGAGCTTAAATAAAAATACACAAACTGTGTATATGCATGAACGTGCAATCCGCACGCACTCGCACACACCTGCACATCCGCACATCCGCACACACACACACACACACACACACACACACACACACACACACACACACACACACACACACACACACACACACACACACACACACACACACACACACACACACACACACACACTCAATTTGGGACGTAAAAGAACCACTGAGGACGACAAGCACCCTAGCAGTGACCAGCCTCTGTGATACCATATAAAGGTCGGTTAGGCGATAATGTTCTGAAAAAGGCTGAGTAGTTGAATGTGACCTCATAAGACGTTTTCATTGTAACCATAATAATTCAGACTAGTCAGTTAATAGAGAATGTTGCCAAGCGTTGGAAACAACTAGAACTAGAACTACAACACACACACACACACGCGAACACGCACACGCACACGCACACACTCACACACACACACACACACACACACACACACACACACACACACACACACACGCACACATACACACACACACACTGCACATTCATAATTGGCCAACGTTGTCCTATTATGTGTTTGGTATAGTTCGAAATACATGTACATTATTTCGCAAACGCTAACCCAGATATGTCGACCAGGAGCCGGTTTCACGAGCATACTTACATTAGACGAGAAAGAGTGTTCAGAGATAGGAATAAACGACGGTGAACTAGTTGAGCGGTATAGGTTTAGAAGATATAATGTATTGTGGCTGACTGACGAGTTTGGCGGTGCGCTCGAACACCGGAATGAGCGAAAAGGAGGACTGCCGCCCTCGATACAACTTATGGTGGCGTTGCGAGTTTTCGCTTGTGGTGGCTTTCAAATTGATGTCGCCGATTCATTCGGAATAACCAAACCAACAGTGTGCCGAATCGTGAACAGTGTGACAAATATCGTAGGTGGACGGCTTGGTCAATACGTTAAATTTGACAATGGGTGGAAATCGAGAGAACAAAACACCAGTTCTACCGGATGGCAGGGTTTCCGAAAGTAATTGGGTGCATTGACTGCATTCATGTCAACATTCTCGGTCCAAGCGTCGTTTATTCAAATGTGGCAGTATTCGTGCTAATTTAACTCTATGCAACATTTATACATTTTCTTTGCACAGCCACTCATAGCAATAAAATATGCATTCGTTCGAAATTACAACATACACATTTTTATGACTCATCATTATTTCCTGCGAGCTTACTTTTTACTGCGGACACAGGGATTCCCCATTCCCTTTGCGATTCACTTATGAAAAACTAACAAGTGCTTTTAAGCCTCGCCCAGCGCGCTCATGATTGGTCCCTAGGGCAAAGGGCATTTGACACAGGTTTCACGCGCGTTTCATTTTGTTCTTCGCGGGGAGACGTCAGAGCTTGTTATGTGTTAGCAAGGGGCTATATGTATATAGACTAATTTTACGAACATGTAGGCAGGGCCAAACATACACAAACTAATTTTACGAACAGGTAGGCAAGGCCGTACGTATAAATCCGTTCATCAATATTATATTAATTAGCGTTCGATTTAGACTGATATTGATAAGGACAGTCGCGAAATCCATTAAATTGTAAATGTTGTCATACTGTTATCTTAACACATTGTAAACACGAGGCAAATAGATGCAATGTGGAACAGCAATTACCTTTGCATTTACGTAATAAAACTCTAGAACATGCACACATCTAGTAACTAATTAATTTGACTTTAATCGAGCTAGCATATTAGGGAAGACTATTGTCAATATAGTAATGTAATCGTGGTCTTCAAGCTTAATTATGAATATTTGCGATGGGATGGGTGTAAAATTATCAGAATGTTGTTCATTTGGAAGAAGGATATATGTGGAAATATTTATAAATTCTAGCCAGGCATATTTACTTATACACTACCCAAGTATGCAATTCACATACACTACATTAATCCATGGATATTTAATGCATACCATACTTTTGTTCTCAAATAATATAAATGCTAGTAATTATATAACGCGTGTGCACTGTGATCATGTAATATAATTGGGTTATGTTTAATACAAGCTGTAAACACGTTTTCAAATGTTTTTTTTAAATAAATGAGATTGCCATTATGCAACATTACTGAGACTCGTTCACTTTACGAACTAAGCAAAGTGTAGCCCAATTACCATACGATATTTACATATTTAATTACAGCTAAATGTGTATGTGTACATTTCTGAATGTCTGCATGGGCATACGGATGTAAGCAAAAGCTTAGTAGAGTCGAGCTCAGCAGTAAACATGCCAAATATATACGCGAGTGAATGGATATATCATAACTCTTGCAGGATTATATTCAGTACACATTATGTGTTGTACATCTACAAGAACACATTTATAATTTTTTTGCTAAAATATTTGTAACTAACTTTGAACAAATCTAAATTAATATAGCATCAAATATGTGTTTTGTTAGTTAGTAGATTATTTGGGCTGAATACAACTTACAACACATTAGTTGGCTAGCACTTATAAATATTTCCACATACACCCTTCTTCCAAATAAATAACATTCTAATAATTTTACACCCATCCCATCGCAAATATTCATAATAAAGCTTGAAGACCGCGATTACATTATTATATTGAGAATAGTCTTCCCTAGTATGCTAGCTCGAATAAAGTCAAATTAATTACTTATTAATTTTGTGCATATTCTAGAATTTTATTATATAAATGCAAAGGTAATTGCTGTTCCACATTGCACCTGTTTGCTTCGTGTTTACAACATGTATAGATAACAGTATGACAACATTTACAATTAATGGATTTCTCGAATGTCCTAATCAGTATCAGTCTAAATTGAACACAAAATAATATAATGTGGATGAACGTACTTATACATAGAGCCCTGTCTACCTGTTCGTAAAATGAGTTTGCGTACGTATAGCCCTGCCTACCTGTTCATAAAATTCGTGTGTGTATGTATAGCCCCTTGCTAACATATAACAAATCCTGACGTCTCCCCGCGAAGAACAAAATGAAACGCGCGTGACACGTGTGTCAAATGCTCCTTGACCTAGCGACCAATCATGAACGCGCTGGGCGTGGCTTAAAAGCGTCTTGTTCTCATGAAACCGGTCGTAATTTACACCAGCTAGTTGCACTTAAAGGAAATAAAAATAAGGCATTAGCTAAAATCCCTTTTCCATGTGCACACAAAGTTTAACATTATAAGTAACATTTGACAACATTAAAATACAGAAAAATACATTTATAGCATAAACTCGATTTTAAACCCGTCTGTGAAGCGATTCCCGCGGAAAATTAAAATTTAATGAGCTAGGCAATCACGTGGTATCGGGACGTCACTTTGGACCCACAGTCGCATCAGGCCGACCCTTTCCATGCATTCAGAGCATGTTTACAAGTATAGCTTTTGGGTCGAAACGACCGTCAGAATGAGTTATTGTGCAATATTCCGACGAAATACAAACATTAGTCATCATAGAGGAACAAGCAGTTATCTTACTGTTCCACGTGAATCCAATTTTATTCAAAACAATGAATGCGAATGGGCCTACAAGTCGACTAGGTTTCGCCGAGCTTGGGCTCGTTTACAGAATAATTATATCGAATGCAACTATCGGGAGATAATCTACACCAATAAACATACATAGCAAACATATATTGTATCCAGCTATAGAAAGTAACGTGTATAATCTCATAATATCACTAGAATATCGATGTATGAAGGAGGAGTTGTACAATTTATCATAACAACTTAAATCAGTCAGCGAATGTCTGTCGTTCCTGCTAGCTCAGTTGGTAAACGCGTTGGTTCCTTGGCATTTACTTTGCAATCGGGCGACGCCGGTTCAATCTCGACACCAAACCATTGATTTTCTTGACACTTTTTTTGGTTTATGTTTTCACGAAGTAATATAAAACAAATCATTTTGATACTATGATGCACTGTTTGTAAGTATTTTTTAAATTTTTGTAGTAATGATTTATTCGCCGCAAAAATGAAAATATGGGAATTATATAGCGATGTTTCTAAATTTTATTTATCCAAACAAATATCATGTAATGTATATATATATATATATATATATATATATATATACTGTACGGTAATATATTGTAATTGTATATGTGAAAACAAATTGTGATCTGTCTGGATAAATAAATTTGAGAAACATCGTGATATATAATTACCATATTTTAATTTGTGTGGCGAATAAATAAATCAAGAAAATCAATGGTTTGGTGTCAGGATTGAACCGGCATCGTCCGATTGTAAAATAAATGACAAGAAACCAACGCGTCAACTAACCGAGCTAGCGCGACCAGCGGAAATTCACTGACTGATTTAAGTTGTTTTAATAAATTGTACAATTCCTCCTTCACATATCGATATTCTAGTGATATTATACACGTTACTTTATGTAGCTGGATACAATATATGTTTGTAATGTGTGTTAATTGGTGTAGATTATTTCCCCTTGGTTGCATTCGATATAATTATTCTGAAAACGAGCCGAAGCTCGGCGAAACCTAGTCGACTTGTAAGCCCATTCGCATTCTTTGTTTTCAATATAATTGGATTCGTGTGGAACCGTAAGATAACTGCTTGTTCCTCTAAGATGACTAATGTTTGTATTACATCGGAATTTACCACAATAACTCATTTTGACGCTCGTTTCGACTCAACAGCTATCCTTGTAAACATACTCTGAATGCATGGAAAGGGTCGGCGTGATGCGAGTATGGGTCATATCTGACGTCACATCTCGGCATCCCGAAAAGCGCGCCAAAAATATGCATATTAGAAAATGTCTGGATGCACAGCATTAAATATGGAATTGATAATTCATTGAATTTTTTTATTTTGTTTGGCTTAGGGACATGGAAATAGATAGCAGGATGTAATATAACATGAATTCAAGCAATGGGTGTTTTTATTCCCTTTAACTACTACCAGTATAACGTCTAGTTGTGCATAAAGTTACAGCGCTTCATGAAACCGGCTCCGGCTGTTTACCGCTATTTATTCTTCTTTTGTTGACCAACTGACAAGTCCTCGAGTTGTTTTCGTAATCGAAAATGTCTTTGTACCCCTTCTTTCTACTGTAACTTATGTTTGTGAGTGAGTGTGTGCGTGCGTGCGTGTCTGTGAGTGTGTGTGTGTGTGTGTGTGTGTGTGTGTGTGTGTGTGGGTGTGTGTGTGTGTGTGTGTGTGTGGGTGTGTGTGTTTGTGTGTTTGTGAGTGTGAGTGTGAGTGTGTGTGTGTATGTGTGTGTGTGTGTGTGTGTGTGTGTGCGTGCGTGTGTTTGCGTGCGTGTAGTGTTTGCGTGTATGTTAACAATTAACACACAAACTAATATTAAGAATTCGCGTATCTTACATCTGAGACATTAAATTCAATATACTATGAAGGCATAACTTAACCAATAAGGCTAAAAAAGCACACTTTGCAAGCTCATATCAACTTCTGATATAACTAATTCTCAGATGGACATAAGATGAGGCTCGTGTGGATAACGATATACTTCCTACACAAAGATCAGTTGATTTGGTGTTCAAAATATATTGTGTCCACAGTAGCTAAAAAAAATCGCAGCAGCATGTACTGCCATTCAAAATAAAGATCGAAACGGGCACATGTATATCGCGGTTCGTTAGAGATTGACATTGACAAATATGCCGCCATCGTAGTCTGCAGCTGTTCTCACCAGTAATAACAGTTAGGGAGAAACGTATTTATCAGAGGACCTTTCGAGAAGGCCGAGTTTGTGCTCCGTGTAGTTCAGAGTCTATCCAGATATCACAGGCAACAAAACAGGATATACGTACAGTCCAAGACGATCGTGGGGTCCCATTTACATATTTTTGATATACATAACCACTGTCTTTGGAAAATGGAAAAGTGTTGCAATCACCTCAATTTCCAACACCCAGACGCTAGCCAAAACACCTTCAGGTTCTCGACAAGCATCAATTTGCACCTCGAAATCCACTAACTTTCCCTAAATATTGGGGGGGGGGGCAATCCTATCTCCAGCCCCTCCCCACCTAACTTATTTTTTATGTATAGTTCGGTGTGCGTTATGCGTGACTTCGTTCTTTCTTCGTCTTTATTTCTTCAACACCTTCCCCTTGATCACATTGTCTGTTCTTCCCCCCGCAATGAGTCGTCTCTACCTATCCCGAACTCATGCTATTCTCTCCATGCGATATTTACGTACGTGGTGTTATTATTCTTATAATGATATGGACAGACATGGACAAAAATTAACCCGCGTATATTCCCACCGCACCGGGGCCATCCGGGCGAAATAAAAAAAAAACAGTAACTACCCCAACGGACCCGCTAGCGCAACATACCTCCAAAATGTTAGCACACCACACCTACATGCAGAACTGAGGCAGATATACGTTAGATACAAACAAAGAGACATACCAAGATCCTGTTTTATAATACAGACGCGTGCATACATCAATTGTGGATCAGAATGATATCCAAATTATCCGAGACGACTTGTGTCAATACATTAAAGGGGAAATGAAATGCAGCTGTTTCATGTTTTAGATATTTAAATATATACTATATAAGTATATATTAATGGTAACAAAAAAGCACTCATTTTAAGACAAACTGAAAAAACGATTTTGTTCGATGCCTAAATCGTCATTATAGAGCACTGCGTAGAGCCATCTTTGTTCCAAGCGAATGGTTTGATTTACTCCTATCCAATCAATGTTAAATTTCGTTTTTTTTCGGTTTACTTCATTAGTAGACATTTCTGTGCGAAAACAAAGATATGGTGCCCTATTATACACGATAGGTGTTCTATAGGTCAACAAATAATTTGTATACGCGTTCGAAATAAAAAGGTGAAATTAAATGGCAACGATTTATAACCAATGAAAACGTTGTTAACGACGCACTTCCCGAACAAACAGTTTAGCTGCCAGAAGGGGGCGGGGCTTTCAAAGCAAATGTCAGAATATTAGATGCGCGCGCATATCGTGACTATTATTATTTTTTTATTTTGTTGTTGACAAAGACGTCGAAGGATTTTAGTAGAGACGAGTTATTAAAAGTGATTTTTTAAACTTCCGTATCACTTTGGGAGAAAATCCACGGTCCGATAATGTCCGGTCCCGGGTCAGGTTCAGTTGTGGGAGTCGGACAGTGACAGTTGGTGTATCGATGACGAAGACGTTACGCGACTTAATAATGTCGTATGGTGTTTGTGTGGACACTGCGTCCCAATGTCGATGCACATCGAGTCGCTGTGCTGTAGGGAGATAGCTGCCGTACAGCACCGTATGACAGACATTGCAGATGCCTGCATTACCGACTATGAGTGACGACTTCGAAACGGTTTGCACCAACAGGGCGGTGTTGGAACTTGGAAGTCAGTCTGTTGTCATTGTATGATTTGCTTGCAGACTCGTTGATTCGACCAATAGCTAGTAGGTAAGTACTACGTAGTTCAACAGGTATCGAATAATTATTCTAACTTTCAAACTTAAATAGAGCAATTATACTTGTTCCCACCTCAAATGTTCAGGTTCATTCTATCTTCGTAAAATATTATGTCTATGATTTTCATCATACCATTTTAGATCATTTTCTTAATAAACTTACTTTTATTCTTGACAGGACGTGTGCATCCTTTTTATACAGTTGTTTAATTCCCTATTTAAAAGTGTTCAAGCAACTTGCTTAACTTATATAAAAATGTAGACAAATTGCACACTACCATGCACTAATAGATGCATAATCAGGACATTGTGCATTGTATTATTAATACAAAGATATTTAAGTGGAGTTTTTAATATCATAAAAATTTTATATATATATTATGTGTGTGTGTTTTCAAGACCACATCATGAAATGTAGTCTTACAATCATAATTATTACAGCCCTTCACAAACAAATGAACCAATTCACTGAATTCATGATACGATATTGATAAAACACAGTTTTGCCAGTATAACAATAATTAGAAGATAACGGTTGTTTATTATCAACTAATGCAAATAAATGAACTTTCAGAACATATCGATTAATTCGATTAGCCGCATAACGTCACTTCACGTTGTGGTCAAGGGGGACGCTTGGAAAAAGCAATAGACGTGTTATACCAGCCTGCACTCTATCCAGAAGCGAATGGGGTTTATGAAAATTTCAGCTATGGACATTGCACTATACACGTGAGTGTACAGTGAAAATAAAAACCCTGGACAAGTAAGATTAGATTGCCCAAGAGGTAGAATTAATTACTCGGTGCCTTCTTATCCCATTTTTTGCAACAACAATGTAATCTGTAGTGTCTTGCATGTCCCTGTTCATAATTCGATTTTTAATACTTAAGCCAACATGAAATATATCAACAGTTTACTCATATGGAGAAACAATTCACAAATAAATAAGACTACATGGCAGACTGTGTCAATGCATTGGTCAAATTCACACACCAGTTTTCAATGTTTCATTCAGTTGATTCACTTCACACTGTGACATATTTTAATCTAACTGTATTACAATTTGGGTCTGTGTCAGTCCTGTGTTCATATAATGCATCAATAAGTACAGTTCCAGTTTAAAATATTTGTGGGTTTCAACTTTCAACACTAGGGGCATCTGTCAAGAAAACAAGTACTTATTACTCAAGATACAGATTCAAAACTTGTAGTTTTCAAATGTAATACTAACAATGAAGTATGAATATTAAAAAAAAAACGTGTAGCTGAATCATTTGCTGCTTCATTAGTTTGCAGTACACTTTAATAATACTGGCTAAAACGTACATATTAAAAAATATATATATATTTTGTAGTAAGATAGCACTTTAATTTTACTAAACTTGATGGTAACAGTCCAGTTTTAATGGTAATGGCCCTTATCATTTTTGTGACACACGTCCTAGAAGCCACATTAAAAGCGTATAGTGAGTCAGATGAACAAATACTTGTACAGTTCAGTGTGATGTTTGAGAAATGGCGGTCTGTTTAAAAAAACCTCACTATAAGTACCATGTTTGGACTTGGTTAAACTATTCCAGTAAATTACATATACCCAAAGTTCCCTACATCGAATAGAGTCTAATAATACACATTGCATACCACAACTAAGAAACAAGCTTTCAAGTGGATGTTCCTTACTTTAGGAGGTCCTATACAGTAGTGAGAATCCACTTTGCCTAACACGTTTCTCTACTTCTGCCAGTGATGTTCAGACAATGTTATTTAAGCATAGAAATCCATTGTCGTTTGAAATTGGATGTATCAATTTGGTGGCACTAAACCGAATTGATACGGATACAACTAGTTTTCCGTAAAGCGGGTTCTTTGCTTTGCCACAGCCTCCTCTTTTGCTGGTTTTTTGATGCCTGCATGCTCTGCTAGAGTTACCTCCTTGCTCGATGTCGCAACTTGGAGCACATTTCACAGCTTTGGGCAACTCGTGCATCTAGCTGCAATGCCTTCTAGAATTTCTACTCGGAAGCTGTAGTCCTTTGACGCCATCACTTTCTTCACTATATACCCAGCAGACTTTGGCTACTGCAGCTGATACGTGGCTTGTTTTCTGCTGTTTTCACCATTTCCCGCTGACTGAACAAATTATAAATATAAAATCAGTATAACAATATAAATATCTGAAGAATAGCTGGCTATAGCTGTAACATGCACACAGTAAACCAAACAGCTTGCTTATATGCTCTCTCTCTCTCTCTCTCTCTCTCTCTCTCTCTCTCTCTCTCTCTCTCTCTCTCTCTCTCTCTCTCTCTCTCTCTCTCTCTCTCTCTCTCTTGAAATCAAACGGCTAATGTAATTTTTTAATCGGTTCCGAATTCTGCCATCCTTTTCAATTTCACCTTCCAAGGAATTCCACAATACATTCAAATATTTATTATTGACTCACACACACATATATATATATATATATATACTTTATATATAATGATGTTTATAAATTTATTATATTATATATGCATAAGTTTATATTTCAATAAGCAATTCCAAAGCATACCATTCCTATTCCATTTATATAATAATAATTAAACAAATCAAGTAACAGTAAACAAATGTCCTCAATTATAATTATTTTATCTGTTGTTTGCATGCATACTCTTGTGCAGTGAGACTGCATTTTCGAAACTGTATTCCTAACATTATTTTCCTATTGAGTACAGGCAGGGATTTTCAGCCATTTCCGTTTATTTCCTAATACAATGCTGGATTTCTAAACTTTGCAGCTTTGTCAAGCAACTGATACATTATTTTGTAATATCAAATGTCAATATTGATATCACAAGCCTTACCTTGTATTTGTGTTGTAGTCAATGGTGGCCAAGTGGATTCGGGCTATGATGCCTTGACGGCTGAACTTGGGTGCATACTTGAGGAAGAGGGAGTGTAAGCTCTCCAGTTCACCAGTGTTAACGCACTTCGTAACGTTCTCTACATCATACAGTAGGCGGCATTGCAGTATAGCCTTCTGGACAGTGAAGGCATCTGTATCTTCAGTGAGCCATGATGTTGTTTTAACTGCTTGTTGTCTATACGTTGCATGACTACCCTACCGGTACAACTCTGCGCCCGCTGTCCATGAATGGGAATTCCTGATGTGATGGAGCAGCGAGATCCACATCTCCTTCATCAAGCGGGGATCACCTCCACAAGCTGATTCGCAATACCACAGGTGGTTGGCAATTGCGCCTATCGAAGGTTCAACCTCAACTCTCTTGACAGACAACAACGTTTTTTTCTTGGTAATCCTCTAACAAAGTCTGTCTAATGCTGGGATGTATGTCAGTGGCAAGTGAGGTTGTCAAAGCAGCGTTTCAAGCCTTCCACTTCCATCCAGTAACCGTTCTTGACATCTGTGACCCGAAAAGTTTCTTGAGTAATGATGAGTTGGCTGTCAATGTCCATAATGAAGTAAACGCCAAATGTAGCGTTGTGTCCTGGATTGTCATATCTTGCATCGTCTGATGCGACCACGCCCTGTCCGGCCAGAGCTGACATGGTGGCCTCTGAATGGCATGTCCACATGTCCTCTATCTCTGGCAATATGTAAGCCCGCTGTATGTTGTAGCACTGTAGGGGTGACAAGGCGCATAGGTTCATTAGGTTGACCAAATTGTACACAATGAAAGAATGTCCAGTCAGGAAGAGGACGCTAGGTGTCAACAAGTTACTCTCATAAATGTTACCAATCTTGGGTTGCGAGTGCCACATGAACGGGTGGCCATCAACACATTCTGTGGTCATAACCACTGCAAATCCAGTCAGTGGTTTATTGCAGTTTGGTGTTTTAACTGGTGCAGAAAAGTGAAATGATGTTTTTTCTCACAAATGACAAACTTTCTCTCTTTCTCATTAGTGTAAGAACCGCTTGAGTCATCATCAGTGATATCGCTGTCACCTGCTACAACATATTCTGCATCACTCGCTTCAATGTTTCTCTTCTCACTGTTGCAGACAGAATCGTCTGAAGATGGCGATTGTGAGACTGGGACATGTGAAGGTTCGTCTACAGTGACGGAACTGCCATGGTCAGGGTCAGTCGAAGAAGGCGTGCTGGACTGCGATGGCAACTTTGCATACTCATGGTCATGGTGAATGTTAAATATAAAACAGTATTGTCTGTATTAACTACTGCATCGACAAAGTGTCGCACTGGCGACACGACCACCGGCTTCCTTTATGTTTTGACACTACAAGTCGATGGCGTGGCAGCACTACAAGTGACATTTGTATTACCATGAGGGACGATGTCATCTCGCGTGCTAAATCCTTCGCTTGTGCTCGGTATTAGGCCCTATGGTTGTTTGGATACTTCCGTCATATATTATGAACAAAATGACACAATCTTGCAAATATTCATTAAAATTGGTGCACAAGTGGGATTTAGAAGTGACTTTTTCAACGTTTTTTTAGTGGATATATTTGTGTTATCTTTAATTTTCATGATTAAAATGCATGTGCACTCAAATGTGTTTAACATTTGAACTTTGTAAATACAAAATATATATTTATTAATCTTTGTGGCTTTTTCCTGTAACGTTATTTCCTTTTTGCCTTGTTAGACTTACATTCAAAAGTCAATAAATTAAATACAATGTCCTTGTTGTTAAAAGCATATATTGATGTTTGCAGTCATGCAATCTATATCAGAAAAAAATTGGTATGATAGCATGCTTGCTAAATTCTCGCCTCAAAACTGGAGCATCAATTCGGGGTCCATTGTTACAAGTCAATATTTGAGACACATAAATTAGTATTAGGCCTACATGGTGATTAACTTTAGTTGACTGATGTGAACCTACTTACTATGCCAATAACTAATTATATCAGATATGAGTATAGTGTTTTGTTGTATGCTATTGACTGTATCATAAACAAGTATTTTTAAGGATTTAAATACTTGTAATGTCACTTATTTAAATGCGGTTACATTTTATAGTATTTGAGCAGTCCAACTTCAATAATATTTGTCTTTAACTATTTCTTTTAAATTAATACATTCCAATGGCAATGCCTACAATACATGATTGACAGGGCTTGGTCCGGACTGTGACTAATGTTGACTAATATAGACATTATTTCGCAAAACGTTATACTGGCTACGGTAGCTGACATTTATTTTTGTAATTATTTTGAAGGTTATTTCCCACACCAGCAACTAAGTTGATGACATAGACTCGTAGATGTAGACTTTGCGGTATTCAGACGTAGCAACACGCCGGCACGAATTGCTGTAATTAAATCGGCGGATTACAAGCACACATTATTCCCAGGTTCCCGGCGGATTACAAGCACACATTATACAACGAAGCTATATTTGGCGGAGATAGATCCTAGAAATTGGTGGTGCAGAAAAGTTGATAAACAAGTGGAATTACAGATTGATAAGTATTATTCTTCCCTTAATATCATTCATAAAGTTGCAATAAACATATATTGAGTAGCATTTGTGCTTAAAGTTAGTTAGTTAAAGCATTTTAGAACACCTTAGTATAGTGAGTGATAATAGGGTAACTCATTTAGCCTTTAGCCTTCGATAAGTTGTAAACAAGATTGAACAAACCTGATTATGTGGTAGAATATATAGGAGATAAAGTAACAACCATCAAACTACTTACATAAGATAATATCTGTGTAAGCCAGTACTTGCTAGATATTTTGATTAGGTAGCATCGTTGTTAAAACTAAGCAAGGGCGATAGTCGGGGGGCGTAACCTAAATAAATAAAGTAGCCTAAATTAACGTAATTGATTGTATTTAAATTAGGTCACTACCGGTAATGTTAGCGTTCGTGACAGGATAAATAGTCGGCTGTGTAATTGAAATTTGTAACCTAAAGTGTGCTGTAGTACACAGGAAACAGTCTTAATAAAGACTAAGTTAGTTAAGTTATTGAATAAATTCTAATCGGGATATGGCGTCTTGCAAGCGGCAAGTCAAGGCAAAGCGACACTTGGTGTGCGATCACTGCCACAGCTGGGTAGATTTTGCATTGTCCGGCAATGGGAAGTCATGGACAGAAACCATGGAGGAAGGATTCACCTTTCAGTGCATTGGGTGTTGGAAGGTGGAGTGTCTGCAGAAGGAGATAGTTAGGTTGACAGATATTGTGAAGGGAATGGAGATTGGAATTAGCAAGGAGGCAGATCGAATGGAGAGAGACGACAGGGAGAGAGGTGAGAATACTGCAAGACTGAAGGAGAATAGCAGTGGCAAGAAAACTGAGGACAGGAGATTGAGAGGAGGGAAGGTGATTGGAGGGGAAGACAATGAAAAATCGACAACAGAAAACGTGACAAGCGTGAAGGTGACAGGAAAGAAAGTGACCGTAGAGAAGGAGGGAGGGAAGATGGGACGGGAGAGGAGAGAAGAAAATGAGATCGGACGAAAGATGAAGGGACGAAAGGAAGTGAGAGCAAATGTGATAGAAGAGAAGTCGATAAAAGGGACGCTGACAGGAGGAAAGGTGACAAGAGAAAAAGCGACAGGAAAGAATGGATCGGAAGAGAATGTGACAGGAGAGAAGATGACAGGGGGAAAGACAACAACCAGACATATGCAAACCGGAGGAGCTACTCCGAGGCAGTGATTGAGGGGGCAAGGAGAAAAGAGAGAGTGTTTATGGGTGATTCAATTCTGAGAAAAACAGGCAAGACTATATGCGAGGGGAAGGACATTGTTGAATGTCTACCGGGGGCTAGGATAGAGCATATGACCGAAAGGGTAGAGAAGGTATTGGGGCATGGCAAGGGAGGGTCTATACTAGTACACGTAGGGACAAACAATGCTGGCAGGGAGGGAACAACTGGAATAGTACAGAAGTATAGAGAGTTAGTGACGAAGGTAAAGAAGACAAGAGTGGAACAGGTTGTTCTCTCAGGAATTTTGCCAGTAATGGGAGGAAGGGGGGCAACATACAGAAACTGTAAGAGGATGGCGATCAACGCACTAGTTGAGCAGATGTGTGAAGAAGAGGGCGTGGGATTCACAGATTTATGGGGATACTTTGTTGGGAGGGAAGATATGTACATGAGAGATGGCCTCCATCTTAGTGGAAAGGGGCAGCAGTTTTCTCAGAGAACCTGCTGCGATCTGTTGACAGTGGGACAGGTTGCATCTATTTAAACTAGATTCGCAGGGGGACTCACAGAAAAGCCTGAAAATGGAGGCATGGATAAAGACAGCACAAATAAATCAGCAAATATCAGTCTGGAAAACTCTTCTGAATTGGATATAAATATGTTTGTTTAAATGCAAGGAATATAGTAAACAAAAGAAATGAACTAAACATTACGGTAGAAGATATTGACCCTCATATAATAGGTATAACCGAATCCTGGACCACCACCGATATATCAGATGCTGAATTGGGACTGACAGGATATGTAATGTTTATAAAAGATAGAATAGGAAGAAAGGGAGGTGGATTTATTTTATATATTATAGAATATATCCAGGCTTATGAAATAAAATTAGAAAAAGAAGCAGATTGCGAAGAAGCTGTTTGGTGTAACATAGTTTCAGGAAACTCAACGTTAACAGTTGGGTTAGTTTATCGAAGTCCAAACATAAGCATGGAAGAGAATGAAAAAATACAAAACGCTATAAGGGAAGTATGCAAATGGGACTGTATTATTATGGGGGATTTTAACCACGGGCATATACAATGGAAATCTCTTCAGAGTATGGGGAGTGAGGACCATAAGTTTTAATTTTAGTTCAAGATACTTTCCTTTCTCAACATGTGCTTGAACCAACCAGGGGTGATAATGTGTTAGACATAGTTTTGTCCTCACATAATGAATTAGTTGACAATATCAAGATATGTGAGCCACTGGGGAGTAGCGATCACAACCAGATACATTTTACCATCAAAGTAAAATCAGAAAAGAATACTAAAAAGCAGTATAGGAGAAATTTTCACAAAGGAAGGTATAAGGACATGAGGAAATATTTAGCAAAGATAGACTGGAATAACACACTGAAGAATAAGACAGCAACCGAATGCTGGAATATCTTAAATAGTGAAATTAAGTGCATAGTCAATAAATTTGTACCCTTAAAAAAACAAGGGAAACGGTCCAAAAAGAAACACTTATCGAAAGAAGCCATTAGAAAAATTAAGTATAAACAAATGATGTGGAAGTCATATAGATGTACTGGAAATGATGAAGACTACAACAGTTATAAAGAAGCACTTAACCAAGCTACAGCTGAAATTAGAAATTCAAAGAGAAGCTATGAACAACAATTAGCTAGTAATATAAAACATGACAGCAAGAGTTTTTATGCGTATATTCGAAGCAAACAGAAAGTTCAAGATAAGGTCGGTCCTCTAGAAGATAGTGCTGGAAATATAATATCAGAGGGATTCTTAATGGCAGAAGACCTGAATGAGTACTTTAGTTCAGTGTTTACCAGAGAAGATTGTAACCCCGGAAATGGTAGCTACGAAAATAAGGGCTATGAAGGATAATAAATCACCTGGAGTGGATGGGATTCCGCCCAAACTACTATTGGAAATTGTAAAACAAATAAGCGTACCCCTTGCAACAGTTTTCAATTCGTCATTAGAAGTGGGAGTGGTTCCTTTAGAATGGAAAGAGGCAAACAGTATACCGTTATTTAAAAAAGGTTCGAGAAACAAGTCAGAGAACTATAGACCAGTGAGTTTAACATCAGTGATTTGCAAATTATTAGAATGACTAATTAAAGATCACACGGTGGATTTTCTTGTTAAACAAAACTTTATAAACCCCTCTCAACATCGTTTTTTTTAAAGCGAGGTCATCCTTAACAAATATGTTATGTTTTTTGGAAGACATCACTAGGTGTGTAGATGAGGGATCACCAGTAGATATCGTCTACTTAGATTTTCAAAAAGCTTTCGATAAAGTACCACATCAAAGATTACTGCTGAAACTAAAGGCCCATGGCATAGGAAATGGTATAATAAACTGGATAGAACAATGGCTGATTGACAGAAGACAACGTGTAGTAGTTGATGGGGAGGCTTCAAACTGGAAATTGGTATTGAGTGGGGTACCACAGTGATCAATATTAGGACCTATATTATTCTTAATATATATCAACGATTTGGATGATGAAATAACAAGCAAGGTGTTGAAATTTGCGGATGATACAAAAGTGTTTAGAAGGATTAAAATTGATGGAGATAGACAGCATTTACAAGATGATCTTGACAGGTTGATCAAATTGTCTGAAAAGTGGCAAATGCTGTTCAATTTTGGGAAATGTAAATGCCTCCACACAGGACTTGGGAACGAAGAGGTAGAATATACAATGGGGGGTACTGTACTAAGTAGTACTGTAAAAGAAAAGGACTTAGGGTTAACCATTAGTGCTGATATGAAGGTTTCAGAGCAGTGCGGAATTGCAGCTTCAAAGGGAAATCAAATCCTTGGATTAATTAGGCGAAACATAACGTATAAGGAAAAAGAGCTAATAATACCGTTGTACAAAACAATAGTTAGGCCTCATTTAGAATATTGTAATCAAACGTGGAGGCCATATCGCAGGAAGGACATAGATATGCTAGAAAGAGTGTAGAGGAGAGCAACTAAAATGATACGAAAACTGATGGATCTTAGTTACGAAATACGCCTAAAAAATGCGGTTTAACAACACTAGAGACCAGGAGATTGAGAGGAGATCAGATAGAAGTGTTTAAAATAGTCAATGGTTATGAAAATATTGATAGAAATATATTTTTTTCAGTTAAGAAAGATAGAAGGACTAGAGGACATGAAGTTACATTAGCAAAGGAGCAGAGTAGATTAGATATAAAAAAGTTTTAATTTTCACAAAGGACTGTAAATGAATGGAACAGATTATCTGCTGATTGTGTGGGAGCTAGTAGCGTGAATATGTTTAAAAATAAAATCGACACATACCTCAGACGGGCGGGATACACATAGATAAAAGGGTCGGACTCTCGATAAGCCAAAGGGCTTCCTTGTCCACCTGCCAACTAGAGTTAATTCTCTGGGTGGCAATTTTGTTAAATCTTGTTAAATCAATTATATCGTAGTATTCACACGTATTTGTACTTTATTACATTCACATTTCTTATTACATTTCAATTTCGCATACGTCATATTTGTATATATGCAGATTTTGAAATAGAACTGTGGGACTATATAGTAGTCGTAATGATACCTGACGGAACTCGTGAGTGCCGAGTCACCTTAGCAACAACAAACTGGTTTCGGCTTGTAATTTCCTACGCGCCGCTTCACCCTCCAAATAACGCAATGATGTCTAGCTTCTAGGTCGATTTCGCTTAATTTTACTTCATCAGTGCATGGTTATATGTAAACAAATCGACTGGAGATGGACCTGTGGCTTTAACCAAGAATTATGTTTTGACGTCCAATGTATTTTTATGCTCGTCACTTTCGTATTTAGGCTTGCAATCGGCGTTCGAAAGTGACCACCGCAGACTTTTGCTAATCTTGCCGCCGGCGAACACGTCAAATTCATCATCTATAACTTGTTTTTGTGTGTGTTGGAATGCTTCTGTGGAAGTATGTGAAAAGTTGCTTACTAACATTTAAAGTATATCCAGTAGTCACGCAGTGCATTAAATTGTTCTGTTTTTATGTGTTTGTATGCGTTTCGTCGGTTTTTCTGAGAGGTATGCTGCGTCGCCTATCGAATTGCTGTGTACAGCTTTGGGAGACATCTCGCCAATCAAACCGGAAGTACAACCACACGCTCCTGGAGCATGATGGCGGCGCCCTGTGCCGAGAGTAGCTACGTTTGAAAAATTATTTAAAATATACAGTGGCGCTATACTTGTCAAATCATGGTAAATGGTATGTTCTTATGTTTGGGCTGTGGTTGTTCAATCGTTTCATTCCCCCTTTAACCGGTAATGTCGTCAATACACTGACCGACAGTGACGTCAATACACCGACCAGTTGCGGCTTCAACACACTCACCGGTAGTGACGTCAATGCACTCACCGGTATATACTGACGTAAACACACTGTCCGGTAATGACGTCAATACGCTGATCGAAAGTGACTTTTTCGTTGCAGATGAAGGTGAAGCAAGACCATATACGACGAGTGCTCGACTCGAAGAAGATCCCGTACACAGAGATCGACGTGGCGACGCCGCACCAGGCCGACGAGAAGGTCTTCATGCAGAAGACACTGCAGCTTGACGACGACCTCGTGGCACTGCCTCCGCAGGTCTTCAACGACAAGAACTACCGCGGGGTGCGTAGTAACGGATCGGATAACATACACAGTTTAAATACTGAAAACAGTTGCAATATCTCGCATTTACGCTATGTTAAATAAATTGCTCTTCACTCCCTCTTCACTCCCTCCCACCCTTCCTCTCCCTTCCACCCTTCCTTTCCCTCCCTCCGCACTTCCCTTCCTACGTACTTTCCTCCCTCCGTCCCCTTCCCTCACTCCATGCATCTATTTTTCTGAAAAGATCAGCAATATTTGTCGTGAGTTGTCTACCAGCTCTGACAGAGAAAATGGTGACAAAAACGTGGATACCGACAACTGCTGCACAACGGAGCTGTCTTCCTTCTCCCTACCAACGCCAGGCGAAATCAAGAATATAAATATATTTTTTTGTTTAATATTTTATTTAATATAGCGCCAGATCCAGTTATAAATTGTTCGTGGCACTTTACAACATGTAGAACCCAGATAGAGGTAACAATGATGGCTAAATAAACATGCATTTTCTAAAAGAAATTCTTATAAAATTAATATTAGTAAATACAAATAAATACAATAATTCAATAAATATACTAAAATAATGATCATAGCTACAGTTCTATGTAGAAATAAGACATTGTCGATTCATTCAACTGAACTAATGTACATGTAGGTATAAAATAAACTATGCTACATTGGACAAGAGCGAGAGTCGAAAAAAAATGAGTCTTTAAGCGTGCCTTGAAAGTAGAGAGACAATCAGACGTCTTAATGTCATTAGGCAACGTGTTCCACAAAGTCGCCGCTCGACCGCAGACGAACTGTCCCCAGCTTTGACATGAGTCCGCAGGACCGTTAACATGTTATTGTTGGTAGAGCGCAGGGCTCTTGTTGGTTTGTATGGGCATACAAGGTCACATGAATATTTCGGGGCATCGCCATGCACAGCTTTATATGTAAACACTAATAGCTTAAAGTTGATTCTGTGTGCTACAGGCAACCAGTGATGAATGCACAACAAAGGCATGGCGCTGTCAATCCGTGGGCGGCGTAGGATCAACCTAGCAGCAGAGTTGTGCATTCTCTGCAGTCGAGCGATGTTGTTGACAGAAGTGCCGTAAAGAAGTGAATTGCAGTAATCAAGCCGTGATGTAATAATGGCGTTGACGACACGTTCCTTTGTCGTCGTTGGGAGATAACGACTCATCTGGTTAATATGGCGCAGGTGAAATGAGCACACACCGACGATGCTTGAAACTTGCTTCTTAAAATCGAGGTGGCGATCCATAACGACACCAAGGTTACGAACACATCTTGAGGCAGTACTCGTAACATCTCCTGCGCGTACCAAACTGCCGTCAATAAGCGCAGCGGTAGTCTTTGGCACTACGGGAAGATATTCCGTTTTATTGTTGTTCATGCACATGTAGTTTGATGTCATCCACTGATTTACAATATCTAGACACTCCTCCATATGTCGCAGAGTAGCAGCCAACGCAGTCGCAGTGAGGTCAAAATGGCAGTACAATTGCAGATCATCCGCATAATGATGAAAACAAAGTCCATGCGCCCTGATTATGTCACCAATGGGTTGTACGTACAACGAAAATAACAAAGGACCCAGCACCGAACCCTGTGGGACACCCGATGTCACGCAAGTTGTATTCGATGACGCATCACGAATGACCACACGCTGGGTCCGGCCCTGCAGATAGGATTG
The DNA here is from genome assembly GCA_020002185.1 of Paraescarpia echinospica. Lineage (NCBI taxonomy): Eukaryota > Metazoa > Annelida > Polychaeta > Sabellida > Siboglinidae > Paraescarpia > Paraescarpia echinospica. The sequence goes on from CM034543.1 coordinate 39,707,758, forward strand.
CAGCCAGCCAAGCGCCTTGCCAACAATGCCGTAACGCAACCGAAGGCGCTGGATCATTATCTTGTGATTGATTGTGTCAAAGGCCGCACTAAAGTCAATAAGAACTAGTGCCGTTCCTTGTCTATTGTCTTTACCGGCTTTCATGGCATTTGTTACACATAGTAGTGCAGTTTCAGTTGAATGATTCTTCCGGTAGGCTGATTGGGAACATTCCTCCATTCGATGATCGGAAATATGAGAGATGATCCTTCACGCAATAACTTTCTCAATGATTTTTGACAGATGGCTTAGGTTGCTGACTGGACGGTAGTTGTTGAGTATGTCCTTGTCGAGTGATTGTTTCTTGAGCAATGGCCGGACAATTGCGTGCTTACGCAGCACAGGCATGACTGCCTCCTCGAGTGAGGCGTTTACAATTTGTATGATGATAGGCACGATACTGTCCATGTTGTTATTTAGTTGCTTAGTTGGTACTGGATCAAGTGAGCATGTCTTATCCGTAGTGCCAAGAATATTAGTGATTTCGGCTGTAGTAGTTGGCTCGAACACTTGAATTGGGTCAATAAAACAACGTGTATCGTCCTCTGTCGGGTCAACGGCAATGCAGTAGTGCAAGTTAATCAGTAATTTATCGATCTTTTCTTGGAAGAAACGTGATAATTTATCACATCCTTCCTTCACTGAGCAGAATTCAGGAAGCTGCATTTTATGTACGTCGAGTGAATTCAGAATGCGAAACATGTCCTTGTTATTAGCGTTTTGTAATTGTCAGCGATAGTACTTGGTTTTCTTACTGGCTATCATTGTAATGCAGTCGTCGCGAGCGGCGACGTATAATTGGCTGTGTATTTCGCGTTTTGTTCTTCTCCACAGATTCTCACACGTTCGCCTCTTCTCTCTTGCTTCGTCGACCTCAGCGTCATACCACGGATGCGGCAAGTTGTTCCTAACATGTACGCAGCGCCAAGGAGCGTACTTGTCTAAGCAGTTAGTGAGACGGGTGTTGTAGTCCGATGCTAAGACCTCCGCTTGCTGACCGACAGCGTGGGCACACATGCCAGAACACGCAGATTTAACGTCATCATTGAACACTGCAGCATCCATGATGCGGAAGTTGCGCTTGGCAATTACTGAAGTTTCAGCTGACGGTTTCAACACATTTAATGCCAGTTCTATGCGATAGTGGTCCGATATGCAGTCTGTATAAACAACAACAGAAGATACTACGTTATCGCTGTCATGACTTATCACCAGGTCCAATGTATGTCCTGTTTTACGGGTCGGCGAATGGACGTGTTGCAGCAAATTGTAGGAATCAAGTAGATTGCGAAACGGTTCTGATTTCGTTACATCATCAAAATGAGTATTAAAGTCTCCAACAATTATGGTTGGTATAACGGAAACAGATGCTTCTGTAAATAAGCATTCAAGTTCACCATAACATTCAGACGAAGTTCCAGATGCCTTATTTGAAGCAAGCGGGTGGTAGATGACACACATGCTGAACAATATAGAATGGGATGCAGAGAACTGCACACGGAGAAGTTCAGTGGCATTCAAATGGAGAGTAGGAAGAATCTTCGTTGTAAATGTATCGCGGTGCAAGATTGCAACACCGCCACCACGACGAGAAGATCGTGCCAAGTGCTGGAAGAGGAACCCGGGTGGGGTCACTTCAGCAATAACAACTTCGTTACCGGTCTTCCTTAACCACGTCTCGGCTATCGCTAAGATATCGCATTTGTGTTCAACGACGTATCCGTTGATTTTGAGAGCTTTATTGCACACGGAACGAGCATTCAGTAATGCCACATTGACGAATGGCATATCGTGTGGCATAACAGGGGCGGCTCTTAGAGTTACCAGATTCGCACTGACACTGCCTTGCCGACATACAATTCATGAAGGATCTTCAAAAACGGCTGGTAATCCGCGTTCGGATCGCGCGCTGTTTGCGCGTTCCCCCACGTCTGCCATGCAGAGTTGGATGCGCCGTGGACAGTCCTAGACGTCTGATCAATGAATACACAGTGTCAGGTAATCGCGGAGTGACACCCCTGGTGGCAGGACGTACTCTACCTTGTTATATAAAATGTTCAGCGAGACAGTCACTGCAGCATCACGAGTAAATAGTGAAGTTATGATTATTCAATTCTTCGTAAACAGGCAGAAAACATATTAATATCACGAGCACGATTTGGCTTGCTGCCTGTCAGGCACTACCGTAAACTTCGCATCATCATGGATGCACCGCCTAAATCGTGCAACCTAGAACCAGCTCCTACATGGCTAGTGAAAGAATCGATCGATGAATTTCTGCCCATTTTGTCGCACATTGTTGTGGCATCTCTGCAGGCGTCCGTTGTTCCAGATAAATACAAGACTGTCTGCATTTCGCCTTTAGTCTTTAATTAACAGTTTTAATATAAATAATTTTTTTTTTACATATTATCTGAAGTTAATTTTGTTGTAGGTATTATTAATATATATTGAATCGCCTGATTTTATTTTATTGTACAGCGCATTGAAATTATTATGGATATTGCTCTCTATAAATATTAAATATTATTATCCTCCACTATCCCTCCCTCCTCCTGTCGAACCATCCACCCTCCGTACTTCCCTCTTTTCTTCCCCTATCCCTCATCCCTCCCATCCTTCTCTCTCCCTCCTCCTCCTCCCTCCTCCCTCCCTCCTCCTCCTCCCCTCCCTCCTCCCTCCTCCTCCTCCTCCCCTCCCTTCCCCTCCCTCCCTCCCTCCCTCCCTCCTCCTCCCTCCCTCCCTCCTCCCTCCCTCCCTCCTCCTCCTCCCTCCTCCTCCTCCTCCCTCCTCCCTCCTCCCTCCTCCACCCCTCCCTCCCTCCCTCCTCCCTCCCTCCCTCCTCCCTCCCCTCCCTCCTCCTCCCTCCCTCCCTCCCTCCCCCTCCCTCCCTCCCTCCTCCTCCTCCCTCCCTCCCTCCTTCCCTCCCTCCCTCCCTCCCTCCCTCCCTCCCCCTCCCTCCATCCCTCCATCCCTCCCTCCTCCTCCCTCTCTTCCCTCCCGCCTCCTTCCTTCCCTCTTCCCTCCCTCCCTCCTTCCCTCCTCCTCCTTCCTCCCTCCCTACCTCTCTCCTCATGTTCACAACAATTAGAAAAACTCAAGCATGGTATTTTCACAAACATGCTTTTTCTGATGGACTCTAATTTTTTCACGAGATTCGCAAGTTCCCCCTTCCCTCCCTTCACTGTCCTCCTCCCTACCTCCCTCCCTTCCTCCAGCCCTCCGTCCCTCTTCCCTCCCTCCCCCCTTCGTCCCTCCTCCCTCCCCCTATTCAGGTTACAATTGTCGGTCACTTTCTAAAGTCAACTTAGACAATTTCACCGTGTTATGTACTCAAGTTTGTATCTTTGTGCAGAAAGTCTTGAGAAAATGGAAACATCTGTTTCATGTTCACAACAATTAGAAAAAACTCAAGCATGGTATTTTCTCAAACATGATTTTTCTGGTGGACTCTAATTTTGTCACGAGATTTGCAAGCGTACTGAACTTTTCGTGACCCGAGCGATGTCTCTCTTTGCAGGATTACGACGAATTCTTCAAGGCGATCGAATGTGAACATCTCTTTGAGTATCTCGACATCGAAGTTCCAACGCATGAAGTCGAGTACACACTTAGACACAGATAATGTGAACCGCTTATTGTGTCCCACTTGTACTGCGCCAATCAGCCAAAGGTCGCCGTTTCTGGATGTCAATTATCGAGAGTGCATGTAACACCGGGAGCTTTGTTCTTTATTGAAACACCCTATCCCTGTGAATTGTTGTTCTCGTTCAACTTAGTTCTTTTGACAGTGTGTTCGATCAACAACGTGCGAGTAGTGTTTGGCATTATCACGCACACTCACTTCACACTGTCAATACAAGCAGTATCCGTTAACTGGGCTAGTTTATTATGCACCTTTTTCTGACGGGACTTCGCCAAACACGAGACGTTGTAACGGACACTGTCAGGTACTGACTACCATGAACGTGTTGTGCAGTTGAACTGAACACTTAGTATATTTTTTAGATCCAAACTAGTCACACAGTGGTCTGACGAGTAGGTTACTCCACGGTGGGTCTACTGCTGGTGCGAATGTGGCGTTAAACATGGTTTGTTTCACACCTGTCCAGGTACACGTGCCTTGAGATACAAGCGTAAACTACCACATATTTAATATTTAAATTATTATAGCTATTTAATATGACGTATGTATTCTTGTCCATCGGCATTATACAGTATTATTGACTTATTTTTTTGTTACGTACCGAGTTCAATTAAACATTTGTGAATAACACATTGTTACTTAGAATGTTCGCATTTGTTCACATCTTAACACAACATAACTTAGGACCAGTCACACTGTTGATCGTGTTTGAATTCGTTTAGATTGCTAACACCAAATACAAACACCAATGTAGGAGCTTCAGTACAGACGCTGACAGGGAATTCCACAAAGGCAAGGGCACAGCCCTCGTGAAAAGACTGACCCTGTATTGTGTTCTTATGCAGACATAAAGCATGAACACTAACACTCGTGCATCAAGGGATGTCTGGAGAAATCACATATCAATGTACAATAACCTTATACATGGCTTTGTTCCATCAATTCCTTAAACAACTGTGCGAGTGGAAATAAAAAAATTCTGCAACAATATAACTGAAGGTTTCCCATAACTTTGGCGCATTATTTTTTGTTGAAAAATAACAAGACGACTGGTGCATTTATTTGTAAGTGCTTCAATGTAATCTGGCGAACAATATATTCCGGTACAGGTTGGTCACTCTACAACATTATATATATATTCGTGGACAACTTCGATCATGAAAGCTTAGGTGAAAATTTAGAATGTAATATATTAGTAATAATAAGGGAACTTCTTATGCGCCTAAGGCCTTGGAAATCAAGCACATAGACACATAAAGACAAAAGGGTTAGTAAATCTCAAAATAGACATGCAACATCGTATCTTAGTTACTTCGTTGTCAACATATATATAGGCCAGGGAGCTATGGTGCATAAGCACAATTTTAAAGGGAAACAAAAGACAATACTGTGGACGTCTGCATCTAAAAGAGTTAACGAAAACTAATAATTTGCAACTATAATACAATTATTATACCATTAGTTTATTTAAAAAGTAGTAACTTTAGTAGGTAACGTGCAATACGTGCAAATGACAGACTATCAGGAAGAGCAGTGTAATGAGATCGAAGCACTGGAATCTATACATCCCGATGAGCTAACTGGTATCTTATTAAAACTGAAAATCTGTATGTCTCATTTTTTGAAATTTCTGGATGTATCATAGACACGGTGAGTGTATCAGACCCAGAGACACGCTACCCTCCTCCTGCCCCCCCCACACCGTACCGCGACGTTCGCCGCATTCAAAATGGCTTTTTTGAAAGCATACATTGTGCGTCTAATGCTATCATGCTACTGATTTCTGATGTGTTTTCTGACGAAAATGCCGTCACCCTTGCCATTAGGCTAATGATTAGGAATAGCTTAGTTTTGATAAAACCTCAACATCCCATTAAAAATTAATCATTAACTATGGAGGCTATTTTGGAGACGCGCTGGCGCGGCACGTGTCACAACCACTGCTTAACTATGAACGGCAAAATCGACTTCCGGGGCAAAAAGCGACGTCGCGTTGCGTCGCTGCGCGAACTCCGAATGCCGCCCAGGTAGTTTATGATTTAAACAATCACATAATTTGTCGCTGCATCTTGTAAACTATTACGTCCGCATCGTGCATGGTATAGTATTATAATAGTTGGTCATGCACATAGAAGTATAACTCAGCTTCAAACATGGACGGAATACAAGAAACTAATATGTGAGCCGGTGTATTCCTATATGTATCGAGCAAAAGTATGAACCTGGCCCGTCATAACCGGGCCTGAAACCTTAACATTCTGCTGGCCAGACGATGGATCTGAAACCCTAACTAGCATGCGCACCCAACCCTGACCGTATGACTCCAAAGGAGTGTTGGCCTGTACTCAGCCAAGTCCAAGAAGACCAAGGCCCAATAATCCCAACAATCAAGCTTCTGTTGTTATTTTACAAATGTAAAAATGTATGTTATACATTAACAGTGCAACAAATTCATATTATATATATATATATATATCATTTAATATATATATATATATATATATATAATATATATATATATTTATTACTATTTTTTATGTATGAGTGCGTGAGGGTTGATTTTGTTTTTATGCACTAGAGTCGAGTTCAGACGTGCAATTTCTCAATATTAGGATCAATAAAGTATTATATTGTATTATATATATATATATATATATAAATATATAAATATATATATATATATATATTGCTTTTTTCCTGCGGCCTCGCTGCTTCACCAGACTTCGTTCTTTTGTTAGCCAGCCTGCCTCGATCCGCATCATAATGATTACAATGGTGGAAAATTGGATTCGGACAGTTCGCGTTATCCGGTCAGTCAGTAAAACCTTTGGGTGACGCTACCAAGAATGGATGAAATCTATGAAGCATCAGTGACAGACAATGTGACTAATTTTGTTGTATACTCTCTGATGGCAAAGTTATTTTAAGATATTTGTGATAGTATTGTCACGATTGTCGTACTCATCGATCTAAGCGCCGCATATGACACGGTAGATCACGCAATACTACTGTTAAACATAACTTGATAAACCCATCTCAACATGGGTTTCTAAAAGCGAGGTCATGCTTAACAAATATGTTATGTTTTTGGAAGATATCACTAAGTGGGTAGATGATGGATCACAAGTAGATATCATCTACTTAGATTTTCAAAAAGCTTTCGACAAAGTGCCACATCAGAGATTACTGCTTAAACTAAAAGCCCATGGCATAGGAAATGGTATAATTAACTGGATAGAAAAATGGCTGATTGACAGAAGACAACGGGTAGTTGTTGATGGGGAGGCTTCAAACTGGAAATCAGTTTTGAGTGGGGTTCCACAGGGATCAGTACTGGGACCTATATTATTCTTAATATATATAAACGATTTGGACGATGATATAGCTAGCAAGGTGCTGAAATTTGCAGATGATACAAAAGTGTTTAGAAGGATTAAAAGTGATGGGGATAGACAGCATTTACAAGATGATCTTGACAGGTTGATCAAATGGTCAGAAAAGTGGCAAATGTTGTTCAATTTTGGGAAATGTAAATGCCTTCACACAGGACATGGGAACGAATATGTAGAATATACAATGGGGGGAACTGTACTAAGTACTACTGTAAAAGAAAAAGACTTAGGGCTGACAATTAGTGCTGACATGAAGGTTTCAGAGCAGTGTGGAATTGCAGCTTCAAAGGGAAATCAAATCCTTGGATTGATTAGGCGAAATATAGCATATAAAGAAAAAGAACTAATAATACCGCTGTACAAAACAATAGTTAGGCCTCATTTAGAATATTGTATACAAGCGTGGAGGCCATACCGCAAGAAGGACATAGATATGCTAGAAAGAGTACAGAGGAGAGCGACTAAAATGATACCAAAACTGAGGGATCTTAGTTATGAAAAACGCCTAAAAGAATGTGGTTTACTAGAGACCAGGAGATTGAGAGGAGATCAGATAGAAGTGTTTAAAATATTGAATGGTTATGAAAATATTGATAGAAATATGTTTTTTTCAGTTAAGAAAGATAGAAAGACTAGAGGACATGAAGTTACATTAGTAAAGGAGCAGTGTAGATTAGACGTGAGAAAGTTCTCATTTTCACAAAGGACTGTGAATGAATGGAACAGATTATCTGATGATTGTGTGGGTGCTAGTAGTGTGAATATGTTTAAAAATAAAATCGACACATACCTCAGAAGGGCTGGATATATGTAGATAAAAGGGTTGGACTCTCGATAAGCCAAAGGGCTTCCTTGTCCACCTGCCATCTAGAGTTAATTCTCTGGATGGCAATCTTGTTAAATCTTGTTAAATCTTGATCGCCTACAACGACGCTACGGCATCGACATCACCGGAGTGGTTCTCCATTGGCTGGAATCTTACCTAAGTAATCGCAAGCAGAGTGTCGTCATCGACCGCGTGTTATCCAGCGAGACGACTTTGTTAACGGGAGTGTCGCAAGGGTCAGTGTTGGGGCCAATATTATTTTCACTATACGTGCAGCCGATCGGTGATATCATTCACAAACAAGACTTAAAATATCACCACGACGCCGATGGTCTACAACTGTTGTGTCATTTCGACCTGGATGCATCTTCTGTGGTTACCGCCGTGCATCCGATTGAGCGATGTATTGATGACGTGAAGGAGTGGATGACTAGGAATTATCTGCTCATGAATGACACCAAAACAGAAATTCTACCGGTTGTCCCCAAATCAGCATTTGCCATCGTAAGTGGGCCCTGTGTGCGCGTCGGAACAAATGAAATCAGTGCAACTGATCATGTTAGAAATATCGGCGTCCACCTTGATAGACATCTGGATATGACTATGCAAGTGTCACGTACTATCAGCACATGCTCGCTGCACCTGCGCAACATCGGGTTGATTCACCGTTACCTCACTCAACCGACAGCGGAACGGGTAGTCAATGCCATGATTACATCCCGTTTGGACTACTGTAACTCTCTACTGTTCCGTACCTCAACAAATAACATCGGTCAATAAGAGTCAGTAAACAGTTCTTTAAAAATTTAATGTTTTATTTATAATTTCAAAATTTCGTTGGCGCAATATATCAATTGCAAACACTGTTGATGAAATAAAATGTTGCGGGCATTATAACATCAACATTGTTCTAGTACTAAGAACGTCAGTGAGGAAGTATTAAGAACGTTAGCGATGAACCAACATTCACTGTTTAACAACATCTCCTGAAAGAAACATCAACCTTCCTTGCCTGATTCAGGCACACGAATGTCTTCAAGTGACGAATCCAACCTTGTCTGAGTTGAATTCGACCGATAACCCCCTCGTTATACAGCGCCCTGACGTGAATGTTTTGCTATGATCGTTGGCACGAGTCCAAACAAGCCAAACCTGACATCAACATGTTGATATGTTGATTTGTACAAATAAATGAATTATTATAATTTCTTTTTTATTATCAACACTCCTCTTTCAAGTTCGACTGGAAATGACGAATACGAGTAACCGTACAATTAGTTTGCTGTATTGAATAAAGGGTGCGGCTTAATTAGATAAAAAAAATAAAAACTGGTGAGACAACAACGTTGCGATTTTCTTACTACACAATTAACAATAATTACTATTAATTGTGTGTTTATGCACGTTAGTTAATTAGCAGTTAGTCTCTTTAGCCGATGTAAGAAAGGCCTTATGAACGATTGCAGTTTTATCAAGCAGGTGTGAGAACACTGTTTCTTTATTCCGCGAGCAGTAACGGCGCAATACATTATTTTTTCCTTGCCGCCATTCTGTCTGACGCGATTTTAAATGTTTAATTTCTCCTTTTCTGTTTACACTCATTTATTATTTATATGTTTCAACAACATGCTCAGGTAAGTGTTAAGTGGCATGTTTATTTATTTAGGTGTAGGCATATACAGCAGCTGCGACGTGGTTCCCGATAATAAATAAAGCTACACCCATTCATGTCCATGTACCAACAACAGCTCTGCAGTTATCACCGTTTTTTTAAAAACAGGCATTCACTTCCCTTTCCATTTAATTTCTGTAGTTGACTGTTAAGGACTGATAAATATGTTCAGGTAAATCGAACGTAATTCCACAGTGGCGCCCTCAAGTTGGTAGATCACAGGTCAAACTTCATGGGAAACGAATGAACGTAAAAGAGGCGAGTGGACCTCGACACCCAGGAGGAGACCCTGTCCGGTTGTCCCCAAAGTTAGGGTTTATCTATATAATAGAATAATACGAAAACATAAATATGCATGTCTTGTGAAGTTGTGATGTCTGGAACCAAGTGACCATTTTTATTCTTACAGTACATTAGCACTAGTAACACTGGAACCCTGTTTCGTCTGTCTGACGTCACCGGCCGGTTAGCTCAGTTGGTTAGTGTCGTGCTAATAACGCGAATGTCGTGGTTTCGATCACCATATTGGTCATCAAGACTTTGTAAAACTATAATAGATTATTACTTCATAAAATGTCCAGTATTATGTCATGCTAATGGGACAAAAACGTAGTTTGGAAAGAACACGTGGCGTTGAGATCAACTGTAGCCTTACGTCAGACTGCGCAAATCAACGCCATAAACCGGTTTTAAGGTTGAGTCGGTTAAACTTTGCTGTGTGAACATGGCATTAGTTCTTTATGTAATTCCATTTGTAAACATGTGTTAGAACCCTGTAGTTTACGTGAATGTATATGTACCCCATAATATTATATCAGTATATTTTATAAGACATGCACATGATAACGTGAATCTGACGGACATTCCATCGTATATTTTGTGGAAATTCTTGCATAGGCCTAAATTATTTTCTTTACGACAAATAACATAGGACAAAGTTATGCGCGAAGTGTAGGCATCTGTGGAAAATATTTGTTGACCAGGCAGATGTCATGGTACTCTAGTTATGTATACTTGTAAACAGTGTTGGTTGACCAGGCAGATGTCATGCTACATACAACTCATTTGGTATTAGAACACTTGACGGAAGTCAGCTCATAATTGTGATAGTGACATCATTGAAACGTACACGTCATTGAAACATATGCATCAAGTTGTATATGATTCAATCATCTGGACAATATTCGTCAGCAAAGTATAGATGTTAGAAGGTTCATTTGTAAACATGTGTTAGAACCGTGGGTGTACCTGTAATTCTTTACCCCATAATATTATATGAGTATAACTTTATAAGACGTGCATGATAATGTGAATCTGACGGACATTCCATCGTATATGTTGTTGAAATTCTTGCATAGGCCTAAACTATTTTCTTTCCGACAAAAAACATAAGACAAAGTTGTACGCGAACTGTAGGCATCTGCGTGAAAGATTGGTTGACCAGGCAGAGTTCAAAATTAGTTCAAGGGTATAGACACAAATATCGTCCTAAGATGTACTAATACACACTGTCCTGGTGTCCAGATATTTAACCTGTTAAATATTTTATCCAGTAGATTATTTTTAATTATTTCTTTGAATAACCAGTCATTTCATATACGCGGTTTAGAGACTCATATATTATGTAATAATGCGATTCGCACAGTTTAAAACGTCAGCTTCCGGCTTCCGTGATTAAAACATCCCGATGACGTCACTCGCTTACTTTCCCCCTACCTCGACGGCCACCTGGAGTTGATATGCCAACTTCGGGGAACGGCTATTTTTAGCCGTGCCTATATCGGCGTTTGGCACAGCGCGAGTCCAGTTCAGTTACGTGTTCGGTTCAAGTTGGTTCGTCAAACGACTCGCGTTTTACCGCGGTCTAACCCGAGTAGTTAGCGTTGTAATAATCGCACCAGGTCTGAAAACATCAAGTCGCCATGGTTGTGAAGGTGTATGTTTCGGCCACTTCTGGGAACGTTATGGTAAGTGCGCCGGTGTGCTCATATTCCGTGGGAGACGGGAGGGACGTGGTATGAAGGTACTGGGAGCAGGCGGTGGGGAGAGGTTATCGTACGGGCCGAGGCAGACGCGTTAATGGGGTTACACTGCCGTGTTTTAGAACCAGGCACGGTGGAGAAGTTGGGCTCGTACTAAAGCGAGACCCGTCGCCAGTTGTTTGGAAATGGTTATTAGACAGGCTTATGGAGTGTTTGTTTGTTTATTTGTTGGTTATTGTTGTTGTTGTTGGTGGTGGTGTGTGTGTGTGTGTGTGTGTGTGTGTGTGTGTGTGTGTGTGTGTGTATGTGTGTGTGTGTGTGTGTGTGTGTGTGCATGTGTGTGTGTGTGTGTGTAGGTGCGTGCGTGCGTGCATCGGTGCGTATGTGTCCATTGGGGCGTACGTGCTTGTCTGCGTCATGGCGAGCTACACACAAAAAGTCAGAGAAACAGACAGAGCGTCAGACAGAGACAGAAAAGTATTCGTACGTATTGCATAAGATTAATTAACTCCGTGGGAAGCCTTCGGACTCGTATAATGAACGCCCGCTTTCCTGGGTCGGAAAATAATTGGTTGTTATCCCCGCTCCAAATAATACACACACGTTAACCGCATGTATCTATGTTCCCGCTTACCCGTCCCTTCACAACGGGATAAATAGTAGCCTATAATGAAAGATGTATAGTTACACTATCTCACTAGTCCCCGGTGTAGGGCGCTCAAACATTACCCCGCTGGAAACACTACGGTAGTGTTTTAGCGAACTTTCAAAACACTACCGTAATATTTTAAGCGTATTTTCAATTTCATAACACTACCCTCAGTATAATTTTACCTTCCAGTTACAACAGTCACCTGAGAGAATCATCCTATACACTAGGGCCCAGTGTGAAATGACATAAAATATTAATTATATTTAATGTCATTATTATAATTAGTAATGGTTTAAGTTAGTTGGGGTTAAGGTTAGTTATTAACGTTGTCGTTGGAACAATTCGTACGACGGGAATAACTAGTTAGTGGGATAATCAGACGACTGGCATATAGAATTATATATTAGGTTCAAGATTAATATAATTAGTTATGGTTGGAAACAATAATGATGGGCCAGTCTTTTTATACGTAGCATAGTCCTTATAACCAATCAGATTGGTGAGAATAAATTGTTAATGTGAAATATCCTTATTAATTAGATTAAAGTAATTACCATTAGCTAAGGCCTGGGTTAGAGTAATCGTTGGAACCAATCAAATTGAATAGTTTAAAAAAAAAACTTGATGGGGTAGTGTTTTGAACTTGACAGTACTGTTTTCAGGGTATGCTCAAAACACCAAGGTGGAGTTTTGAGAGTACGCTTACAACACTACTGTAGTGTTTTCGAGGGGTAGTGTTTTCAATTTACTACACTGTGTCAGCGGGCTGTGAACCCTGAGTAGAGTCCCAGGTATTTGACCCCGGGTTGTGACCCCAGGATGTGACCCCCGAGTTGTGACCCCGGATTATGACCATCAGTGTCCAGTAACCTTTCACCGCAAGGTGGAGGGTTTGTCAGGCTTAAGCCCGTTATAGCTAACTTTCATACATCCCATTATTGCTACATTTTATCCCGTTGCAACAACAAATGAGAGGAGTAGTTATGTGGACATTAAAACTAGTCCCGTTATAGCTACTTCTTAGAGTCTGTTGCTGGAGACGTTGAATAATAATAATATAATAATAATAACATGTTATTATTATTATTATTAATGATACATTTAATTAGTATAGCGCCATGTCTCCGGGTATAAGAACCTGTTCAAAGGGGCTTAAAATACAACATTGTTAAACCATAATTGTTACAATACAATAATTATTTTACGTATAAAATGTATAATATAATAAGAATCTAATATGAAATTTAAATATACATTTGTTAATAAATAACTTATATAACAAAAAGTATCGGCTGCATATTGAATAAACGTAACTATATGTAATTAAAATATGCTGCTTTTAAACCAATACAGTAATTACATTAAATAAAATTAAAATGCAGAATAAAATAGTGAGAAAATATTATAGTTAGATTGAAAATAGTTTATAATTAATCGTCAAAGGCTTTCTTAAAAATGTGTGTCTTAAGCTGAGATTTGTATAGTTCGAGATATACAAGGCAGACAGTTGCAACAAAGGCGCAGTGGCGTCAGGAGAAACCTTGTCGACCATATTATAGTTCCATGTTGACTTTGTGCCGAGATTTGTATTGAACCAACTCTTGTACAGCTGCGGAAGACAGCAGAACCAGGCGAAATCTTATATTGGAGAACACAATTGGCATGGCAAGCAGTTATAATCTCCTTGTTTTTTGTCTAATCTTCCTTTCATAGGGTCATCGAATTTTCAAATAACAGAAAAAAGCAATACGAATAATATCCTAAAGGAAATATAATGCTCACATAAGTCCTATTTTTAAAAGACTTCAGTTGCTAAAGTTGGATGACATTTATAAAATCCAATAAGTAAAATATTACTATAAATTAATTAACAATCTGTTATTCTACTACTTCAATGTTTGTCTAAACACTCCCATCTATGATGTTCATCAGCACTGCACACGTGAAAGAAATAATCTGTATATGTCCAGATTCAAACATGAATTTGCCAAAAAATGCATTAGACACAACATAGTAGAGACAGTTAACAATACACCAAGTATTATCATTAAATTTACACCCACAGTCTATATGGTTTTTTAACATACACAACCCACTTTTTTATTTTAAATTATGAATTCAGTTGTCGTATTCATAATTGATTTATTTGTAATTCTTAATACATATTGAAATGTATACCTAAGAATCCATCTGTACGTCAATTTGTACAAAGGTACATATAATCAGTCCTTGTATTATGTATGTATGTTGATACACTGAGTAATTATCAACTGTAAAACAAGGCATATGCTATTCTGATTTGTGACATGTAAATGTTGTTGTTGTTTATATTTATGGGGTGGCTCCAGTGCTAGCGATATTATATATCTTAATGGGAGTCTCCCGACCTTATACTCACTCACTCACTCACTCACTCACTCACTCACTCACTCACTCACTCACTCACTCACTCACTCACTCACTCACTCACTCACTCACTCACTCACTCACTCACTCACTCACTCACTCACTCACTCTCTCACTCCCACTCACTCACTCACTCACTCACTCACTCCCTCACTCACTCACTCACTCACTCACTCACTCACTCACTCACTCACTCACTCACTCACTCACTCACTCACTCACTCACTCACTCACTCACTCACTCACTCACTCACTCACTCACTCACTCACTCACTCACTCACTCACTCACTCACTCACTCACTCATTCACTCACGCACTCACTCACTCACTCATTCACTCCTCACTCACTCACTCACTCACCCACTCACTCACTCACTCCTCACTCACTCACTCACTCACTCACTCACT
>CM034543.1:39723781-39726281 GCA_020002185.1 Paraescarpia echinospica
TGTGTGAGTGAGGGTGATTATGTGTTTGTGTGTGTCTGTGTGTGTGAGTGTGTGTGTGTGTGCGTGCGTCTGTTTGCGTGCGGGTAGTGTGTGCTTGTGTGTTAACAGTTAACACACAAATTAACATTAATATAACTAATTATCATATGGACATCAGATGAGGCTCGTGTGGATAACGATATACTTCCTATATAAAGATCAGTTGATGTTGTGTTCAAAATATATTGTGGCCACAGTAGATACAAAAGAATCGCTGCAGCATGTACTGCCATTCAAAACAAAGATCGGAACAGGCACTGAGAAGTCCTCGAGTTGTTCTCGTAATCGAAAATGTCTTTGCACCCCTTCTACTGTAACATGTGTGTGTGTGAGTGCGTGCGTGTGAGTCTGTGTGTGTGTGTATGTGTGCGTGTGAGTCTGTGTGTGATTGTGTGTGAGTGTGTGTGAGTGTGTTTGTGTGTGATTGTGTGTGTGTTTGTGTGTGAGTTTGTGCGAGTTTGTGTGTGTGTATGTATGTGTGTGAGTGTGTGTGTGTGTGTGAGTGTGATTGTGTGTGTGTGAGTGTGTGAGTGTATGCGTGCGTGTTTGTGTGTGTATGTATGTGTGTGAGTGTGTGAGTGAGGGTGATTATGTGTTTGTGTTTGTGTGTGTGTGTGTGTGTGAGTGTGTGTGTGTGCGTGCGTCTGTTTGCGTGCGGGTAGTGTGTGCTTGTGTGTTAACAGTTAACACACAAATTAACATTAATATTTCGCGTATCTTTCATCTGAGACATTAAATTCAATATACTATGAAGGCATAACTTAACCAATAAGGCTCAAAAGAGCACACTTTGCAAGCATATATCAACTTCTAATATAACTAATTTTCATATGGACATCAGATGAGGCTCGTGTGGATAGCGACATACTTCCTACATAAAGATCAGTTGATGTTGTGTTCGAAATATATTGTGGCCACAGTAGATACAAAAGAATCGCAGCAGCATGTACTGCCATTCAAAATAAAGATCGGAACAGGCTTTGAGAAGTCCTCGAGTTGTTCTCGAAATCGAAAATGCCTTTGTACCCCTTCTACTGTAACATATGTGTGTGTGTGAGTGCGTGCGTGTGAGTCTGTGTGTGTGTATGTATTTATGCGTGTGAGTATGTGTGTGTTTGAATGTGTGTGTGTTTGTGTGTGTGTGTGTGATTGTGTGTGTGTGTGTGTTTGTGTGTGAGTTTGTGCGAGTTTGTTTGTGTGTATGTATGTGTGTGAGTGTGTGTGTGTGTGTGTGTGAGTGTGATTGTGTGTGTGAGTGTGTGAGTGTATGCGTGCGTGTTTGTGTGTGTATGTATGTGTACGAGTGTGTGATTGAGGGTGATTATGTGTTTGTGTGTGTATGTATGTGTGTGAGTGTGTGAGTGAGGGTGATTATGTGTTTGTGTTTGTGTGTGTGTGTGTGTGTGTGAGTGTGTGTGTGTGCGTGCGTCTGTTTGCGTGCGGGTAGTGTGTGCTTGTGTGTTAACAGTTAACACACAAATTAACATTAATATTTCGCGTATCTTTCATCTGAGACATTAAATTCAATATACTATGAAGGCATAACTTAACCAATAAGGCTCAAAAGAGCACACTTTGCAAGCATATATCAACTTCTAATATAACTAATTTTCATATGGACATCAGATGAGGCTCGTGTGGATAGCGACATACTTCCTACATAAAGATCAGTTGATGTTGTGTTCGAAATATATTGTGGCCACAGTAGATACAAAAGAATCGCAGCAGCATGTACTGCCATTCAAAATAAAGATCGGAACAGGCTTTGAGAAGTCCTCGAGTTGTTCTCGAAATCGAAAATGCCTTTGTACCCCTTCTACTGTAACATATGTGTGTGTGTGAGTGCGTGCGTGTGAGTCTGTGTGTGTGTATGTATTTATGCGTGTGAGTATGTGTGTGTTTGAATGTGTGTGTGTTTGTGTGTGTGTGTGTGATTGTGTGTGTGTGTGTGTTTGTGTGTGAGTTTGTGCGAGTTTGTTTGTGTGTATGTATGTGTGTGAGTGTGTGTGTGTGTGTGTGTGAGTGTGATTGTGTGTGTGAGTGTGTGAGTGTATGCGTGCGTGTTTGTGTGTGTATGTATGTGTACGAGTGTGTGATTGAGGGTGATTATGTGTTTGTGTTTGTGTGTGTGTGTGTGTGTGTGTGAGTGTGTGTGAGTGTGTGTGTATGTGTGTGTGCGTGCGTCTGTTTGCGTGCGGGTATTGTGTGCTTATGTGTTAACAGTTAACACACAAATTAACATTAAGATTTCGCGTATCTTTCATCTGAGACGTTTAATTCTGTATAATATGAAGGCATAACTTAACCAATAAGGCTCAAAAGAGCACTCTTTGCAAGCATAAATCAACTTCTAATATAACTAATTATCATATGGACATCAGATGAGGCTCGTGTGGATAGCGATATACTTCCTACATAAAGATCAGTTGATGTCGTGTTCAAAATATATTGTGGCCACAGT
>CM034543.1:39731281-39783781 GCA_020002185.1 Paraescarpia echinospica
GCAAGACCACATTCGACGAGTGCTCGACTCGAAGAAGATCCCATACACGGAGATCGACGTGGCGGCGCCGCACCAGGCTGAAGAGAAGGTCTTCATGCAGAAGACACTGCAGCTTGACGACGGCGACCTCGTGGCCCTGCCTCCACAAGTCTTCAATGACAAGAACTACCGCGGGGTGCGTAGTAACGGGTCGGATAACACACACAGTTTAAATACTGAAAACAGTTGCGATATCGCGCATTTACGATATGCTAAATGAATTGCTCTTTCGCTCTCCACCCCTCCCTTCCTTCTTCCGTCCCTCCCAACCTCCCCCTCCCTTCCACCCTCCCTCCCTACCTCCGCATTTCCCGTTCTACGTGCTTTCCTCCCTCCGTCCCCTTCCCTCACTCCATCCATCTGACTATTTTTCTGAAAAGATCAGAAATATTTGTCGTGAGTTGTCTACCAGCTCTGATAGAGGAAATGGTGACAAAAATGTGGATACCGACAACTGCTGCACATCGCAGCTGCCTTCCTTCTCCCTACCAATAGCAGGCGAAATCAAGAATATCACCATGGATGCACCGCCTAAATCATGTGACTTAGACCAAGCTTCTACATGGCTAGTGAGAGAATCGATCGATGAACTTCTGCCCATTTTGTCGCACATAGTTATGGCATCTCTGCAGTCGTCCGTTGTTCCAGATGAATACAAGACTGGCTGCATTTCGCCATTAATCAAGAAAGCTGGACTAAATCCAGAATCATTGCAAAATTAACGACCTGTATCGAATCTGACATTTCTCTCTAAAGTAATCAAGTGCGTTGTAGCAAAACAGCTGAATGTCCACATGTAAGAGAACACTTTGCTCGACCAGTATCAATCGGCATATCGACAAGATCACTCAACTGAAACGGCTCTGCTTAAGGTACACAATGTTATTCTGTCTTCAGTAGACCGTGACTGTGTTGTTGTGTTTGTTATGTTTGACTTGACCGCCGCTTTCGACACCATTGACCACGGCATTCTATTGAGCAGACTCACTCCCAGATTCGGTGTCACTGGCGCTGCGCTTGAGTGGTTCAGATCTTACTTGTCCGGTCGGCATCAAGTCGTTCGTATTGGAAGTGTCATATCCTCCCCAGCTGCTGTGCCGTTTGGTGTACCGCAAGGTTCCGTACTCGGGCCATTGCTGTTCACTGCATATATTACACCACTTGGCGACGTCATCAAGATATTCAACTTGGATTATCACCTATATGTCGACGACACGCAACTTTATGTTTCGTTTTGTCCTGGTGGAGATGGCCAACTGAACTCAATGGATCGTTTGTGCTGTTGCCTTGAGGAAATTGGCGAATGGTATCGGACCAATTTACTGAAATTAAATGATCAGAAGACGGATGTCATGGTGTTTGGTACTAAACAGAAGTTGCCACTGCTAAAGGAGATTCGTATTTTTGACTCGACTTTGACTTCGTCTTCAAGTGAGCGCAACCTGGGGGTGTATTTCATAAATCCCTCAACATGACTAACCACATAAGTGCCATTTGCGGAACAGCGTATATGCACCTCCACAACATCAGTCGTATCAGGCGATACCTCACAACAGATGCGACTAAATCACTTGTGCACGCTTTCGTCATATCTATATTGGACTACGGGAACGTGCTATTGGCTGGGCTACCACGTGACCACATTCACAAACTCCAGCGAATCCAAAACATGGCAGCCAGAATCATCACGTTCACACCTCGCCGTGACCACATAACTCCGTTTCGAAAAAGAATTATACTGGCTGCCAATCAAATGCCGAATCGAGTTTTAAATACTCCTTAATGTGTTCAGATGTCTGAACGGGACGGCGCCGCTGTATCTTGCCAACCTGTTAACGAGGCACCGTCCGGGACGCACACGTTCATCTGAACAACTTTTGCTTGAAGTTCCACGAACGAACCTGGTCAGTTTCGGGGACAGGTCCTTTCGTGTGATTGGACATCGACTATGGAATGCACTGCCCATTGCTTTCAAGTGCAGCAGAACTCTGTCGGCGTTCAAAAAGACACCAAAGACGCACCTGTTCAAAGCTCAATACTGCTGACATTTTTAATATTTCATTTCAGTTGAGGACACTTTACTGCATATCTTATTTTGATACATATTATTTTGAGTGCATGTATCAGTATATTTATGTATGCTTACGAGCGTGTGCGTGTGTGGGTATGTATGTATAGGTATGCATACATGTAAATATATTAAAAATACGTCTAATTTATCTAATTTTATTTATTTATAGTCTGTAATTAATAGTTTTAATATAACTAACTTAATTTGTTCTACAGATTATCTAAAGTTTCTTTTCTTGTAGGTTTTGTTAGTATACTTTGTATCGCCTGATTGAATTTTATTGTACAGCGCATTGAGCATATTATGAATATTGCGCTCTATAAATATTAAATATTATTATTATTATCCTCAACTATCCCTCCATCCTCCTTCCGAAACATCCGCCCTCCGTACTTCCCTCCTTCCTTCCCCTATCCCTCCTTTCACCCACCCTTCTCACTCCTCCCTCCCTCCCTCCCTCCTCTCTCCCTCTTCCTTCCCTCCTCCCTCCTCCTCTGTCCCTCCTCCCTCCCTCCTTCCCCCCTCCTCCCCCCGTCCCTCCTCCCTCTTTCCTCCCTCCCTACCCCTTCATTCCTCCTCCCTCCCCCTATTCAGGTTACAATTGTCGGTCACTTTCTAAACTCAACTTAGACCCCTTCACCGTGTTATGTACTCAAGTATGTATCTTTATGCAGAAAGTCTTGAGAAAATTTAAACATCTGTTTCATGTTCACAACAATTAGAAAAAACTCAAGCATGGTATTTTCTCAAACATTATTTTTCGGGTGGACTCTAATTTTGTCACGAGATTCGCAAGCGTACTGTTAGAGGCCTTGAACTTTTCGTGACCCGAGTGATGTCTCTCTTTGCAGGATTACGACGCGTTCTTCAAAGCGATCGAATGTGAACATCTCTTTGAGTATCTCGACATCGAAGTTCCAACGCATGAAGTCGAGTACACACTTAGACACAGATAATGTGAACCGCTTATTGTGTCCCACTTGTACTGCGCCAATCAGCCAAAGGTCGCCGTTTCTGGATGTCAATTATCGAGAGTGCATGTAACACCGGGAGCTTTGTTCTTTATTGAAACACCCTATCCCTGTGAATTGTTGTTCTCGTTCAACAAAAGCATAGTTCTTTTGACAGTGTGTTCGACCAAAAAAGTGCGTGTACTGTTTGGCATTATCACGCACACTCATTTCACACTGACAATACAAGCAGTATCCGTTAACTGGGCCAGTTTATTATGCACCTTTGTATGACGGGACTCGCCATGACACGTTGTAACTGGCACTGTCAGGTACTGACTGCCATGAACGTGTTGTGTTACTGTTACGTTACTCCACTGGTGGGCCTGCTGCTGGTGCGAATATGGCGTTAAACATGGTTTGTTCCACACCTGACTATGTACACGCTGCTTGAAATACAATCGTAAGCTACCACAGATTGAATATTTAAATTATTATAGGTATATTGTATGTCGTATGTATTCTTGTCCATCGTCAACGTACAATATTATGAACTTATCCGTATTTGTCACACTATGATTTGTTATATACCGAGTTCAATAAAACATTTGTGAATAACACATTGTTACTTAGAATGTTCGCATTTGCTCACATCTTAACACAACGTAACTTAGGACCAGTCACACTGTTGATCGTGTTTGAATTGGTTTAGATTGCTAACACCAAATACAAACGCCAATGTAGGAGCTCCAATACAGACGCTGACAACGACTTCCACAAGGGCAAGAGCACAGCCCTCGTGAAAAGGCTGATCCAATGTATTGTGTTCTTTTGCAGATATAAAGCCTGAACACTAACACTCGAGCATCAAGGGATGTCTGGAGAAATCATATATCAAAGTACAGTAAAATTATACATGGATTTGTTCCATCAATTCCTTTAAAAAAAATGTGCGTGTGGCAATATCAACGTTCTACAACAACATAACTGAAGGTTTCCCATAACTTTGGCGCATTACTTTTTGTTGAAAGATAACAAGACGACTGATGCATTTGTTTGTTAGTGCTTCAATGTAATCTGGCGAACATTATATTCCGGCATAGGTTGGTCACTCTACAACATTATGTATATATTCGTGGACATATTCGATGTGGACAACTTCGATCATGAAAGCTCAGGTGAAAATTTAGAATTTAATATATTAATAATAATAAGGTAACTTCTTATACGCCTCTAAGGCCTTGGAAATCAAGCTCACAGACGCATAAAGACAAAAGGGTTAGTCAATCTCAAAAATAGACATACAACATCGTATCTTAGTTACTTCGTTGTCAACATATATATATATATAGGCCAGGAAGCTATGGTGCATCAACACAATTTTAAAGGGAAACAAAAGACAATACTGTGGACGTCTGCATCTAAAAGAGTTAACGAAAACTAATAGTTTGCAACTAAAATACAATTATTATACCATATTATACCATATGAAAGATCATTGATAAGTAGCAAAAATGGTTTTAAAGAGCAAAATCGAGCTCGTGAACTGACAAGAATGTTGGTGAACGGTGTCTGGTAAAGCGGCAAACAGCCAGAAAGTTTACCAATTGACTCTTTGACAAAACAATGAAAATTGGCTCATATGTAGTTTATGGTATGTAAAATAATATAGCTAGCTACCCATCGCTATCGACATGGTACCTAGCCGCCATCTTGATTTTAGAAATGGCCGTAACGGAAGTACATTAAGCAAATATATCACTTCTAAGCAACATGGAAATATGATATTGGTGTCTAAAGGAACATTTCCAGGGTCAAGGAATCCGTTTATGTAAAAACAAAATGACTGTCATGGAAATCATCTGTCCGAATATATCAGCTTCTTCACAACAGAAAACCATGATATTGGTGTCTATACCAACATATTCAGGGTTAATTAATACATTTATTCCACATGTTGTATCCCCATAAAACAGACGTATCGAAATTCAAGATGGCCGACATCCAAAATCATATATTTTGGTTTAATTTTGCTTCCGTGAAACACAAAGACATACACTTTATGTTTATTTCGGTAATACATAAATATTATACAAATAGGCTACAACCATCAAATGATGGTCACACAGAATATTAGGATGGCTGCCATGCATGTATACGTTCTAGGAACGTGATCTGAACGTGTATTGGGTTTAGAAATCCATACCTGGTTTATGGTGCGTGTCTTCGCGATGATAACCTTCCAAGCTGTTGCCCAATTTTACTCAGTTATATTCTTAATCATGATATACCTCAAAATATACAGCCATGAAAAATAATATATAAATTGGAATACACTTAGATTTGCAACCACAGTGCACTAGGTCATGGCACGGCATCGGTGTTTCTGGGAGTTGAAGTCCAGCATGGTTTCCATACTGAATCAGTAGGACTCCAGCCACAGTGTCCAAGACCAGGCATATGGAGATTAGGCACAAAAGCTTGTGACATCACATAATACATTTGATAAACAGACCTTCTCACAATGGCGCAATGGATGTTTTGTTGGTGGGGTATTCTAAGCTTACCAGATCCCTGGACAAACAGCTGTTTCCTTGCTTCATCCACCATGCTAAATGTAAGTCTTTTACGAACAGGTAGGCATACCCCTACGTATACGTACGTTCATCCACATTATATTATTTTGCATTCAATTTAAACTGATACTGATTAGGACAGTCGCGAAATCTATTAATTGTCAATGTTGTCATACTGTTATCTTAACACATTGTAAACACGAAGCAATCTCATTTATTTAAAATAGCATTTGAAACGTGTTTACAGTTTGTATTAAACATACCCCAATTATATTACATGATCACAGTGCACACACATTATATAATTTCGAGAATTTAAATTATTTGAAAACAAAAGTATGGTATGCATTAAATATACATGAATTAATGTAGTGTATGTGGATGGCATACTTTGGTAGTGTATAAGTAACTATGCCTGAATACAACATATTGAAGAATAGTCTTCCCTAATATGCTAGCTCCATTAAAGTCAAATTAATTAGTTATTAGTTTTGTGCATGTTCTAAAATTTTATTACATAAATGCAAAGGTAATTGCTGTTCCACATTGCACCTATTTGCTTCGTGTTAACAATGTGTTAAGATAACAGTATGACAACATTTACAATTTAATGGATTTCGCGACTGTCCTACTCAGTATCAGTCTAAATCGAACGCTAAAAAATTATAATCTGGAAGAACGTACGTATACGTAAGGCCGTGTTTACCTGTACGTAAAATTAGTTTGTGTACATAGTGTCCTGCCTACCTGTTCGTAAAATTACATGTGTCAAATGCTCCTTGCCCTAGCAATCAATCATGAGCGCGCTGGGCGAGGCTTAAAAGCACATGTAAGTTTTTCATAAGTGAATCGCAAAGACGCGATGGGGAATCCCTGTGTCCGCAGTAAAATGTAAGCTAGCTGGAAATAATAATGAGTCATAAAAGTTTGTATGTTGTAATTTCGAACGAATGCATATTTCATTGCTAAGTGTGGCTGTGCAAAGAAAATGTATACATGTTGTACAGAGTGAAATTAGCACGAACACTGCCATATTTGAATAAACGATGCTTGGACCGAGACTTTTGACATGAGTGCAGTCAGTGAACCCAATTACTTTCGGAAACCCTGCCATCCGGTAGAACTGCTGTTTCGTTCTCTCGATTTCCACCGCGTTGTAAAATTTCACGTATTGACCAAGCCGTCCACCTACGATATTTATCATACTGTGCACGATTCGGCACACTGTTTGGTTTGATTATTCCGAGTGAATCGGTGACATCAATTTGAAAGCCCCCACAAGCGAAAACTCACAAAGCCGCCATAAGTTGTATCGAGGGCGGCAGTCCTCCTTTTCGCTCATTCCGGTGTTCGAGCGCACCACCAAATTCGTCAGTCAGCCACAATATATCATGTCTTCTAAACCTATCACGGCCAACTAGTTCATCGGCGTTTAAAGATCGTTGTACAGATTCAACACCTATTTATACAACACAACCTTTTCTCTCACGTGTATATCGTTTGTTCTAATATGTTCGATTGGGTTAGCAGGAGAAGGACGTTGCGGTTGAATATTTTCCAAAATACGGGGATCGACCAGCGCCACCTTCTTTGTATGGTCCATGGTCACCTGAGATGGAGACAATAATATCGAGTTTGTCGCTGAGGCCAGAGGCACATGTGTCGTAGTAGGCGCCTGAGATGGAGACGAGAATGTCGAGTTTGTTGATGAGGTCAAAGACACAGATGTCGCAGTGGGCGCCGGGACAAGTGGTTTCAGCGACGTAGCATTTGTCGACGTAGTGTTTGTCGATGGCTTACAGCGATTGTGGGCAAGTGCCTTTTCCAGTTGTTCCGACGTGTGAAATGTCTCTTGCAATCTGGGCACCGGAAAGGTGCCAAGGAGGGTGACGGTGTGTGCATGTTGGCAGCCAGTAGAACAGTCGATAAGCTCATGATGCAGGTGTTTATTGTTGAAATGCAAACAACGAAATGAACCGCGAGTTGAATTTTACACACTAAAACATGAACTGGAGTTCCCTTTTATCCGTCTATTTGGTCCATTGCTCCCTTTTACCTGTCTATTTGCTCCATTGCTCCCTTTTTACGTGTATATTTGCTCCCTTTTACCTGTCTATTTGCTCCATTGCTCCCTTTTTACGTGTATATTTGCTCCCTTTTTACCTGTCTATTTGCTTCATTGCTCCCTTTTTAACTGTCTATTTGCTCCCTTTTTACCTGTCTATTTGCTCCATTGCTCCCTTTTACGTGTCTATTGGCTCCATTTTAACCTGTCTATTTGCTCCATTGCTCCCTTTTTATATGTCTATTTGCTCCCTTCTTACTTGTCTATTTGCTCCATTGCTCTTTTTTACGTGTCTATTTGATCCCTTTTTACCTGTCTATTTGCCCCATTGCTCTCTTTTTACGTGTCTATTTGCTCCCTTTTACCTGCCTATTTGCTCCATTGCTCCCTTTTTACGTGTATATTTGCTCCCTTTTTACCTGTCTATTTGCTCCATTGCTCCCTTTTTAACTGTCTATTTGCTCCCTTTTTACCTGTCTATTTGCTCCATTGCTCCCTTTTACGTGTCTATTGGCTCCATTTTAACCTGTCTATTTGCTCCATTGCTCCCTTTTTATATGTCTATTTGCTCCATTCTTACTTGTCTATTTGCTCCATTGCTCTTTTTTTACGTGTCTATTTGCTCCCTTTTTACCTGTCTATTTGCCCCATTGCTCTCTTTTTACGATTCTATTTGCTCCCTTTTTACCTGTCTATTTGCTCCATTGCTCCCTTTTTACCTGCCTACTTGCTCTCTTGCTCCTTTTTTCCCTGTCTATGCACTACACTTGCACGAATTTACGAAACATACGCCTAAGTTTGGTCGTGCATCTCGCTAGTAAAAGTTTAGTCGTGCAACTCGTTGATCTAAGTGTTTAGTGTTTCGTTTGTCCGACAAGTCTTGTCACTCGTTGATCTAAGTGTTTGGTGTTTCGTTTGTCCGATAAAACACACACACACACACACACACACACACACACACACACACACACACACACACACACACACACACACACACACACACACACACACACACACACACACACACGACGTTAAACACTACAGTACGAACAAAGATTTTGTTTAAACATTCTAATGGGCTTTTGTACACTTGACCCCTTATGTATGCTTGCTGTTGACAATACGGATAGTCTCTTTAGTTGTGAAGTGTAAGGCTATTAGTAAGGTCTCCAACGTATGCTTTGCTTTACACTATGTAAAAGACACAAGATGAGGTATTAAAAGTGTGTTGATACGTTTGTTTGGACGTTTATCAGTGAAAGTTTGCAAAGTTCTTGTTCCGTCCGTACTCCCATGTGAAATCTCATCAGTATATGTATGTCACTATGTATGTATCTATGTCTGTCTCTATGTATGTATAGTCTGTCACTATGTATGTATCTATGTATGTTTCTATGTATGTACCTATGTCTTTCTCTATGTACGTATCTATGTATGTCTCTTATCTATGTCTGTCTCTATATATGTATCTGTGTATATCTCTATGTCAATCTCCATGTATATCTCTATGTCAGTCTCTATGTATGTGTATATGTATGTACCTATGTCTGTATCTTTGTATGTATCTATGTCTGTCTCTATGTATGTATCTATGTATGTCTCTAGGTCTGTCTATATGTATGTATCTATGTATGTCTCTATGTATGTATCTATATCTGTCTATATGTATGTATCTATGTCTGTCTACATGTATGTATCTATGTCTGTCTCTATATGTCTGTCTCTATGTATGTGTAGTCTGTCACAATGTATGTATCTATGTATGTATCTATGTATGTATATATGTATGTCTCTATGTATGTATCTATGTCTGTCTATAATCTATGTATGTCTCTACGTATGTATATATGTATGTCTCTATGTATGTATATATGTCTCTCTATAATCTATGTCTGTCTCTATGTATGTATCTATGTATATATCTATGTATGTCTCTATGTATGTGTCTATGTATATATCTATGTCTGTATCTATGTATGTATCTATGTATGTCTCTAAGTCTGTCTCGATGTATGTATCTATGTCTGTCTCTATGTATATCTCTATGTCTGTCTCTATGTATGTATCTATGAATGTGTCTATGTATGTATGTATCTATGTCTGCATCTATGTATGTATCTATGTATGTATCAATGTCTGTCTCTATGTATATCTCTATGTCTGTTTCTATGTATGTATCTATGTATGTATCTATGTCTGTCTCTATGTATGTATCTATGTCTGTCTCTATGTATGTGTCTATGTATATCTCTATGTCTGTCTCTATGTACATCATTATGTCTATCTCTATGTATGTGTCTATGTATGTCTCTATGTCAGTCTCTATGTATATCTCTATGTATGTATCTATGCCAGTCTCTATGTATGTGTCTATGTATGCATCTATGTCTGTATCTATGTGTGTATCTATGTATGTCTCTATGTCTGTCTCTATGTATGTATCTACGTCTGTCTCTATGTATATATCTATGTCTTACTCTATTTATGTGTCTATGTATACATCTATGTCTGTATCTATGTATGTGTCTGTGTATATATCTATGTATGTCTCTATGTCTTTCTCTATGTATGTATCTATGGCTGTCTTTTTTATATCTCTATGTCTGTCTCTATGTATATGTCTATGTATGTATGTATGTCTGTATCTATGTATGTATCTATGTATGTCTCGATGTCTGTCTCTACGTATGTATCTCTGTCTGTCTCTTTTGACAGGTGGCTATGTCGGTCTTTATGTATGTATCTATGTATGTATCTATGTATGTCTTTATGTATGTATCTATGTCTGTCTATATGTATGAATCTATATATTTCTCTATGTATGGGTCTATGTATGTATCTATGTATGTATCTATGTCTGTATCTATGTATGTCTCTATGTATGCATATATGTCTCTCTCTATGTATGTGTCTATGTATATCTCTATATCTGTCTCTGTGTTTATCTCTATGTCTATCTCTATGTAAGTGTCTATGTATGCATTTATGTCTGTCTCTATGTAAGTATATATGTATGTATCTATGTATGTCTCTATGAATGTATCTATGTCTGTCTCTATGTATGTGTCTATGTATGTATCTATGTATGTATATGTGTATGTATCTATGTATGTATCTATGTCTGTCTCTATGTATGTCTCTATGTCTGTCTCTATTTATATCTATATGTCTGTCTCTATGTATGTATCTATGTATGTCTCTATGTATGTATCTATGTCTGTCTCTATGCATGTGTCTATGTCTGTCTCTATGTATGTATCTATGCATATCTCTATGTCTACTCTATGTCTGTATCTATGTCTGTCTCTATGTGTTTGTCTATGGCTGTCTCTATGTATGTATCTATGTTTGTCTCTATGTATATCTCTATGTATATATATATGTATGTATCTATGTATGTATCTATGTCTGTATCTATGTATGTCTCTATGTCTGTCTCTATGTATATTTCTATGTCTGTCTCTATGTATATCTCTATGTAGGTCTCTATGTATGTATCTATGTATGTCTGTATGTATGTATCTATGTAAATATCTGTGTCTGCTGTATGTCTGTATCTATGTCTCTCTCTATGTGTGTAACTATGGCTGTCTTTATGTATGTATCTATGTCTGTATCAATGTATGTATCTATGTATATATATATGTCTGCTCTATGTATATATATATATATGTATGTATCTATGTATGTCTCTATGTATGTATCTATGTATGTCTCTATGTATGTATATATGTCTGTCCCTATGTATGTATCTATGTATATCTCTATGTCTGTCTATATGTATGTCTCTATGTCTGTCTCTATGTTACACTTGATTATGCAAGTAATAAGAGACATTGATAGGCAAAAAATTACCATCAGGGCGATAGGAAGGTCGTATATCTTAATGGAGATCAGAAATGACATAATTTGACTTATTTTACTAGTTCTCTGCCGATTCGTCAGGATTGGACCTATTTTATGGTTGTAAATGTATAAGTTATGAGAGGCCTACACCTAAACAAATGGTTGACAACCAATGAGACATAAGAAAAGACACCATTGCGTATGCGCAGTGACCTATTTAATGACGTCACTGTCCTATTTAATGACATATTTGACCTATTTTTAGAGTAAAAAGAGAAAAAAGAAACAAGAGACACAACTTTAAGCAGTACTCATATGTGGTTTATTGACACCCGTCAGGGGGAGTTATTTGTACTTATCTTTCAGTTCGTAACCTTTCCACCAAGGAGCGCCAATTTTCATAAATAAGACGCACCAATTTAGGCAGGACCCATATTTAGTTCACGACTTATCCGACAGGGGTGCTGTTTATAGTTCAACACGTATCCGCCAGGTGGCGCTGTTTTAGTTAACAACCTACCCTTCAGGTGTCGCCAACTGACCTACATCCGGGTATTTGACTTTGACCTACATCCGGGTATTTGACCTTGACCGTATACGGGTACTTGACATTTACCTAGATGTGACGTCATTTGCTCTTGCTCAACGGAAAACGGATTGCGTACACGCTAAGGGACCTACTAACCTACTCACGCAGTCTGTGTATTGTTATTTAGCCTATTTTAAAACATACGGTTAACCTTTGATAGAACGTTTATAGTTATTTTGTGTTGCTCTGCGTGATTGAGACCGCACTTGTACAAAGCAATGAATATGGAGACTCACAAACGTCCACGGTTTTAAGAACACATTAATTTTTCACACACCTGTTAAATATTGGTTCTCCCGAATGGTTAGCCAAACATAAAAATAGGTAAGCTTACCGCTGCCACCGGTGGAATCGTAATTTTCCTTTAGTCTGCTTAAATCCCTACTCGGAAATTTATATTTTACAATAAAGTATACTTGTTATGCTTTAGCCTACTTCAGTTTTGTACAAATCAAAACAACAGCGTGCAGTACGTGTCCAGAGGTTGACTCTCGCACTTCACACGCTTCGTACAACATGGTAACAAAATAACACGCCGCAAACAAGGTAGCCTCCGAAAAGACGATAATAATCATAAACAAGATAACTGCTTGTATAGGGCATACAAATACGCATTGGAGACAACGCTGGTAAACGTGCATATTTCTATGATCCAACGAAGACGTAAGGTCTGTTCTACTTTAGCAGTTACCTCGTCATTATTTTGTGTGTGTTTGTGTGTGTTTGTGTGTGTGTGTTCATGCGTGCGCCTCCGTGTGCGTGCGTGTATGTGCGTGCGTCCGTGAGAGAGAGAGAGAGAGAGAGAGAGAGTGAGTGAGTGAGTGAGTGAGTGAGTGAGTGATTGAGTGAGTGACTGAGCTAGTGAGTGATTGATTGAGTTAGTATGTGTGCGTGCGTGCGTGCATGCGCGTGCGCGCGGATACGTTTGTGCTACTTAGGAAGCATACGAAGGGTTCCCGTCCCAGGGCATATATTATATACATGGTCAACATGTGCCTTGCGTCACCCCGCCACTCCCGTCGG
Organism: Paraescarpia echinospica; assembly: GCA_020002185.1. Taxonomy (NCBI): domain Eukaryota; kingdom Metazoa; phylum Annelida; class Polychaeta; order Sabellida; family Siboglinidae; genus Paraescarpia; species Paraescarpia echinospica. The sequence goes on from CM034543.1 coordinate 39,744,441, forward strand.
TGCCTGCCAAAGGCGGTGCTAAGCAATCTATACGTAAGTATCAACGTTTAGGAAGGTAACAGAATCAAATAGGAACTCAGAACTCAGAATCAATTTATTTGACCCATAAATACGATACATATACAATGAATAAGGTAAGTAATATATCAGTTCGGGAGTCTCCCATTAAGATATATAATATCGCTAGCACAGAAGCCACCCTATAAATATAAACAACAACAACATTTATATGTCACAAATCAGAATAGCATATGCCTTGTTTTACACTTGATAATTACTAAGTGTATCAACATACATACATAATACAAGGACTGATTATATATACTCTTGTACAAATTGACGTACATATGGATTCTTGGGTATACATTTCAATATGTATTATGAATTACAAATAAAGCAATTATGAATGCGACAACTGGTTTCATAATTTAAAATAAAAAAGTTTGTTGTGTATGTTGAAAAACCATATAGACTGTGGGTGTAAATTTTATTAATGATAATACTTGGTGTATTGTTAACTGTACAGATTATATATGGACATATACAGATTATTTCTTTCACGTGTGATGACCCCATAAAAGAAAAATTAGACCAAAAACAAGGAGACTATAACTGCTTCCAACGCCAGTTGTGTTCTCCGCTACAAGATTTCTACTGGGTCTGCTGTCTTCCTCACCCGTACAAGAGTTGGTGCAATACAAATCTCAGCACCACATCAACATAGAACGATATGGTCGACAAGGTTTCTCCAGACGCCACTGCGCCTTTGTTGCAACTGTCTGCCTTTGTATATCCGTGTCGTGGACTCTCTCGAACTAGTCAAATCTCAGCTTAAGACACACATTTTTTAAAAAGCTTTTGAAGATTAATTATAAACTATTTTTATTCTAACTATAACATTCCGTAACTATTTTATACTGCATTTTAATTTGATTTAATGTAATTACTTTACTGATTTAAAAGCAGCATATTTTAATTACAGACAGTTACGTTTACCCAATATGCAGCCGATACGTTTTGTTATATCAGTTATTTATTAACAAATGTATATTTAAATTTCATATTATATTCTTATTATATTATACATTTTATACGTAAAATAATTATTGTATTGCCACAATTATGGTTTAACAATGCCCCTTTGAACAGGTTCTTATACCAGGTGACATGGCGCTATATAAATAAAATTTACCATTAGTACTACTAATAATAATAACATGTTATTATTATTATATTGTTATTATTCAACGTCTCCAGCAACATACTCTAGGAAGTAGCTATAACGGGACTAGTTTTAATGTCCACATAACTTTTGTTGTTGCAACGGGATAAAATGTAGCTATAATGGGATGTCTGGAAGTTAGCTATAACGGGCTTAAGCCTGACAAACCCTCCACCTTGCGGTGAAAGGTTACTGGACACTGATGGTCATAATCCGGGGTCACAACAAGGGGGTCACATCCTGGGGTCACAACCCGGGGTCACATACCTGGGACACTACTCAGGGTTCACAGCCCACTGACACTGCCTGGTGTAGTAAATTGAAAACACTACCCCTCGAAAACACTACAGTAGTGTTGTAAGCGTACTCTCAAAACACCACCTTGGTGTTTTGAGTATACCCTGAAAACAGTAATGTAAAGTTCAAAATACTACCCCTACAAGTTTAAAAAAAATGTTTCAATTTGATTGGTTCCAACGATTACTCTAACCCCAGCCTTAGCTAATAGTAATTATTTTAATGTAATTAATAAGGATATTTCACATTAACTATTTATTCTCACCAATCTGATTGGTTATAAGGACTATGCTACGTATAAAAAGACTGGCCCATCATTATTGTTTCCAACCATAACTAATTATAATAATCTTAACCCTAATAGATAATTATATATTCCAGTCGTCTGATTATCACATTAACTATTTATTCCCGTCGTACGAATTGTTCCAACGACAACGTTAATAACTAACCTTAACCCCAAGTAACTTAAATCATTACTAATTATAATAATGACTTTAAATATATTTAATATTTTATGTCATTTCTCATTTGGCCCTAGTGTATAGGATGATTCTCTCAGGTGACTGTTGTAACTGGATGGTAAAATTATACTGAGGGTAGTGTTATGAAATTGAGGATACGCTTAAAATATTACGGTAGTGTTTTGAAAGTTCCCTAAAACACTACCGTAGTGTTTTCAGCGGGGGCCAGTGAGATAGTGTAGCTGTACATCTTTCATTATAGGCTACTAATTGTCCCGTTGAGAATGGACGGGTATCCAGGAACATACATACTTGCAGTTAATGTGTGTGTATTATCTGGAGCGGGGATAACCACCAATTATTTCCCAGGGAAGCGGAGGTTCATTATACGAGTCTGAAGGTTTCCCACGTAGTTAATTAGTATTATGCAATACGTACGAATACTTTTCAGTCTCTATCTGACGCTCAGTCTGTTTCTCTGAATGTTTGTGTGTAGCACGCCATGACGCACGCACGCCATGAAGCAGACGTACGTCCTTATGGACACATACACACGGATGCACGCACACACGCACGCACACACGCACCTTCACACACACACACACACACACACACACACACACACACACACACACACACACACACACACACACACACACACACACACACACACACACACACACACACACGACGTTAAACACTACAGTACGAAAAAAGATTTTTTTTTAACATTCTAATGGGCTTTTGTACACTTGACCCCTTATGTATGCTTGCTGTTGACAATACGGATAGTCTCTTTAGTTGTGAAGTGTCAGGCTATTACTAAGGTCTCCAACGTATGCTTTGCTTTACACTATGTAAAAGACACAAGACGAGGTATTAAAAGTGTGTTGATACGTTTGTTTGGACGTTTATCAGTGAAAGTTTGCAAAGTTCTTGTCCCATCCGTACTCCCATGTGAAATCTCATCCGTATATGTCTGTCACTATGTATGTATCTATGTCTGTCTCTATGTATGTATAGTCTGTCACTATGTATGTATCTATGTATGTACCTATGTCTTTCTCTATGTACGTATCTATGTCTGTCTCTTATCTATGTCTGTCTCTATATATGTATCTGTGTATAACTCTATGTCTCTCTCCATGTATATCTCTATGTCTGTCTCTATGTATGTGTATATGTATGTACCTATGTCTGTATCTATGTATGTATCTATGTATGTATCTATGTCTGTCTCTATGTATGTATCTATGTATGTCTCTAGGTCTGTCTATATGTATGTATCAATGTATGTATCTATGTATGTATCTATATTTGTCTATATGTATGTACCTATGTCTGTCTACATGTATGTATCTATGTCTGTCTCTATATGTCTGTCTCTATGTATGTGTAGTCTGTCACTATGTATTTATCTATGTATGTCTCTATGTAAGTATATATGTATGTCTCTATGTATGTATCTATGTATGTCTATAATCTATGTATGTCTCTATGTATGTATATATGTATGTCTCTATGTATGTATCTATGTCTCTCTATAATCTATGTCTGTCTCTATGTATGTATCTATGTATATATCTATGTATGTCTCTATGTATGTCTCTATGTACGTATCTATGTCTGTCTCTATGAATGTATCTATGTCTGTCTCTATGTATGTGTCTATGTATGTATTTATGTCTGTATATGTGTATGTATCTATGTATGTATCTATGTCTGTCTCTATGTATATCTCTATGTCTGTCTCTATGTATATATATATATGTCTGTCTCTATGTATGTATCTATGTATGTCTCTATGTATGTATCTATGTCTGTCTCTATGCATGTGTCTATGTCTGTCTCTGTGTATGTATCTATGCATATCTCTATGTCTACTTTATGTCTTTATCTATGTCTGTCTCAATGTGTTTGTCTATGGCTGTCTCTATGTATGTATCTATGTCTGTCTCTATGTATATATCTATGTATATATCTATGTATGTATCTATGTATGTATCTATGTCTGTATCTATGTATGTCTCTATGTCTGTCTCTATGTATATTTATATGTCTGTCTCTATGTATATCTCTATGTAGGTCTCTATGTATGTATCTATGTATGTCTGTATGTATGTATCTATGTAAATATATGTGTCTGCTCTATGTCTGTATCTATGTCTCTCTCTATTTGTGTATCTATGGCTGTCTCTATGTATGTATCTATGTCTGTATCAATGTATGTATCTATGTATATATATATGTATGTCTCTATGTATGTATCTATGTATGTATATATGTATGTCCCTATGTATGTATCTATGTATATCTCTATGTCTGTCTATATGTATGTCTCTATGTCTGTCTCTATGTTACACTTGAGTATGCAAGTAATGAGACATTGATAGGCAAAAAATTACCATCAGTGCGATAGGAAGGTCGTATATCTGTATGGAGATCAGAAATGACATACTTTGACTTATTTTACTAGTTCTCTGCCGATTTGTCAGGATTGGACCTATTTTATGGTTGTAAATGTATAAGTTAGGAGAGGCCTACACCTAAACAAATGGTTGACAACCAATGAGACATAAGAAAAGACACCATTGCGTATGCGCAGTGACCTATTTAATGACGTCACTGTCCTATTTAATGACATATTTGACCTATTTTTAGAGTAAAAAGAGAAAAAAGAAACAAGAGAAACGACTTTAAGCAGTACTCATATGTGGATCATTGACACCCGTCAGGGAGAGTTATTTGTACTTATCTTTCAGTTCGTAACCTTTCCACCAAGGAGCGCCAATTTTCATAAATAAGACGCACCAATTTAGGCAGGACCCATATTTAGTTCACGACTTATCCGACAGGGGTGCTGTTTATAGTTCAACACGTATCCGCCAGGTGGCGCTGTTTCAGTTAACAACCTACCCTTTAGGTGTCGCCAATTGACCTACATCCGGGTATTTAACTTTGACCTACATCCGGGTATTTGACCTTGACCGACATCCGGGTACTTGACCTTTACCTAGATGTGATGTCATTTGCTCTTGCTCAACGGAAAACGGATTGCGTACACGCTAAGGGACCTATTAACCTACTCACGCAGTCTGTGTATTGTTATTTAGCCTATTTTAAAACATACGGTTAACCTTTGATAGAACGTTTATAGTTATTTTGTGTTGCTCTGCGTGATTGAGACCGCACTTGTACAAAGCAATGAATATGGAGACTCACAAACGTCCACGGTTTTAAGAACACATTAATTTTTCACACACCTGTTAAATATTGGTTCTCCCGAATGGTTAGCCAAACATAAAAATAGGTAAGCTTACCGCTGCCACCGATGGAATCGTAATTTTCCTTTAGTCTGCTTAAATTCCTACTCGGAAATTTATATTTTACAATAAAGTATACTTGTTATGCTTTAGCCTACTTCAGTTTTGTACAAATCAAAACAACAGCGTGCAGTACATGTCCAGCGGTTGACTCTCGCACTTCACGCGCTTCGTACAACATGGTAACAAAATAACACGCCGCAAACAAGGTAGCCTCCGAAAAGACGATAATAATCATAAACAAGATAACTGCTTGTATAGGGCATACAAATACGCATTGGAGACTACGCTGGTAAACGTGCATATTTCTATGATCCAACGAAGACGTAAGGTCTGTTCTACTTTAGCAGTTACCTCGTCATTATTTTGTGTGTGTTTGTGTGTGTTTGTGTGTGTGTGTTCACGCGTGCGCCTCCGTGTGCGTGCGTGTATGTGCGTGCGTCCGTGAGAGAGAGAGAGAGAGAGAGAGAGAGAGAGTGAGTGAGTGAGTGAGTGAGTGAGTGAGTGAGTGATTGAGTGAGTGACTGAGCTAGTGAGTGATTGATTGAGTGAGTATGTGTGCGTGCGTGCGTGCATGCGCGTGCGCTCGGATACGTTTGTGCTACTTAGGAAGCATACGAAGGGTTCCCGTCCCAGGGCATATGTTGTATACATGGTCAACATGTGCCTTGCGTCACCCCGCCACTCCCGTCGGTGCCTGCCAAAGGCGGTGCTAAGCAATCTATACGTAAGTATCAACGTTTAGGAAGGTAACAGAATCAAATAGGAACTCAGAACTCAGAATCAATTTATTTGACCCATAAATACGATACATATACAATGAATAAGGTAAGTAATATATCAGTTCGGGAGTCTCCCATTAAGATATATAATATCGCTAGCACTGAAGCCACCCCATAAATATAAACAACAACAACATTTATATGTCACAAATCAGAATAGCATATGCCTTGTTTTACACTTGATAATTACTCAGTGTATCAACATACATACATACACAATACAAGGACTGATTATATATACTCTTGTACAAATTGACGTACATATGGATTCTTGGGTATACATTTCAATATGTATTATGAATTACAAATAAAGCAATTATGAATGCGACAACTGGTTTCATAATTTAAAATAAAAAAGTTTGTTGTGTATGTTGAAAAACCATATAGACTGTGGGTGTAAATTTTATTAATGATAATACTTGGTGTATTGTTAACTGTCTCTACTATGTTGTGTCTAATTCATTTTTTTTGCAAATTCATGTTTGAATCTGGACATATACAGATTATTTCTTTCACGTGTGATGACCCCATAAAAGAAAAATTAGACCAAAAACAAGGAGACTATAACTGCTTCCAAAGCAAGTTGTGTTCTCCGCTACAAGATTTCTACTGGGTCTGCTGTCTTCCTCACCCGTACAAGAGTTGGTGCAATACAAATCTCAGCACCACATCAACATGGAACGATATGGTCGACAAGGTTTCTCCAGACGCCACTGCGCCTTTGTTGCAACTGTCTGCCTTTGTATATCCGTGTCGTGGACTCTCTCGAACTATTCAAATCTCAGCTTAAGACACACATTTTTTAAAAAGCCTTTGAAGATTAATTATAAACTATTTTCATTCTAACTATAATATTCCGTAACTATTTTATACTGCATTTTAATTTGATTTAATGTAATTACTTTACTGATTTAAAAGCAGCATATTTTAATTACAGACAGTTACGTTTACCCAATATGCAGCCGATACGTTTTGTTATATCAGTTATTTATTAACAAATGTATATTTAAATTTCATATTATATTATACATTTTATACGTAAAATAATTATTGTATTGCAACAATTATGGTTAAACAATGCCCTTTTGAACAGGTACTTATACCAGGTGACATGGCGCTATATAAATACAATTTACCATTAGTACAACTAATAATAATAACATGTTATTATTATTATATTGTTATTATTCAACGTCTCCAGCAACATACTCTAGGAAGTAGCTATAACGGGACTAGTTTTAATGTCCACATAACTACTCCTCTCATTTGTTGTTGCAACGGGATAAAATGTAGCTATAATGGGATGTCTGGAAGTTAGCTATAACGGGCTTAAGCCTGACAAACCCTCCACCTTGCGGTGAAAGGTTACTGGACACTGATGGTCATAATTCGGGGTCACAACAAGGGGGTCACATCCTGGGGTCACAACCCGGGGTCACATACCTGGGGCACTACTCAGGGTTCACAGCCCACTGACACTGCCCGGTGTAGTAAATTGAAAGCACTACCCCTCGAAAACACTACAGTAGTGTTGTAAGCGTACTCTCAAAACACCACCTTGGTGTTTTGAGTATACCCTGAAAACAGTAATGTCAAGTTCAAAATACTACCCCTACAAGTTTTTAAAAAATGTTTCAATTTGATTGGTTCCAACGATTACTCTAACCCCAGCCTTAGCTAATAGTAATTATTTTAATGTAATTAATAAGGATATTTCACATTAACTATTTATTCTCACCAATCTGATTGGTTATAAGGACTATGCTACGTATAAAAAGACTGGCCCATCATTATTGTTTCCAACCATATATAATTATAATAATCTTAACCCTAATAGATAATTCTATATTCCAGTCGTCTGATTATCACATTAACTATTTATTCCCGTCGTACGAATTGTTCCAACGACAACGTTAATAACTAACCTTAACCCCAACTAACTTAAATCATTATTAATTATAATAATGACTTTAAATATATTTAATATTTTATGTCATTTCACATTTGGCCCTAGTGTATAGGATGATTCTCTCAGGTGACTGTTGTAACTGGATGGTAAAATTATACTGAGGGTAGTGTTATGAAATTGAGGATACGCTTAAAATATTACGGTAGTGTTTTGAAAGTTCCCTAAAACACTACCGTAGTGTTTTCAGCGGGGGCCAGTGAGATAGTGTAGCTGTACATCTTTCATTATAGGCTACTAATTGTCCCGTTGAGAATGGACGGGTATCCAGGAACATACATACTTGCTGTTAATGTGTGTGTATTATCTGGAGCAGGGATAACCACCAATTATTTCCCAGGGAAGCGGAGGTTCATTATACGAGTCTGAAGGTTTCCCACGGAGTTAATTAGTATTATGCAATACGTACGAATACTTTTCAGTCTCTATCTGACGCTCTGTCTGTTTCTCTGAATGTTTGTATGTAGCACGCCATGACGCACGCACGCCATGAAGCAGACGTATGTCCTTATGGACACATACACACGGATGCACGCACACACGCACGCACGCACGCACCCACACACACACACACACACACACACACACACACACACACACACACACACACACACACACACACACACACACACACACACACACGCACACACAGAGACATCACCCCACACCACCACAAGCAACAACAACTTATAAAAAAACACTCCATAAGCCTATCCAGTAACCATTTCCAAACCACTGGCGACGGGTCTCGCTTTAGTACGAGCCTACCTTCACTATCGTGCCTGGTTCTAACACACGGCAGCGTAACTCCATTAACGTGTCTGTCCCGGCCCGTACGATAACCTCTCCCCACCGCCTGCTCCCACTACCTTTATACCACGTCCCTCCCGTCTCCCACGGAATATTAGCACACCGGCGCACTTACCATAACGTTCCCAGAAGTGGCCGAAACGAACATCTTCACAACCTTGTCGACTTGATGTTTACAGAGAAGATGCGTTTATTACAGCGCTAAATAGTCGGGTTAGTGCGCGGTAATACGCGCTGTGGCAATCGCCGATATAGGCGCGGCTAATAATAGCCGTTCAACGAATTTGGGATATGAACTCTAGGTGGCCGTTGAGGTAGTGGGAAAGTAAGCGAGTGACGTCATCGGATTGTTTTAGTCACGGAAGCCGGATGCTGGTGTTTTAAATTGTGTGAATCTTATTATTATATTCTCTAAACCGTGTATATGAAATGACTTGTTATTCACAGATAAAAAATCCACTGGATCAAATATTTAACATTTTAAATGTCAGGACACTAGGACAGTGTGTATTAGTACATCTTTGGACGATATTTTTCATGCCCGTTTTATAAAAAATATACTCATATAATATTATGGGGTACATAATTACAGGTTCTGTCACGTGTTTGCAAATGTGATTCCATAAAGAACTAATGCCATGTTCACACAGCACAGTTTAAACCACTCAACTTTAAACCGGTTTATGGCGTTGATTCGCTCAGACTGACGTAAGGCTACAGTTGATCTCAACGCCACGTGTCCTTTTAAAACTACTTTATTGTCCTATTAGCTTGACATATACTGGTCATTTTATGAAGTAATAATCTATTATAGTTTAAAAAAGTCTTGATGGCCGATATGGGGATCGGACCCACCACATTCGCGTTATTAGCACAACGCTCTAACCAACTGAGCAAACCGGCCGGTGACGTCACACAGACGAAACAGGACATCACAACTTCACAAGACATACCTATTTATTTTTTCGTATTATTATATTATACAGATAAACGCTAACTTTGGGGACAACCGGGCAACATCTCCTCCTGGGTATCGTGGTCCACTCGCCTCTTTTACGTTCATTCGTTTCCCTTGAAATTTGACCTGTGATCTACCAACTTGTGGTGATCCACTCTTCAGAGGGCGCCACAGAGTAATTACGTTCGCTTTACCTGTACAAATATGTCAGGCCTTAACAGTCGACTACAGAAATTAAATGGTAAGGGAAGTGAATGCCTGTTTAAGAAAAATGGTGATAACTGCAGAGCTTGGTTTGTTGCTACATGGACATGAATGGGTGTAGCTTTATTTATTATCGTGAACGACGTCGCAGCTGCTGTATGTGCCTACACCTAAATAAATAAGTATGCCACTTAACACTTACCTGAGCATGTTGTCGAAACATATAAATGATAAATCAGTGTAAACAGAAAAGGAGAAATTGAACATTTAAAATCGCGTCAGACGGAATGTCGGCAAGGAAAAACTAATGTATTGCGCCGTTACTGCTAGCGGAATGAAGAAAGAGTGTTCTCACACCTGCCTTGAAAAAACTACAATCGTTCATGAGGCCATGCTTACATCGGTTAAAAAACCTAACAGTCGCTTGCATAAGCACACAATTATTAGTAATCATTGTTAATTGTGTAAGAAAATGGCAACGTTGTTGTCACATCTACAGCAACCTAAGTGTACGGTTACTCGTATTCGTAATTTCTAGTGGAACTTGAAAGAGCAGTGTTGATAATAAAAAAGAAATTGCAATGAAGCATTATTGTTTGTTGAAGTGAACACATCAGCATGTTAATGTAATGATTGGGTTTTTTGGACTCGTGCCAACGATCATAGCAAGATATTCACGGCTGGGCGCTATATAATTAAGGGGTTATCGGTGGAATTCAACTCAGACAACGTTCGATTCGTCACTTGAAGATATTCGTGTGCCTGAATCTGGTAGGGAAGGTTGATATTTCTTTCAGGAGATGTTTTTAAACAGTGCATGTTGATTCTTCGCTAATATTCTTAATACTTCCTCACTAATGTTCCTAATACTAGAATAATGTTGAAGTTATACAGTCCGCAAAATGTCACTTGATGAACAGTGTTTGAAATTGATATGTTGCGCCATCGAAATTTTCAAATTGTAAATAAAACATTTCTAAAGAACCGTTACTTACTCTTATTGTGGAGGCTCGTGGGCCTAACGGCGAATGCGAAAGTTAGATGGTCACACTTTGAAGATTCTAACATTTTACAACCTAAGCAAGCCAGACAATAATCGTGTAATAGAACCGACAGAGAGGCTATGAGTGATGACATTCTGAGAGGTCTTGGAAGCCTATTCGAGAATGGTATTAAAGTGCAGTGTGTTTCACGGGACTGGAAGCTAATTCCAAACAGTCACCCGGAGGGAATAAATGAGTTAAGCCTCGCCGAAAAACTGGCAGTCCTTGAAGGTAAACTTAAAGTGTTCGTGGACACTCTTGATGGCATTAAATCTGATGCCATAAATAACAGCCAGAAGATCTCCGCATTGGAAACTGACTCCAAATTACACGGGAAACTGATCAAGCAGGTGTTGATTAAAACCAATGATCATAGTGCGAAGTACCCATCACTGGCAGAGGTTGTTGTTGCCGCTGGCTCCAGTACTCAAATACAACAGAAGACAGGTGACTCCAACCGTGACGGGGCGCCGGATGGCAACGACAGTGAACAGGGTAAACAACACCTAGAAGCAGACCGTAAGTCGCTGCCAACGTCACAACGATCGACAGCACGACGCAGCATTTACATGATACTTTTGTGATACCAACAGACCAGAGACGAAAGCAGAAAAAACAGCTGCAGAGAGAAAACCGTAGTAAGCAAACGCGGAACACACAGAAGCGAGGAACCATCGTTGGGCAGGGGATCGACGCTGCAGGAGTCACCATTTTGCCCCCACCCGATAGAGACTTCTTTGTATGCCGAATTCATAAATCGGACGGGGTCAGTGAGGTCGGTGAATACATCACACAAAAAGGAGTGAAATACCGTAAGCTAACAAAAGCCAGCATTGACAATGCAAAACTGAACTCCTCCAAATTAACAATCTCTGTGGATGACATCAACAAAGTAAAGGACCCTCTATTCTGGCCCAAGGGCTGGAATGTGAGGAGATGGTATACTAAAAGAAAGAGTGAATCCATCAGAAATAAGGATATTGTGTCACTGTGTGAATCTTTGCAATAACATTCAATGCTTCACCGACTAATCGTACACAACCACTGGCTATTATTAGTTATAACTGTAAGCATTTTAGAGACGGAGGTCCGAAATTTGAATTTAAATACAATATTAGTAAAGAATGTGATATGTTATTTATACAAGAACATTGTCTATATAAAAGTGAATTAAACAAGATGTTCTAAGTAGGTGAAGATATGGCAATAACTGGTAAGAGTTCCAAGGGTGAATGTATTGCCAGGGAAGGACGCCCATACGGCGGATGTGCAATTCTGTGGAAATTATCACTTAAATCTGCAGTGAAAGAGCTTAAATGCAATCACGTGAGGTTGTGTTGGATTATGATACAAATTAACAACTGTGAAATCATGTGCCTCAATGTATACATGCCGTGCGATGGCTGGTCGGAAGACGATAAATGTGCTGAATATATGGATGTGTTAGGTGAAATACAGCAGTTAATACACACATACAACCCCGCTCACGTTATATACGGGGGTGACATGAATACAGGTTTGACTAGGAATACGCCTCATGCACATGCATTAAGGAATTTTATATTGGACTTTTATCTTACGGTATGTATAGATGCCCCTGATATACTTATGTAAGTCCAAACGGTTTTACCTGCAGAATGGATCATTTTTTAACCACGACCAATTTAGGACAGAAGATGCTCGAATTTTCTATTACAGACAACTTGTTGTTTTCCGACCATGTACTGCTTAAAGTCAGGTTATATATAAATGAAGACCACGTGTTCAAAAGGAACTATAATCACAAACTAGCGTGGCATAAAGCCAGTACGAAACTCATTAACCAATACAGTAGTGATCTTGAGTATAAACTCTCCGTGTTACAATACGACAAAGAGACTTTGCTGTGTAAGAATGTAATGTGTAAAATACATGAGCATGAATTATCTAGAGTATACAATTATATATTAAATATGTGCATAGAATCATCGGAATGTATACCTACCACCTGTCTTAAAAACAACCTTAATTCAACTGGTGGCGGAAGGAAACCTCCTGGATGGTTAACAGAAATAGAACACCTGACACAGAAGACTATTTTCTGGCATCGACAGTGGCGAGCAATGGGAAAGCCTCATCGGGGTGACATTACAGAAATGAGGCGTATAACAAGAGCTCGGTACCATAGGGCTGTTAGACATATTATGAGAGAGGATGACAGAAATGAGGCGTATAACAAGAGCTCGGTATCATAGGGCTGTTAGACATATTATGAGAGAGGATGACAGAAATGAGGCGTATAACAAGAGCTCGGTATGAGACATATTATGAGAGAGGATGACAGAAATGAGGCGTATAACAAGAGCTCGGTATCATAGGGCTGTTAGACATATTATGAGAGAGGATGACAGAAATGAGGCGTATAACAAGAGCTCGGTATCATACGGCTGTTAGACATATTACGAGAGAGGATGATATAATTCGTACTACATGTAATAATATGGCCGAAGCTATTAGTGAAAATAGAAACCGGGACTTGTGGTCTGAGGTACGCCGGTTAAAGGGCAGAAATAAATTCCAGCCTTCAAGTATTGATGGTGTGGTAGGTGATGAAGAAATAGCACAATTTGTTCCGATAAATATAATCACCTCTCACACAGTGTGTCAAATGATGTTGATAACACGAGTGCTATAAATACGGACATAAAGAAGCAGATTGAAGAAAATATTGCATATGATATATCAGTTGATGAGGTTATCGAAGGAGTCCAGAGACAGAAGCTAGTAAGTCGGACGGTGAAGAGGGTCTAAATTCTGAACATATTATACATGGTTCGAAAATACTCTTTGTGCTGTTAGCAATACTTTTTAACAGTATGTTGATACGTGGCTTTAGCCCCGACTCAATGTTGGTGGGAACTGTGGTTCCTATACCAAAAGACAAGAGACAGTTAGTATGTACATTCGACAATTTTAGAGCTATTACTCTTGGCAGCATTGTTGCCAAACTGTTCGATGTTGTTGTACTATCTAATGAACAAAGTGCGCTTGCAACATTGCACTTGCAATTTGGATTTAAACAGAATATGTCCACTACTCACTGCACAAATGTTATGATGCAGACGATCAGTTATTATAATGCAAATGGCAGTAATATGTATATACTCATGTTCGATGCCAGCAAAGCATTCGACAGGGTCAATTATTGTAAGTGCTAAGTTGTAGAACTTAAGTACATGATTCCACCAGGTGCTGCTACCGATTGACTATGCTTGTAGTTAGTTTCAACCCACAATTCTTCCGTCACTTCCCGATCAACTATGTTTGAATAAAGATTATATCAATTTATATTTTTATCAATTTACTGTTTTCCATCGTCACCATGAACCATCGATTAACAGATTTTGGGCCCAGGCAACGCCTGATGTTTGGTGGTGATGATGAGAAGTATGAGTTGTGGGAAGTCAAGTTTCTTGGTCACGTGCGATTTCAGAAGTTGTACGATGTGATCGTGCCGGGGGCCGATGTTCCTGATGAGGCACAGAATGCTGATGCGTTTGCCGAACTTGTCCAGTGTTAGGACGATCGAAGTTTATCGATTATCATCCGAGATGCGAAAAACGACAGACGGAAGTCGTTAAAAATCCTCCGGGAACATTACGTGGGCAAAGGAACGCCACGAATAATTTCCGTATACACGGAATAGACGTCACTAAATATGGCAACTACCGATTGTTTGACGGACTATGTGATACGCGCCTAGACAGCGGCGACTTCGTTGAAGACAGCAGGGGAGGTAATCAGTGACAGTTTACTCATTGCGATGGTGTTAAAAGGTTTACCCCCGCATTCAAGACGTTTACCACTGCGTGTTTACGCAGAAAGAGCAGCAGATGAGTTTTGCTAAATTTAAAGTCTCACTGAGAAGTTTTGAAAAGAATGAAAAATGTCAGCGAACGCTGAGCACGTGTGATGACAGTGTAATGAACGCGCGACAAGCACAGCAGAAACACGGCCAAACAAGAAGCAACGCCAACGTAACGTGTTACACGTGCGGAAAACCCGGACATAAATCGTTCGAGTGCAAGAAAAGCAAGAGGTGGTGTGATAACTGCAAATCAAGATCACATGACACAAGCTAATGCAGGAAAAAGGACTCAGCCAGATCTATGAATGATAATGGTTAAAAGCAGGACAACAGTGAAAGTGCATGTCATTATTTTGTTTTTAAAGCAAGCTTTGATCATGTTGATATTGACGTAAAAAACACAACGTCTACTCGTAGATTGTGGTGCAACAGCTCCCATTATCAATGACAGATCTAGGTTTGTGGAATTTGATGAAAGTTTTGACCCAGAGAACCATTTTATAGAATTGGCTGATGATAGTAGAACGAATGGTGTAGTTTTGGGCAAAGATAATGCAAGTGTCTTGGTCTGTAATGTGAATGGTAGTCAACATAAAGTGATACTTAAAAAGCACTGTATGTACCCTCATATAAATAGGATATATTTTCAGTGCAGGCTGCAACAAGCAAAGGGGCATCAGTATATTTTACTCCATGTTCTGCGGAATTGAGGGCCACGGATGGTACAACATTTGGTATTGAAAAGCAAGGTCGATTGTATTTTCTGAACAGCACAGTTTCGTTCGTGTAAAAGTAGTACACACACTGTAGAAGAGTGGCACCAAATATTTGGTCACAGTAATGTCAGAGATGTACTTAAACTTGAAGATGTTGTAGAGGGGATGAAAATCACTGGTAAAAACGACTTCAAGTGTGACATATGTGTCATTGGAAAAATGTCCCAGTACAGAATTAGAGAGCCTGATAAGCGTGCAACATGTCCACTAGAGTTGGCACATTGTGATTTAGCAGGTCCTATTGATCCTACGGCTAAATATGGTTTTATATATGCATTGTCATTTGCGGATGATTATTCTGGTTTGTATATGGTGTATTTTCTGAAACAGAAGAGTGACACTACGGAAGCTGCAGAGAGATTCCTTGCAGACACTGGTCCGTATGGTAATGTCAAGCGTATTAGATCAGCCTTTACATGTAAAAACTTCAGATCTGTACTTGTGAAACATCGCATCAAAATGGCACAGCCTACAATCGAAATAGATGCTATAACCCGAGGACAGGCAACATTTCGTTTGAAGTGTTGACAGGACTGAAACCAGATTTGAGTAGCATATGCTTATGTACAGAACAAAAAGAAGCTAGATGCATGCTGTGAAAACGGTGTGTTTGTGGGCTATGACAAAGGCAGTCCAGCGTACCTATTGTATTTTGCAGAGAGCAAAGTGGTTAAGCGAGTACGATGTGTCAAGTTTACAGATAAGTTTGATGAAGATGTGAAAGATATCCCAGATCCAGTATCAGAGGATGTGAAGCCTATTGTAGGGTTACCAGATCAAGTCGTTAACAACGAAATTGTAGAGGGAAATAAAACAAGAAAATCAAGAGAACGTTGATAGCAGGTATACCCAGTGGCAGCGTAACAGGCCAACATATCTTGATGATTATGTAACAGAGTCGGATACAGATTATGAAAATAGTGCAAAATCTAATATTGATTACTGTTACAGAGTAGCCGATATACCGAGATCATACGAAGAGGCTATTTCCTCTCGCGAAGCAGACACATGGCATAAAGCAATGAATGAGAAGATAAATGTTCTTTGTGATAATGAAACATTTGAGTTCACCACATTACCAGTAGGTAGAACACCAGTGGGGGGAAAATGGGTGTATGCAATTAAACTCGGTCCAAACAGTGATGAAAAACACAAAGCGCGATTTGTTGCTAAAGGGTATTCACAGGTCCCAAATGTAGATTATCAAGAGACATTTTTGCCAACAGCACAAATTACTTCAATTCGTTTGATGATGCAGTTAGCTGTACATGAAAACCTGATAGTTTGGGAGATGGATGTAAAAATAGCTTATTTGAATGCACCGATATATTGCGAAATCTATGTGGAACAGCCAGAAGGTTTTGAAAAAGATGGTAAAAATTGTGAAAAACTTGTGTGCAAATTGAAGAAATCGTTGTACTGTTTGAAACAAAGTGGACGTAACTGGAATGACATGTTACACGAGAAACAAAGAGGACGTAACTGGAATGACATGTTACACGAGTACATAGTTGATGATAATTTTGAACAGTCTCTGTCTGATCCCTGTGTGTATTCTAAAATCACAAATGAGTCGAAGGTAATCATTATCGTATGGTTCGATGACATCATTGTTACAATGAACATTTACTAAACGGTGCATAGAGTTGTCTATGTAGACAATTTAGAATGAAAGACTTGGGAGAGCTGTCATGGTTTCTAGGCATAGAATTCAAATGTACAGATGGATGTGTAGAAATGAACCAAACAAAGTATCTAGAAAGGGTACTGAGTAAATTTGGGATGGTAGATTGCAAAACCTACGCAACTCCATGTGAGATGAGTGTAAACAAAATCAGAGATGATGATTCTACACAGTTAGAGGATTCCAAATTGTACAGAGAAATTGTTGGCAGTCTGATATATGCCATGACAGGTACTAGACCTGATCTTTTCTATATTGTAACAAAGTTGTCACAACATTTGGCAAAACCAACCAAAGGTCACCTCAGTATGGCTAAACATGTATTGAGATCCCTTGAGAGTACGATGGTTTACGGTTTAAAGTTCCAGAAATCAGATGTTCTTTTAGAGTTATGTGGATTTTGTGATTCAGACTTGGGTGCATCAGAGGATAGACGCAGTATCACAGGATACGGTTTTCAGTTGTGTGACAGTGGGCTATTGATATCTTGGAAAAATCGAAAACAGCAAACTGTTGCATTATCTACTTGTGAAGCAGAATACATGGCATTAGCAGCCGCCACACAAGAGGCGAAGTTCCTCAGGCAGTTATTCACAGATATGCAAGGTTGTAGTGTGAAAACTGTATGTTTGTACGTAGACAATCAAGGAGCCATAGCTTTGGCAAATAATCCTATACAACATCAAATATCGAAACATATCGATATCAGATATCATTTTGTGAGGTTAGAAGTGCAAAGAGGATTTGTAGAGTTACAATATGTACCATCAGAGTGCAATGTGGCAGATGTGTTTACGAAGCCTGTGAGTAAAGTTAGACTAGATAAGTTTGTTAACCTTAGAGGTTGATCAGATATATGTAACTTAAGTTTAAGTGGGGTGCTAAGTTGTAGAACTTAAGTACATGATTCCACCAGGTACTGCCACCTATTGACTATGTTTGTAGCTAGTTTCTACCCATAATTCTTCCGTCACTTCCCGATCAACCATGTTTGAATAAAGATTATATCAATTTATATGGTTATCAATCTACTGTTTTCCATCGTCACCATGAACCATCGATTAACAGTAAGCTTTTTAGAGAACCTCTAAAACGTAAGGTATCACCTCTGGTATTAAGACTGCTGTTGTATATGTATACTAAACAAAAACTTCAAGTAAGATAGGGCTTTAATATGTCATCCCAGTTTACCGCATGTAACGGATTCAAACAGGGAGTAATCCTTTCTCCAATTCTTTTCTCCATATGCATGGATGGATTGTTCGAACAGTTAGAAAAGAGTGGAGTGGGATGCCACATGGGCAACCACTATACGGGTTGCATCGGATACGGAGATGATCTCACTTTGCTAACATCCATACGATCTGGTTGATCTGGTCAAGGTGTTAATCGATATATGCAAAATCAATGCAGACGAATATGATACTGTGTAAATTTTAACGGTACTAAGAGTAGATATTTGATTTTTAGAGGTCGTAGCTGCAAACCCGACAACAGAACTCTGTTTTTTATTGATACCGAATTGGACAGTGCCCAAGATGCTGTACATTTGGGCCATCATATATCCGTTGTTAATAAGGATAGTCTAGTCGTTGATGCCACTGCCAAATTCTGGAGAGGGTATAATATGTTCATGGCCGATTTTGGTCATATTAAAACGAATGTAAAGTGCAATTTATTTAAACAATATTGCTGCTCTTATTATGGATCCCCACTGTGGGATCTTCAGAGTAAGAGTGTTGGCACTATTTGCACTGCAAGGCGAAAATCGCTTACAAAATTGTGGGGGCTAGCACCACTTACACACGGTGATGTTATAGCATTGTTATCGGATAGTTTGCCATTATTGGTAATCTTAAAGTAAAGGTTCACCAAATTCATTCATAAACCTATGAACCACAATTCACCGATTATAAGCAGTGTTGCTAAGTTCTCCTTTGCAAATCCATGGTCAAATTGTAGCTCAAACTACCGTTATATCTTAAGTGAATGTGATGCAATGTACGAAGGGTCTACGTATGATGTTTGCCGTGTGTGGCGGGATAGTTTGTCCAACGTAACAATATCGAACGTTAACGCACTTTCGGAAATGTTAGACATCAGGAATACATGCAATATTTTATACGACGATGATGTCTACCGTATCATTACGGAAATCTCTGTATTTAAAAAAAACTGTACAATTGCCATTTTAATGTGCGACAATAAAGATTTTATTATATTTTTTTATTTATGCTGCGCGCTACACCGCTCAGTCGTATTTCGGGTTAATCCATAAATATTATCAGCTTGCCTTGGTATAAGGTAACAGAAATTGCGCCTGGCAACAGTTACGTCACTTCCGGCGTTATTCTCAACGCCCCGCCGCGTGTCGCCACTGGTAACTGCCACTGCTAAACAAGATCCCCGCCAAAACAGCGAGCTGGACACTATCAGCGGACTGACAGAGGTGTGATATCGGGTGTTCCGGAGTGCCGACCAGTGATTTTACAACCCTATAATGCACAATATATTATTGCGAAATTAGACATTTGCCTGATTGTGTTTACCGCTGCTTCCTCCAATGGCGTAGCCCATCGGGCAGACGGACGGCCCAATGGTAATATGTTTATATTATAAATAAAATCCGCAGTCGCAGTTATTAAGAAAGTACAAATACGTATTCACATTCTTGAAATAATTGACTTTGGCGCTACAACTTATAACTGCCCAAAGCCAAACAGAGTACAAACATTTGGCCTTAAACCTACTGAGTCTGTCGGTCACATGGCTTAGATATAACAAGGAAAGTTGACAACATCAATACAGAAGAACATGCATAATGGTTTTTACAAATTCATACGAAGATCACAATTTTGAGAATCACATGAATTAGTTCATTTAACAGGATTTAACAAGATTGCCACCCAGAGTATTAACTCTAGGTGGCAGGTGGACAAAGAATCCTTTTGGATTATCGAGAGTCCGAATCTTTTATCTATGTGTATTCCGCCCTTCAGAGGTATGTGTCGATTTTATTTTTAAACATATTCACGCTACTAGCATCCATACAATCAGCAGATAATTTGTTCCATTCATTTACAGTCCTTTGTCAAAATGAGAACTTTCTTATATCTAATCTACACTGCTCCTTTGCTAATGTAACTTCATGTCCTCTAATCCTTCTATCTTTCTTAACCGAGAAAAAAATATTTCTATCAATATTTTCATAACCATTCGTTATTTTAAACACTTCTATCTGATCTCCTCTCAATCTCCTGGTCTCTAGTGTTGTTAAGCCGCATTTTTAGGTGTATTTCGTAGCATATATATGTCCTTCCTGCGATATGGCCTCCACGTTTGAATACAATATTCTAAATGAGGCCTAACTATTATTTTGTACAACGGTATTATTAGCTCTTTTTCCTTATACGTTATGTTTCGCCTAATTAATCCAAGGATTTGATTGCCCTTTGAAGCTGAAATTCCGCACTGCCCTGAAACCTTCATATCAGCACTAATGGTTAACCCTAAGTGCTTTTCTTTTACTGTAGTACTTAGTACAGTACCCCCCATTGTATATTCTACCTCTTCGTTCCCATGTCCTGCGTGGATGCATTTACATTTCCCAAAATTGAACAGCATTCGCCATTTTTCAGACCATTTGATCAACTTGTCAAGATTATCTTTTAAATGTTGTCTATCTCCATCAGTTTTAATCCTTCTAAACACATTTGTATCATCCGCAAATTTCAACACCTTGCTTGTTATTTCATCATCCAAATCGTTGATATATATTAAGAATAATATAGGTCCTAATACTGATCCCTGTGGTACCCCACTCAATACCGATTTCCAGTTTAAAGCCTGCCCATCAACTACTACACGTTGTCTTCTGTCAATCAGCCATTTATCTATCCAGTTTATTATACCATTTCCTATGCCATGGGCCTTTAGTTTAAGCAGTAATCTTTAATGTGGTACTTTGTCGAAAGCTTTTTGAAAATCTAAGTAGACGATATCTACTGGTGATCCCTCATCTACCCACTTAGTGATGTCTTCCAAAAAACATAACATATTTGTTAAGCATGACCTCGCTTTAAAAAACCCATGTTGAGATGAGTTGATCAAGTTATGTTTAACAAGAAAATCCACCATGTGATCTTTAATTAGTCTTTCTAATAATTTGCAAATCACTGATGTTAAACTCACTGGTCTATAGTTCTCTGACTTATTTCTCGAGCCTTTTTTAAATAACGGTATAATGTTTGCCTCTTTCCATCCTAAAGGAACCTCTCCCTCTTCTAATGACAAATTGAAAACTACTGCAAGCGGCACGCTAATTTGTTCTACAATTTCCAATATTAGTTTGGGCGGAATCCCATCCACTCCAGGTGATTTATTATCCTTCATAGCCCTTATTTTTTTAGCTGCCATTTCAGGGGTTACAATTAATTGTCCTAAATAGTTTGAATAGTTTGAATCTGCCCCTTGAATTTAGCCTCCGGTACTGGCAGTGAAATAATATCTTCCCTGGTAAACACTGAACTAAAGTACTCATTCAGGTCTTCTGCCATTAAGAATCCCTCTGATATTATATTTCCAGCACTATCTTCTAGAGGAACGACCTTATCTTGAACTTTCTGTTTTCTTTGAACATATGCATAAAAACTCTTGCTGTCATGCTTTATATTACTAGCTAATTGTTGTTCATAGCTTCTCTTTGAATTTCTAATTTCAGCTGTAGCTTGGTTAAGTGCTTGGTTATGTAGTCTTCATCATTTCCAGTACATCTATATGACTTCCACATCATTTGTTTATACTTAATTTTTCTAGTGGCTTCTTTCGATAAGTATTTCTTTTTGGACCCTTTCCCTTGTTTTTTGAAGCGTACAAATTTAACAACTATGTACTTAATTTAACTCTTTAATATATTCCAGCATTCTGTTGTTGTCTTATTTTTCAGTGTGTTATTCCAGTCTATCTTTGCTAAATATTTACTCATGTCCTTATACCTTCCTTTGTGGAAATTTCTCCTATACTGCTTTTTACTATTCCTTACTGATTTTATTTTGATGGTAAAATGTATCTGGTTGTGATCACTACTCCCCAGTGGCTCACATATCTTGACATTGTCAACTAATTCATTCTGTGAGGACAAAACTATGTCTAACACATTCTCACATGTTGAGAAAGGAAAGTATATTGAATTAAAACTAAAAACTTGTGGTCCTCACTCCCCATACTCTGTAGAGATTTCCATTGTATATGCCCGTGGTTAAGATCCCCCATAATAATACAGTCCCGTTTGCTTACTTCCCTTGTAGCGATTTGTATTTTTTCATTCTCTTCTATGCTTATATTTGGACTTCGATAAACTAACCCAACTGTTAACGTTGAGTTTCCTGTAACTCTCTCCATTCGACCTGTCTCCTTGCTAATTCCCATCTCCATTCCCTTCACAATATCTGTCAACCTAACTATCACCTTCTGCAGACACTCCACCTTCCAACACCCAATGCACTGAAAAGTGAATCCTTCCTCCGTGGTTTCTGCCCATGACTTCCCACAGCCGGACAATGCAAAATCTACCCAGATGTGGCAGTGATCGCACACCAAGTGTCGCTTTGCCTTAACTTGCCGCTTGCAAGGCGCCATATCCCTATCAGAATTTATTTAATAACTTAACTAACTTAGTCTTTATAAAGACTGTTTCCTGTGTACTAAAGCACACTTGATGTTACATATTTCAATTAAACAGCCGACTATTTATTCTATCACGAACGCTAACATTACCGGTAGTGACCTAATTTAAATATAATAAATTACGTTACGCTGCTTTATTTATTTAGGTTACGCCGCCCGACTATCGCCCTTGCTTCTAATTCTAATTCTAATTATTTACGTCGTAAGGAGCCACTGTTGGCTATGGCTTACGACGAGGTGGGTGCGTATGGTGTTATTGAGTGTTTGGGCCGCAGGATAGGAGACTGAAATCGTTTATGGTCTCCGCCTGGACCTGAGACTCGTTTAGTTTATTCCAGTCTACTATTGTCTTTACACAGTATGAGTTTTTGAATTGGTCGGTGTGGGATGCAGGTACTATATAGCACCTGGTGTTATTGGTTGTTAGATGTTGTACAAAGTTTGAGGATACGTGATCTGGAAAATGTTTGGGTTGGATGCGTCTTTTATTTATTTTTTGGGGCCGAAAGTATGTTTCTGCGGGGATGGCTGGGATAGATCTCTCAGCTATTTTGTACATGTATTTGAATCGTAGATCCCGACGTCTGCTTTGTATGGTATTGAGTTTTAGGTCTATTAATATGTTTGTCATTGATCCTTCATGTCTGGAGTGGTAGTCGCCGGTAATGAAGCGAGCCTCACGGTGTTGTATACGTTCTAGTTTATCTATGTCCCCCTGATGGTATGGGTCCCACACTATGGCTCCGTACTCTAAGGCAGCGCGCACAAGGGCAATATATGCGGTCCGTTTATTGTTTATAGGACAGTGTCGTATGTTACGTCTTAGGAAACCAAGTGTTGAGTTTGCTTTTTTAGTTGCTGTTGCGATGTGGGAGTGCCATTTAAGGTCGTCGGAGATAGAGATACCAAGATAGGGATTGCAGTTTACAAGTTCTAGGGTGATGTTATTTAAGGTGTAGAAATAGTAAGTTTTATGTTTTACACTGAGGATGTAGCATTTGTTTGTATTGAAGTTCATACCCCAGTCCTTTGCCCGTGTTTGGAGTTGTTTTAGGTCGTGTTGTAGTGCAATGTGATCGTTGAATGTTTTGATTTCTCTATATAGTAGTCAGTCATCTGCAAATAGGCGGACTTTAGATTTTACTGATGCTGGTAGGTCGTTTATATGACAGAGGAATAGTAGGGGGCAAGTACAGTGCCTTGTGGGACGCCGGATTTGACGGGTACCTCTCTCGAGGTTTCGCCGTCTAGAAGAACGTTCATAGATCTGTCAGTGAGGAAATTTTCTAGCCACTTCAACGTGGTTCCGGTTATGCCATAGTGGGATAGTTTATGGAGGAGTTTTGTGTGGGGGACTGTGTCGAAAGCCTTGCTAAAGTCTAATATTGCTATGTCTACTTGAGTTCCAGAGTCGAAAGAAGAGAATAGGTCATGCGTGGTGGTTAGGAGTTGTGTTTCGCAGGAAAAGCCTGCTCTGAAGCCATGGTTTAGGTGTGTTAGGATGTTGTGCTCTTCTAGGTAGGTCATGATGTGGCGTAGATTATGTGTTCGAGAATTTTGCATGGGACCGATGTCAGGGAGATGGGGCGGTAGTTTTCTGGTAGGTGCTTATCTCCTTTTTTAAAATACAGGTGACACATTTGCTGTGCGCCAGTCTGACGGTAGGTTGCCTATGACTATGGATCTCTGGAAGATGTCTCGGAGTGCAGGGGATAGGATGTCGGCACAGTTCTTAAGGACAGCATTGGGGATCTGGTCAGGGCCACATGCTTTATGTGGTTTAATGGACTTGAGTAATTTACATACTCCGGTGGTGTCAATTTTAATGTCACATATATTGGGGTGTTGTGGGGGATCAAGGTGTGGGGGCGCGGATCTGTCTTCTTTCGTGAAGATACTCTGGAACTGGTCCAAGAGGATCTCAGCCTTTTCCTTACTGTTACACACCAGTGATCCATTCTTTTTCAGGGGAGCTACTCCGATGTTGTCTTGTTTTCTACTTTTGATATAGCGCCAGAATGGCTTTGAGTTGTTTGTTTGGAGGCCTGTGGTGATGGTGTTATTAATAAAGTCCCATTTTGCTTTACGCAAACTTCGTTTACATGTTTTCTGTATGAATTTGTAATTTTCCCAGTTGTTTGTTTTCTTAGCTTTATTGTACAGTCTTCTCTTTCACTTTAGTAGTCTTTGTAGTTTTCTGTTTAGCCATTGGAGATTGCACCGACTGCAGCTGAGCTTTGATGGGATATGTTTGTTGATAGATTTCGCTAGTGCGTTTTTGAAGATTGTGCAAAGAGTTTCTGTGCACGCACCTAATGTGTACTGAGTCTTTATTTCATTAGACAGGGTGATGAAATCAGCAATTAGATTGTCCCAGTCAGCGCGAGTAAATTGGTGAATTTTTCTTCGTTGTTTGTTTTGGTGTTGGACTCTTATATCAAAGTCTGTGACGATGATGTCATGGTCTGATATCCCTGGCACAGAAGCAGAGTTTGTCACTACAGTGGGATTTGTTGTAAAGATTAGGTCTAGTAACTTGCCTTCTCTAGTTGAGCTAGTGTGGATTTGTGTAAGCTGCGTACTTTCTGTTGTGTCAATGAGGGCTTGTTGGACGGATCGCTCTGGTGCGCACATTTTCACAGTGCTTGTTTCCCATAGTACATCGGGATAGTTGAAGTAGCCACAGAGGATTATTTGTTTTTGCTTCGAGTTTGTTGTGATTTTTGTCAGGGATTTATTTAGTTCACGTATGGTTTTGTCGCAGCGTTGCGGCATGTAGAATGAGCCTATTAGTAAGTACTTTTTGTTTTGGAGTTGTACTTTGACCTACATGATTTCGCAGTCGCTATTCAGGTCTAGTTCAGTAGAGGATATGAAGTCTTTTCGTACTAGCACAAAGACACCGCCTCCTACTGCGTTGCGGTCTTTCCTGTAGGTGGTGTAGTTATGTGGGAACACTTCATTGGACTTGATGTTGTTACTAAGCCAGGACTTACAGCCACAGATAACGTCTGGTTTTATGTAGGTTATGGATGCTTCCAGGTCGGCTCTTTTGTTAATTATGCTACGACAGTTTATGGTCATGATGCGTAGGTTTTTTTTCTGTGGAAGATCAAATACTGATGAACTTCCTCTGGAATTTGTCGATTTTGCTTTTTTGAAGAGTGTGAGGAGCTATTGGGTCTTCTTGCTGCTTTGTCTGATATTTGTTGGTTCGACTTGGGGCTGCTGGTGAAGAGGGGGTTGAAGGTCGGGGAGAGCGATTCAAGGGTAATATTCTCATTTGCAATGGGTTAATAGAAACTTGGGGAAATTTCGAAGCTTCTGAATGTGAAGCTTGATACATTAAGTGTTTGACACTTACAGCATAACCACTGTACGTTTGAGCGTTGCAACAGGCTGTAGTCTTTAGTGCACATTTCTAGGCATGACCGGTGGTATCACATGCTGCATTCATCGCAGCAGACGGCTTCTTCATTGGGTGACCTTGACACAGCAAGCTCACAGAAGCCGCAGTGATATATGAGGAGTTGTCTTGGGCCTGGGTTTGTTTGTATGTCGCCTGAGAGGAAGAGGGCGAGTATTGTCAGCGTCTTGTTACTTTTTGGTTTGGGCCACATCAGATGGGATGAGTTGAAGGAATGGCGTGAGAACGCATATATTCCGTTTATTGAGTCAGTTTCAGAAGCATCGAAGGATTGTGTAAGGACTCGATTTGTGGCTAATATGAATAAGAGCACGAACAGGGGCCCTTGTAACATTGTTGTGATTGTGATTGGCGCGCAGGTGAGTGTCAAAAGAGTGGTATAACCAGTGTCAGTATTTAGTGACTGTTAATAATTGGAAATAAGATTGAAGTGGTGTGCTAAAGATCCAAGTTGAATAGGCTGAGGTGCTGTTTCAAAATTACTGGTAATGTTAAGAGTGCATGAGTATCAAGACGTTGATGTGGTGCGAATGAAAATGTAGGTCTTCGCCCTAGCTGGGCCCCAGGGCGATACTGGGAAGACGTCTTGACGGAGAGCCTGTTAGTAGAAAGTTTATTGTTGTGGGCACTGTTTTCCTTCTGTTAATAATGGCAGCCTGTGATCAAAGTGGATCTCTACAATTGCGTACGATGGAACGATTACGGTTTACGTTATATTGATATGGGGAATAGTCGTAGTAGCGTAGCCGTAGTGGGCCCGCAGGCGTAGGCCGTAGGCGTAGCGTTATCGTTGCTAGGGGACGAGATTACATACGTAGTGCTTGTTGCCCGACTGTGGACGACTTGGTTATATTTATTGCTTAGGATTAATGTTTAGTTGTTAAAATATCGTTTGGAAGTGACTATCTTGAGCGTGCTTGGTGGGATTTAGTGGCACTTAGCTGTTTAATAGACCGGTTCGTGGCTTCTTCGGTGTTGATTTGTAATACAAGATGGCATGTTTTGGTGGGAAGTCTGCGGAGGTGATCACTTGTTTAAAGTTGTTTATTTTGAATCTAACATACACTTTACGTTGGTAATTTATGCCTATTTAGATTTAGTGAGACTTTAGTGTCGTATGCTGGAGTCTATAGTATTTGATCGAGAACGTAATTTTGAATTTCGAATAAAGTTTTAGACCCGATGTTGAGAACTTGTTTTGTATTATCACGCATGCGCACCCCTCCGCTTAATTTTAACAACAGTGCTACCTAATTAAAATATCTAGCAAGTACTGGCTTACACAGATATTACCTTATGTAAGTAGTTTGATGGTTGTTACTTTATGTCCTATATATTCTAGCACATAACCAGGCTTGTTAAATCTTGTTTACAACTTATCGAAGTTACCATATTATCACTCACTATACTAAGGTGTTCTAAAATACTCCAACTAACTAACTTTAAGCACAACTGCTACTCAATATATGTTTACTGCAACTTTATTAATGAATTATGAATTATACTTATCAGTCAGTAATTCCACTTGTTTATCAACTTTTTTGCACCACCAATTTCTCTGATCTATCTCCGCCAAATATAGCTTCGAAACCTCCATCATGGACAGGTACAGTGTCTAGTAACCTCCATCATGTACAGGTATAGTGTCTAATGATTTTACCAAAACCGCATATTAAGCATGTCGTAGTAGATACTAGGTAGTTTTTCTTTTTCGCAAAACGAATGTAAAATTAAGGTAGCGTAAATGTGAATTAAGAACGCACGATTACTAATTTTTATTTATAGAAGAAATTATTGAAATGTATAGTTTTATTATATGACTGATATGGACAATTACCTGGAATAGATACCTCCAATTCGAACAAAAAACACGAAATCCTTTCTATGATGGCATGATAAAAATTGGTCTTGTGCAGCTGAGTTTGAGTAGAGTTGAGAAGGTATGTTGTTTATACTAGTACAACATTTCTGGTTTTAGGGCATTTAAACATATACACGTGATACGTGGATCAACATCCACCAGCGCTGACGATTTCACCAACTTATGTCACAGACGACGGAAAGTGGTGAATATTTGGGGAACTGAGGCCACCCAATTTTACACACATAAATCCTCCAACTTTGATCGTCATTAAATCTTCCACCTGCACCCACTCCTGCCGAAATATCTGGGGCTAAAATGTACAAAGACTCTCATCCAAAATGTGCTTAGCTCCCCGGTTCCGAACCCTATGTCAGGTTCACAATAGTGTACTTTATTACATAAACTACGTGTAGGAAGAAGTTTTGTGACAATCCTAATTGAGTTATCCAAGGAGACGAAGAATAAAAAAATATACATAAACGAAGAGCCTGCTAAGAAATCGTCTACAGGTGGTCGTTTGTATATGACCGACGACAGAAGTGTCCGTATCTAGGCTCAAACAATGTAGTGAACTCTTAGAATTATGGGTGTCGTCTGTATGAGCCACAGTTCAGTTTGCGTTTGTTACATTTTCGTTGAGGCACCGTGATAACAGAAATGAACTGGCACGTAATCTGGCTACTTTTGGCGTAGATATCGTATGCATAAAGAACATATGTAGGCATATATATATATATATGTATATATATATGCCTATATTCTTTATGCATACGGTATCTACGTCAACAGTTTTCAGATATATATATATATATAAATAAATTATATATATATATACGTGTGTGTGTGTGTGTGTGTGTGTGTGTGTGTGTGTGTGTGTGTATACTTACTGGAATAAATGGGTGTACATGTACGAGTGTAAGTAAAATTCGGACGAAAACACATATTCGCGAACACAACACGCAAAAAAAAAAAAATACATAACACGTATTTTCAACACGAACATTCCACGATTTTTCCGATAACTTAGTTCTCATTTGTGTGTTTCTGAGCAAATGCCATAATATCTCTATGCATCAAACAGTCCTTCTTTGCCAATTTACTTAGCAAATGTGAGTAGATGGGAAAATTATCTTGTTTTCATTTTTGAGTGTATGTATCTTACATGTCAGTGTGAGTGTCAGTGTAACACGGTAACACAAGTAAGAGTATTACTATATTAAAAGGTTTACCGACGTATATGTCTACGTGAGTTAACATTTTGTCATTTTCAAGTGCGACTGTTCGTATAAATCAAGTTGTTCAATACGACGGATTGACTGAAAATATTAACTTGGAAATGCGCAACTGGAAAGTCAGACGGTGTTCTCCACGTTATCTCTGTTGTGCGATGAAGTTCCATATGTGCAGACGTCCGTTGTTACGTGTTCATAGGCAGATCCACGGGGACTGGGCGGAATGTCCCCCCTAAACCTTTGGAATCTGGCTTGCCAGTATACCTTTTTGAATGGGCCCATGGGACCGTGCCCCCTCGACCCTTCGAAATGTGCCCCGTTCAGGTTATTAGCGGCGACAACAAATTTCAAAATTTCTCAACAACATCATCCCCCTCGTCCGATGTCACCAGTCCAGCCGAGACAACAGAGAAGGTGAAGTTACTTCGACGCCATTTGGTTCGGCCGACAGTGGAGGTTTTGTGCCCCCCCCCCTCCCAGACTATTCTCTCTGTTACAGCTTTAAGCGTTGCGTTACGTTAGACTTTGCTGTTTGTGATACAGTGACGAATCTGCTAACATTCATAATTATTTTATTTAGCGAGACAATAACAACAAAGATATGGCTACGGAAAAATCAGTACATTAAGGTTTTTATTTGTGTGAATTGGTACACACGTACCTGCGCTCGCACACACAGGTATACGCACATGCACACGCTGGGTGCGCCCAATCCCCCGCACACATATACACGCACTCATATACACAAAACACGAACGCCCATATTCGTGCGCACACACACATACACATGCATCAAAACACACACGAACACACACACACACACACATACACACACAAACATACCAACACATACACACACACACAGAGATATCGCACTGATATACGAAACAAGGGCGCGCGAACACACATACAACACACATACACGTGCGCGCGCGCACGGACGCGCACGCACACACACATACAATCGGCGCACATGCAAAAACACGCAGACACGTACGCGTGCGCACACATACTAATACACACACACAAGACACATACACAGAAGCACACACGCACACACACACACACACACACACACACACACACACACACAAGCACACACACGCAATATATGTATATATATATATTTTTTAAATTAAATATACCTATTACACCTGTAAACGGAGCTGTCCCCGGTGATCAACGATCTGTCAAAACGTAAGTAAGAAAACACAATTTTGAAAACAGGAAGCGCACTGTTTACTTTATCGTTAAATTCCAGATGTTCAGAAATACACAAGAAAAAATTTATAGCGATGGCTTTGCTTAAAATAGGTATTTAACAAATTTCACAATGACACAATAACAAAAGTGGCGCTTTGAATAGAATTTAAAATAGCTACTGGTGTTTGTGTTCATACAAGTTGACGGATGTTTTAAATCAATACGGTACGTATTTTGTCGATGTAAGGAAGGGCGTGGATGAGGTTATCCTGGAAATAAAAAAGTCGTTTGTTATGATGTTTAAGTGGGTCGCCACAAACACGCTTGATCGTACAAATACAGAATCTGCCGATTTCAGTCTGCTCCCACACGTTTTTTTTCTTCATGCCTTTCTTGTTTCCAATATTTTCACGCAATTTCGCCACATTTTGTTCGTCTTCTCTTATCATTTTACGCATTTTTCGCTCAATGATTTCTGTTACATGTAACTTATCATACTGTGCCAGAGCCGTTGTTCCTGACAGATGTATAAACAAGCTAGTTGTTTTATATTTGTTTCTGTTTTTCTGCGGAACATACGGGCTAATATGAGTGGTTTGTGAAAAAGAGACGTGATTAAAAATAAGTTCGCGCGCTGTCACCGATTTCTACTTTTCAACGATGTCGCCCTCATTAACTCGGATAAACCACACAATAGACGTAGCTTGATTATACGGTCGTAAGTATCATACTTATCATGTGTCTCACTGTATACGAAGATATGTAATATATAGTGTATAATTTGTTCACACCAATTATCGTTTTACGTGAGTACTTGTGGTACCGCTGTAACATTTTCATTCCACGGACGATCTTGGCGCATTTCTGCAGGATAGAACAGATGGGGTTAGGAAGTTCGACTGTTCAACTTAGTCAATTATGTCAATTTAATTAAAAAAAGGTTACGTCTCTAGCGATGTCGCCAGATCACACAGTGGAACTTAGGAATTTAACGGTCGGTTCACAACATATGAACATAAATAAGTAATATACAATATATTGTTTCTTCCAACCAATAATCGTTCTACGTGTATCTTACTATCTCTTTTCTTCACTGGTGTTTTTGTCAGACTAGTTCGATTCTTGGAAACTCATCTCAAACTATTTGGAGACCTATCTGAAGGTACAACGTATGACGTCACAGCCATAAATACAGTGTACATTACTTTAGCAAAGTAATGCTTATTCTGTTCATGATAGTTTTAG
This sequence comes from Paraescarpia echinospica, assembly GCA_020002185.1. Lineage (NCBI taxonomy): Eukaryota > Metazoa > Annelida > Polychaeta > Sabellida > Siboglinidae > Paraescarpia > Paraescarpia echinospica. Next base: position 39,776,473 of record CM034543.1, read on the forward strand.
TCTTAGAGCTCATCTTCTAGCACAAGGACATATAAAATAGTTTGTAGAATACCGTAGTTCTTCTTGTAAGACATTCTACGTAAATATTTGGCTCGCAGCTGGGAATTCATACTTGCAGTTACGATATAATTATTATGTTCTTCTGAGATTAGAATCTTAAAATTATATATAATATTATAGTCTTCTTCTGTCAAGTACTTTCATATTGACGTTAGGTGTTTCTGTCGGTGCACCGTTGTGTGTGTTTGAGTGTGCGTGCGTGCGTCTGTGCGTATATGTACGTGCGTGCGTGTATGTACGCGTGCGTGCGCGTGTGTGGTCAATGGATAAGGGAGGTTACGAAACCATCCATAAGTTAGTCGTGTATGTAAGGTAAGAGGTTGGACTTAATACTCGTATAAGACGGGAGGCTGGTCCCCACAAGCGCCGTAGATTAACAAAATCTACATATGTCCATTTTGATCTGATCCGTTGGATATGTGGCAGGCGGGAGGCGGGAGGCGGGAGGCGGGAGGCGGGAGGCGGGCGAACTCCGTTCCCAGAGTCGGTGTGAAATAGGACGCTGTAAATTTACGTCTTCTGCGGGAGGCGGGCGAAGTTGTTACCGTCTGTCTTGTGTAGGATCATACTAAGGGGTTATATTATGTAGAGTTGTGGTGTGTCATGATTACGTGAATCTTAAGTTCATATGTAATTCAAGACAAACCCATATTTGACTGATTACGTTTTATTATCACTGACTCATTGACAATGAATACAGGCGCACATGTTCAACATTTGGGACACTCCCTTGCAAGTAAACATATTATGTGACTGGTTACTAGTAATATCTTAGATCAGAACAAAGAGAAATCGCCATCAAAGTTGTTATTTTGGCGAAAGTCTGTCTTATTTTTTGAGGTCAAACGAATTTATTGGAGACAGTCAAATACAGTCTAGTGATACCATTAACCGACATAATCGCCTTGCAGTCATCTGCGCTCGTTGTGGCGGCTCCCGACGGATAAGGCGTGAATGCCAACGCCACCTGGCGAATGCAGCAGCTACTGGGAGTAGCCCCTGACGTACTTCCTATTACTGTGGTTGCAGTAGCATCTGGCGCCTCGGTAACCGTACACGTATGCCCAGTGGTAATGGTAACCGTGTCGGATCTTAACAAAGCAGCCTCCACTTCCTGCTTTGTAACAGTAGCAGTAGCATCCATACGGCTTCCAGTAGCAGACGACAGAACCCCAAGAGTAGCAATGACATCTGTTGTAGCCTCCATAGCCTCCATAGCCTTTATAGCCTTTCTTCTGCTGCAGTGCTTTCGCGCCAGTGGGTGACGAAGCCAGGTCGGTTGCTACAACAAAATAACGCTTTTTTTAAAGAACGATAGCGATTCATAATTGTAATTGCGGGTGTGTGTGTGTGTATGTGTGCGTGTGTCTGTCTGTCTGTGTCTGTCTGTGTTTTTGTGAGTGTATGTGCGTGTATGTGCGTGTATGTGCGTGTGTGTGCGCGCGTGCGTGTGTGTTGTACCTTAAAATACGTGGTTTAAATATGTGCTGCAATCTATGATTGCCTTTTAATATTCTCAAATAGTGCATATATTGTAAAAAGTAAAGATAAGGTCTTGCATAGCGCAGTATCCAGTCCTTATGACTGCTCAAAGCACTTTATACTTTACTCCCTAGCAGACTTGTTTGATCGAGCACCATCTCAACTTATCTGGGAAGCATTCAGCCATGCCACAATTAATGCGCAAAGATTATTCGTACACAAATATCCACCACTGTAGCCATTTACTAATTCATACGGCTGAGCGAACTGGAGCAACGTAAAGTGAACGAACTTTCCCAAGGTTCAACACAGCAGCACTGAATTCGAACGTGGGTTCTCTTGATTGAGATTCCAGCGTTCTAGTCACTGAGCCACTGCGCTCTATTGTAACCATGTGCATTGTTTCAATGGAGCACATTGTGTAAATACAGATGTATGTTGAATTGAAAAGCATGGAAATAACTAACCATTTCATCTTTCAAGTACTGATCTTGTGGAGTTAACTGCAAGTAGTTATGGTCGTTGGCAAGGGGATGTGGATCGGCAGGAGGGATCAGCTGCATCACTGGCATTGGTTGACTTTCCTGAAATATGTATATGTAGAGATATAAGCAACATTGTATTATTTGCTTGATACATAAAGCCAGAGACTGCACTAATGTCCATGTTTTGACAAATAACTGTTTTTTTAATTGGTCTGTAAAAGGAATATAAGATTTGTTTCGTCAAATAGAGTGAACCTGTCTGGAGTAGAGTCGTTGTTCTGCAGTTGCTCTGATCGAGGATAATATATAAGGTTCGCATTGTCCTTCCCACGAATTGCATGTAATCTGCTGGACTTGATAGGAGTTCCTTTAAAAGGTATAGCATGATGAAACGTCTGGAGGACCTGCAGGTCAAGTCAAAGTGTACTTTCAGGTACATTTTTTTAATTTTGTATGCATTTTAACCCTTTTATTTATTTATTGTTGCTGATATGTTGACAAGAGCGTGTCACATTCTTGAAACTACCCAGCTTATTTGTACAAAATTGGGATAAACTAAATGCCTTTTTTGTGCATTGACAATTGCCCCAATATTTGTACATAGTACATTGAATGCAGAAAATAATAGTTTTTTTTAACGTCTTACCTGTGTACATGTCACTTCTGTCAAGATAGTTCCTGTCTGACAGTAGTGTCAGGTCGAACAGAACTGCTACAAAATGCTTGCAGTGAGCTGTAGGGCCCTGCCCAGCACCACATTCTCATTGTGCTTCTTACACTACCGCATCATTGTTCATGGACACTACTTTATAAGAGGCAGACTTCCTCATCTCTGCCCACACAACAGCTGACACAAACCACTTTATTTGTGTGTTGCCTGTGGTGGTATGCATATACCGCAATAACATGAAGAAAACAATGTACAATATATATATTCAAAAATTGTGGAGTCGCACAATACTGGGCCAAATTGGTGTCCTGTAACTTACGCTATATTTACTCGATAACCAGCTTCTTTGCGGACAGTTCCTGTTGATAACATTTGTGCTGTATCTTAGGCCCATGAAGAAAGAAGAGACACACAAAACGCATCCTGCCTGTTTATTGTTGTTTGAAAAAAATTGTGGTTATGGACAATGTAGTGGATAACGTAAGTTACAGTATCCACCATTTCACGTCCAGAGTGCTCTGATCATTCTTAACATTTTAAAAGTCTTGGTTGGATTCTGATGAAGTCCTAGCATACATCAGTCAAGCTAATTTTTATTTCTGAAGGGTTTCACATTCTCATATTTTAGACCATCAACTTCACTTGGCATTGCGCCACATAACAGTGAGTAAAGATATCTTATCTTCTTTAATTTTGTCCAGAGTGCTCTAATCATTCTTAACATTTTAAAAGTCTTGGTTGGATTCTGATTAGGTACTACCATACATCAGTCAAGCAAATTTTGATTTCTGAAGGGCTTCACATTCTCATATTTTAGATGATCAACGTCACTTGGCATTGCACCACATAACAGTGAGTAAAGATATTTTATCTTTTTTTTTTTCTGTAGATGTATCTTGGTTACTATCTAAGGTTTTTTTTTTTGCACTTGTTTTTGTTGGCCAGTCCTCTTTTTTGGCCCAGTATTGTGCTTCACCTATATATATTTACTCAGACACATATATAATGTAATATCAATAATAATTCACGAGTAAGGAACTATTAGGTTTCTCTTAAACTGGTTAATGGTCAGGAGTATTCTAAGTTTATGAGGCAGGGTATTCCAGAATACTGGTCCTCAGTAATTTATTGTTAAGTTTTGAATGTTTGTTCTTACATTTAACACATATACATTAGCCAAACCTCTTACAAATAAGCCTGCTGGTATCCATTGACAAAGAAAACTATTATTTCATCAAGGCAGTATCATATATTTGACAGGGACGTACAAACTACTAAGCTCATATGGTTATTCGCATTTACTTTTAATCCTACAGTCTTTAAAGTTTAAAGTTAAGATAACTCACGTTTCTTTGTATAGAGACTTGCTCTTTTCCTGCAGCTTCTTTTCGTACTGGGATAAATATTCCTCTAGACTCCCCAGTGTAAATTTGGGTAGTTGGTGCATACCACCATGTACGTCCCTATACATGTTATTCTGCGGCAGTTTCATGTTGAGCTCCTCTTCACATGTAAAACGAAAAACAATGACATTATCCCAAGTTATGTTCAATATGTGACTAAGATAAAGTATTGTGGGTTTGGAGTAAGACTGCTCATGATATAGAAGAAAGCACTATGATCAGGCTGGGCTGGTACCCCCGCATCCCTCACGATAGTGTATGTTACTCCAAGGTTTTATGCTTTTTTAATGAAATATAGAAACACACCCTCCCATCATTAGGTAAGGTAAGGATGCATTTTATTTATCCCAACAGCAGAAACAAATTATACAGAGAGTGCGGCTAGTGTAGTGGTTTGCACATCCGCCTGGCATGCCAGTGCTCTGAGTTCGAAACCTGGACCGAGCAGGCATGATATTTGGTATAAAATATGGCTCTCAAAATTGGGGACTGTGTATCCCTCGTGACTCGGTGATCACATTATTGTCGGTCCCGTCTCAATTTGGGACGTAAAAGAACCACTGAGGACGACAAGCACCCTGGTAGTGACCACCCTCAGTGCCAGCATATAAAGAATGAGACCTCATAAGACCATTACATTGTAACCACAATAATACAGACTAGTCAATTAATAGCATTGTCAAGCGCTGGAAACAACTAGAACTACAAAATATGAAAACAAATACTAAGATATAAATTTTACAATAACAATTTACATAATGTCAATAAAATACAAAATAAATCACTGTGTGATGGGAGACTCCACACTATTATTATCTTTATCTTTAAAATTTAATAATATTCACTTAAAAACAGCCTCCCCCATTCATGACATAGACGCTCACGCTTCATACACGAGACTGGCTGCACTGACCGTTTTATATACATATTAGATGGATGTATATGTTGCTTTCACTGAATTGTACACGTTATAGTACGAATAAATATTATTATTATTGACAGTTTACGAAACATCATGAATTATCGCTCATATACAGTACCAACCTACCTGACAATCAATTCGCGTTTTCTGCCAGACTACTATGCACTTCGTTTCTTCCGTTCATCTTTGAGTTCTTTTAAACTCCAACTTTGATAAAACAGCTCATAACGTGGGTGAAAAATGGGTTTGACTAAAAGGCGCACGACCACGCATGACCACGAAGTTAACGAACGACCACGCACGACCATGTAATATAAGATGTTGGTAGATAGTTTGGTCGTTGATGGTATATATATGGTTTGTGTGTGCATTATTAAATAATTTTGAGTTTGTATTTCACCCAGGAGTTACACAATTTAGGCATTTTATCTGATCTTCCGGATGAGTATTTAGTCTTTGCACAGTAGTGCCACCTGGCGAATGGAACCGTATAGTTACCACAAGCGATGATTAAAGTTGCGAATTTTGTTACTCTAATGTGAATAAAATATCTGAAATTTGTCGAGCTGCACACACATACCTCCTACGTGCCACCAACAGCCTGCTTGGTTACCAACATTACATACGGTTTGGTCGTGCGTGGTCGTTCGTGGTCGTGCGTGGTCGTGCGCCTTTTAGTCATACCGGTGAAAAATGCTCGATATAAGTAATCTGTACACTACGTCATGATGTTGGTGACTGTCAACACAAGGCCTGACTTGCAAGGGATACTTCAGTATTTGCAAGTTGGTGTAGTTCGCTAGGGGGCAGCACAGCTTAGCTTAGGTCATGGAGTAAAATTTATGCCAGATTATATTTTGGAGAACTTCTTTTGGAGAACGTCTTTTGGAGAAAATATTTTGGAGAACTATTTGACCAAACGCCATACTAGTGAATTATTTGACAACAATCTTGCACAATGACAGCGTAAATGGATGGATAATCGAAATCGGATAATGGAAAGTCAGAATTCGACAATCTCGGCGTAAATGGATAATTGAAAGTCAGAAATCAACAATGTAGCATTGTGGAATTGTGGCCCTAATATCGTTCCATAGAGGTCATCCTGGAAATAAAAAAATCGTTGGTTATGATGTTTAAGTGGGTCGTCACAAAAACGCTTGATCGTACAAGTACAGAATCTGCCGATCTCAGTCTGCTCCCACACGTTTTTTTTCATGCCTTTCTTGTTTCCAATATTTTCACGCCATTTCGCCATCTTTTGTCCGTCTTCTCTTGTAAGTTTACGCATTCTTCGCTCAATGATTTATGTTACATGTTGCTTATCATACTGTGCCAGAGCCATTGTTTCCGACAGATGTATAAACAAGCTAGTTTTTTTTATATCTTTTCTTTTTTTCCTGCGGAACATACATAATATGAGTGGTTTATAAAAAAGAGACGTGATTAAAAAATGCATAAGTTCGAGCGCTGTAACCGATTTCTACTTTTCAACGATGTCGCCCTCATTAACTCGAATAAACCACACAATAGACGTAGCTTGATTATACGGTCGTATGTATCATACTTATCATGTGTCTCACTGTACACGAATATATGTAATATACAGTGTATAATTTGTTCATACCAATTATCGTTCTACGTGAGTACTTGTGGTACCGCTGTAACATTTTGCTTCCACGGACGATCTTGGCGCATTTCTGCAGGATAGAACAGATGGGGTTAGGAAGTTCGACTGTTCAACTTAATCAACAATGTCAATTTAATTAAAAAAAGGTTACGTCTCTAGCGATGTCGCCAGATCACACAGTGGAACTGAGGAAGTTAACGGTCGGTTCACAACATATGAACATTTATAAGTTATATACAGTATATTGTTTCTTCCAACCAATAATCGTTCTACGTGTACCATACTATCTCTTTTCTTCACTTGTGTTTTTGTCAGAATAGTTAGATTTTTGGAAACTCATCAAACTATTTGGAGACCTATCTGAAGGTACAACGTATGACGTCACAGCCATAAATACAGTGTACATTACTATAATAAAGTTATGTTTATTCTTTACATGATAGTTTTAGTCTTAGAGCTCATCTTCTAGCACAAGGACCTATAAAATAGTTTGTAGAATACCGTAGTTCTTCTTGTAAGACATTTTACGTAAATATTTGGCTCGCAGCTGTTAGGTGGGAATTCATATATGCAGTTACGATATAATTATTATGTTCTTCTGAGATTAGAATCTTAAAATTATATACTAATATTATAGTCTTCTTCTGTCAAGTACTT